>CM076571.1:581940658-582301943 GCA_034641835.2 Pinus albicaulis | reverse complement strand
ATCACTCAACCCATTTAAATTTTCAAAATTCAAATACATGAGATAATTACATGGAAATGTCAAGCAATTTACAGGTTGGGAAGTTGCACTCCACTCATTAATGAAATCATATTTCCCCAAATTTCCACTTTTTTTTTGTTTTCAATGAGCATATGAATGTCGATTGAAATATAGGTTCAACTAAATATCAAATTCAACTGACCAACATTGTTTTTTAAAGTAGTTAATGTTAAGGTGTGGAAGATGCTTTCATGGGGCTATTTTGTACTTGCACACAATGTGCGAGAATTAATGGCATAGTATGGAGGAAGATTTGAATAGGTGCTTGCTCTAGATATGAATGAAGAAGTGATATTATTTGGAATATTTTCTCTCAACAGGACAGAGGACCCAATGCACATTTTTAGACATGATCAAGTGTGCAGGAAATACATGAGAAAGGGTGTGACGATAAATTATGTGCGGGGGAGTTTCTAAAAAAGCAAGGACTATATCGAGTCAAGATTCTTTCCTACGTCCTTTTTTATCAGATTTAGTTAAAAAAAAATATAACTTCGCCATATCATTGATACATAGTGTGGAGTGTGCAGAGCTCCCACTACCCCCTTTATTTTCCTTTTCATCTCTACATTTCCTGCAATGTGGTAAGTTTTTGGATATTTTTTCAGCCACCAACCTCCCCACCCCCTCACCTACCTAAGGGACCTGAAACCCTGTTAGCTTTGGCAACAGGGGGAGAGTAATAAAATTTGTATCTAATGCGCGTTTCCTTGGAGAAAATAAATGGAGTTAATCATGCCAATTTAACAAAATGATTTGTAGGACACATCAATTTACATTCGAGTTATACCAATTTACAAATATAAACCATGTGAAAATAAATATTTGCAGACTTAAACTCTATTGATTTAACGATTTATGTATTTACACATTCAAACTAAATAATTTCAATATTTAAGCATTTATCAAACATAAAGGATTTTACATATAAAATTTAAAAGTTTTATTTACACATTTAAATGTAAATATTGTCCAATATCTAATTTTGAAGCTTTTAGACTTTTAGTGTGTGGCGAGTGTGCACAACAAACAAAAAAAACCTTTCTCCATCACAGATAAATACTATATATTTTATCCTATAGAGAAAGGGTGTGTAAAGGAATAATGCGTGGAGGTGCTTGTGTCCCTTTAACCACAAACACATTCTTTGCACATAGTTTCTGTTGCAATCTCCACACACAATTTCCGTTGCACTCCATGCGCAAATTTTTTATGCACACCAAAAAGGAGATTATTATCCTCGTATCTTAACATGTATATGTACCTTGATAGAAGTTCATATTCCATAGAATATATCTCAACAGTATGACAAATAATTCAATCTAACTAATGGAGAGGTTGAAGCATTGTGTAGTGAAATATATTTCATCTCGATTCATAAATGATCAATAGTAGGTCAATTGGGGAATTGATATATACTATTATGGGAAATCAAAATCTAAGTTTTTGAATGCTTACTAACTCTATTTTATCTATGAATGTAAATATTTTACCTTTTGAATGCACATTGATTCCACAACGATTCTAGCAAATGAGTCCTATTGTATTGGTTCACTCAAAAGGATAATTAAAATATTGAGACATCACCATCTGTCTCCCACAAACAAGTATGCATTGAACATACCTTAAGTAAAATGCATCAGGAATTAAAATGAAATTCTTAAGTTTAAAAAAAAATATTATGGGAAATAAATTAATCAACTAATTGGTTTTTTTTGCTTACTACTCTGTGTGAGGAAGAAGAGTTGTGTGGAAAAATGGGTGTGCGGAGCAAAGAACATAAAATTTCTTCTGCAATGTCTCGTATCTTCACATAAATTATAGCACATTACATATTAATCAATTAATGATCAATTTGGGCTTATTAAATTTTGGCACATAAAATATTAGGTTACATATATACTAAGTGCATTGCGATTTCACTTATGTCAATTGAATAGTTACATACGAAGAAGAAGTGTTGTGTTGGAAAACAAGTATCGAGAGCAAGGAACAAAGAGTTTGTTTGGAAATGTTCCATGCCTCCACATACATTTCTGCAACCTACATATTAATGAATTAATTAAGGATTTTTTTGTGTAAACAAGGCATCATTTGAATGCCTAATAGCATTTACTATGAAAAATTGTGCAATGTTCACTTATTCATTAGGATTTGTAGTTTGTATTCATTATAACATATTCAAACAATACACATAGGAGGGATGTGAGAGATCCTTTATTCAACCAAATCAGTAGCTCCGCATAGGGTCTCCATGTGTGCACCTTTTTTGGACACTGCAAAACAAAAACCTTCATGGTATTTGACGCATATATTTTCCTATTCCACATTAACGTTTTTATGAAATTCCACATAAGCTTAGTGAAATTCCTATGCTTCGTACATATCCCCCCTCCATACATTTCTTTCTGCACACTACAAATCATTGATTTTTACTTTATTTGATACACATGTTTAGTTATTGTACAATAATGTTTTTATTGGTAAAACAAATCTAACAATTACTTTATCTTAGTAGACTGCTTCTATAATTGTGCTCACATTATTTTAATAATCAAATGGTTATGCTTCAAATATAATTTTTTGGAATGTGGGTGTGCAAGAGTGTGGAGGATTTTTGGTTTTTCTGAAATTTTAATAATACAATTTATCAAACTATTTATTTCTTTAATTAAATAAATTCATTTAAGATATCAAAATAAATTTGTTTTAAAACTATTTATCAATTTGTTCATTCATTTTAACATTCTTTTCAATTCGCCAAAAGGCATGAATTTCTCACTGAACCTTAATACAACACTCTATGTTCGATCATGGTGTTGTGCGACATGTTAAATAATAATTTTGAATGCATACAAGAAATTGTTGAAGATCAATAAAGCATAAATAATAATATATTAAATACTAAAAATTAATTCCATCACAAGGGATTGGATACCTCATTCTAAAGAAACAAAACAATCATCCCATCAAATTATTAATAAAAGGAAATGCAAATTAAAAAAAAAAAATTTGTGGATGCATAGTAGGAAAAGAGAAAATTGGAACAATCGAGAACATTATAAGTGTTTGTAAATGAAACTAAGTATCAATTTATGCAAAAATAAAAGATTACACGGTTGAGAAAAATTTGAAAAAATATTATCAACCTCACTCTTACAAGAGTTATTGGCTAGTATCTGATTAACAAAAAATAATTACAAATTGTAAAATATTGCTTCAGTTTCAAAAGAGGAAAATATACCTATACACATAAAATTATCACGATCAACACACAACCAAAATCTATCAACTATGTGGCATAGTTATCGAATATGATTCTCCGGATCTATACCTGGTGATGGAAGAAGATGAAACTCAGATTGTACATGTTTCTCCATGCGAGCCAATCTTCCTTCAAAGGAATCTATTTTTTCATGTACATTCCCATAACCGTTCTATATATTTGTTAATATTTCCTGCATCTACCATTGGTTGCATTGGAGATCATTCATTAATGATATGATCATATTCCATTCATCATGTCTGTCTCTTAGTATTTGTGCTAGAATCATCTTGAAATATGCAAGCTCAATGCCAATTTTTTGTTAATAAGATGCAGGGTCATTAAAATCATGTTTGTCGATAGGGTTAGGATCTATAGCTTTTCCTTGTCTGGTGCTCTCCAAATTATGTTGTCTTGGATTTCCTCATTCAACAACTCCATTCCTTTGATTCATTCACATGGCATATTTTATTTCACTAGAAAATAAAAAATACTTGAATGCAAAAATGTTATGGACAAGCTAAACTAACAAAACCTTCTATGTTAAACATAACATCAACTCAATGGAGAGCAACAACAAACCACCTATATTTTCATTGTAAAGAAAAACGACATAGTCCCAAAAGACAATATCTAAATGAATAATCACAGAATGAAAAAGAAAAGTTATAGAACCCCCAAGAAGCGTAATACAATAACAATGATCGAATGAAATCGAAGCATAGTCTAAGCATTCCACCTTACCTCATTATCGAGTTGGGAAACAATATAATAACACATTATCATAGTTTTCGAATAAATAACATTGTATTCTCATGGATAACATGTATTTATATACCTCCCTTTAATTCATTGGTTATACCCTACGTTAATATAAATTTCCACTCATTTAGCCATTTCCCTGCTCTGGGTGTAAAAGCTTATTTTCCCCATCTTTTCGTAAACCAACAAATATTTTCCTAATTTTAAAATATTTTCCTAATTTATTTTGTGAATTTCTCTATTTCCCTTTCTCATTATTAACATTTATTTGGTGAATATATGCTTAATCAGGAGATCGTTTCAATGCTTAATAGTATTTACTCTAACACATTTTGTAATGATGATTATTTTTTAACAAACCCATCAATATTATAAAATAGTTGCTTTGACACTTATTTAGGGAATGCACACATACACATGGCTCAACAACCAGTATCCATTCTAGTAGACCGGAAGGATGTGCAGAAGAATGATATTTGTGGAAAAACACTTTGTTCCATCTTTTTTATAGTTTCATATATGATACTCCTATGAACATATCATCTTTTCGCAACATCGATTAATGGATATTAAAAATTGATCAGAGGCTCAGTATTGTAGCTCAAATAATTGAATGAAACCATAACGCCATGACCGGCCCATCACAAAGAATCCAACGCAACTTGTTTCGTTGAAGACTGAGCTCGGATGAAGGAGTTATGGTCTGCTGATTGCTATTCAGAACAAGCAATTTTTTATAAAAAAAATTCCAAAGCAGGTACAGGATGATGACATGGCAGCGCAATTAGCATTCGGAGAATATTCTTCATTTTTTGTCCAATGGGACTGTGAGAAGTGTCACTGCGGGATTCGCCAGTTTGGTTGTGAAGGTGAAATTTGTCCAATGACCTCCTAAGGTTGAATTTGGGTTCATGATAATTTTTATGTGGGAAATTATTATTTTTATATATTAAAGTTAAATTTTATATATATATATATATATAGAATATTTTCAAACTTTATATATTTATTAATATCCACATATATTATTAAACCCATTTCAATTGGTTATTAAACATTGGTATTACAAACCTTAATTTATTTGCAAATTCCACATTTGAATTTTATTAGAGGTCTCACACATATGTTAAATGGTGGTATATTGACCTTTATGGTAAGGTTATAATGGAAAACGTATTATATGGTCCGAATGGTGCAAACATTACATATATGATTTATATACCATAGTTCATTAAATTATATCAAACGATGGAGCAGATTATATTAAGGTTTGAGGCGTATATATGAAAGTTTGGTTATCAAATATCATATGGTGTATATTCAATGGTGGAAACTTATCCATACTCCGAAACGCAAATATCAAGGCATATATTAAATTTGGACGAATTATTCAATATGGCATGTTTCATTGCAAAATAGTGTATGGAGAATCAAGGTCGGGGTTCGACCCCATGACCTCCCCCCAACACTCACCGCCATTACCAATGGACCATTCTAGCAGATCTTGAAAGGCTATGCTCTTAAATTCGATTTGAATGGTGGCAGATGTCCAATGGTGGGTTCAGAGGGGGCCAGCCCCGCTAGCCAGACCCCTCCCATGTGACTGATCAGTGATAACTGTTGTAACATATTTTGGCACACCCAAAATTTTTAATTTTTGGTGAAAAATTTGTCAATTTTTCATTAAGCTAAAATGCCGAGAGATTATTTTCAATGTTGTTGTAAAGTTTATTAATTTTTTATATTAATTTTGATTTAAAATGTTATTTTTATAAAAATAGATAATTATATATTTTTATGAAATATTTGTTTTAAATTTTAATTATATTATAAAATTAATAAAATTTTAAAAAGCTTATGTTAAAATAAAAAAGTAGGGCTAATGTTCCAGCAGCTTTGAATGGCCAAGATTTTCAAAATTAAATCAAAGACATAGATTGAGTTCAGACCCCCTCAAGCCTTCAGACATAAAATTGACCGGGGGGGGGGGTGTGTGGGGGGGGGTTGTCCAAAATGTTGCTTTAATGGCTGCCCTCACTTCACACGTGGTAGCTCCACAAGATTTCAGACCCCTAGGCAGCAAAACCACTTACCCTTATGGATCCCCTCCGAAATCCATTCGTGGTTTCAACTGGAGCATAAAGTTAGATTATGGAACAAAGGAAAAAACTTCTGCGGAGGATCTCAAGTTGTTGGGGAAGCATATTTTCATCAAATTTAGAAAGATTTCAACAGGTTTCTGAGAGCCCGGGCAGAGGAGCTGGTTGAAGGAGGTCGGATGCATGTTGTGTATACACAGGTGAAGCAGAAGGAACTAGAATACAAAAAGTCAGAGACATCAATGACCTCAATTGCTATTGTATTGGAAAAACTACAGGGTCGAGACCAGAATGAACTTGGCAAAGGGCAATGCCTTCAATAAGTTGAGCATTCAATAGACAAGTAATAAAAATTTGTCATTCTTCTTAAGTTTAAGTTTTATCATAATCATCAGCAACAACAACTTGCACATCATTATCATTTGCAAGCAATGGGAGCTCTTCTAGTGTCGCAAAAAGTAGGGATCATGGTCGAAATCGAACCACCATTGGCTATGATCGAATCCAAGGGCACCCCAAATAATTACTTAATTTGTAGCAAAGGAAGACCTACTACAAGAAAAGAGGATGAACCGAGCTTCACGGAAGACGGCACCGACAACCATCTCAGTGGAGGGAAGAACAAGAAAATTTCCCCATGGCAACGTATGAAAAAGACCGATGAGATGGTTAGGCTTCTGATCACTATAGTTTTTTATATGGGTAAAGATGGTACTCCTGAGTGCTCTGATGGAAAAAAGAGGAAATCTGGTATGTTGCAGAAGAAGGATGGCTTGTTGAAATTGTGGACAATCAAGTCCAATGAATGTATTGAAACATTTGATCAGCATGAGGATAAGATCTGAGCAATGGCTGTGGGTAAGAAAATAGAAATGTTGGAAATGTGTGGTAGTGATTCTCTCATGAATTTGTGGCATGATTGCACTGCTACAGAAGAGGAGGAAGCAGCATTGAAAAACCATGAATTACTAAATGCTCTTATAGATACTAACTATGTGAAAGCAATTCAACTTGCATTTGAATTAAGAAGACCAAGGGTTGCTTAAAATCTATGTGGTGATCACTGAAGTTTTATTAGTTTACCGCTCCTTAAATATCTACATTCTAGAACTATTGTGAAGTATAAACCTTGGCCTTGATTCCGAAAATTCAAGGATATAAATCGGCATGCTAATATGTCTATGCTGAAATTCTTGGCCTAGAGTTTCCTCAGAAGGATAATCTCGGCATTAACAAGAAACTTAATTGTTATTAGGCCTGAGAAGCAAAAGCGTTGTGGCCGATTGCTATTGCTAATGCATTGATGGAGCTTATGGTTTTTGGCAATGGCTCATGGAAAAATTGGCATGGAATACATTGATGGTTTTCATTACAGTGACTGGATTGAAGGCTGAGGATGTCACCACTGTAGGAAGGGCAGTCCTTCCCAATTTTTATTTGGAATATTTGCATCCTATTTCCTACAAAGTCTTTGTTTCTTGTGGAAAAAGATATATTGTGGCTTCCAACCCAAGGATCATGGTGGAACTATTTCTGAAAGAGTATTTGGCTGTGGACCATGTGCTTGGCACTAAGTTGCAGGTCATCAAGGGATACCGCATTTTTCATCGTTCCGAGATTATCTGTAGTGTGCCTTCTTTGATATGACATATTTTTACACTTGTTGGATACAATGCCCACAACAATATCAATCATGCACATTATGTGCCATAACATTCAAGTCCTTGATCTTTGGATAGCGTTGCAAGAATACAAATTTTGTTGACAAATCTTCATGGGGCTAACTGTGTACAAGTTCTTGACTCAAAGGAGAAATGCTATGAAAAATATTTTTTTTTGACCGTGACATTGCGGGCTGCGTACCTACATTAGATCAAGTGTGGAGTTGCATCCCTGCCTGTAATTTCATTGAGATCTGCATTGGAAATGATGGCAAATAGTGACATAATTTAACTTGCATAGAAGGAGTTTGACCATTTTTTTTAGTCAAGTTTTTCGGTGTTTGAGATAATCTCTGTATTTAGCATGAAGACACCTTGCAAATTAGATTTTCAGATTTCAAAACAAGATACTTGCAACAGTTTCAGATTTCCAGCAACTAATTAAGTGATATTATTTATTATTAGTATAATGTTCAGGATTTTATTCTTGAAAGTTTGTAACAGTTTACTGGTTTGTATTTCTATATATATGATGAATCATAATAAATAAGGGGTGGGATTTTGAGGCCAAGACCGCTTCAGCTTTGTTAAAAAAATTTTCCAGAAATTCTGATTGAAGTATTTCAACTCTGGTTTTGATAGAATTTGTGTTTCTCATTTGTTTTTCCAGTATTTCCATAATCTATTTCTGCAGATATCTAGAGTTACATAGAAGAGTTTGGTGAGAATAGATTTAGTTTCAATATTTCTGGAATCCCCAGCAAATTTATAATTGTTTAAAGAGATTAGTATATCGTACTTTTGTTTGAGTTAGCTCCTCTTTGAACTGGTTATTGTTTGCCACTTCTATCTTCTCCTGGATATGATTTGTTAGGCTATAGAAATCCTTTACATGCATCTCAAATTTCCTTGTTGTTAAGTAGTCAGGCTAACTGCTTGATTATTAGGAATCTTCTTACATTCTTCTATCATAATGCTTACAAATCTAAGTCAATTTTTTCAGGTTGGAAGTTGACACTTTGAGAAAGAACTATGCAATGAAGGGATTTATTCATGAATAGGGATTGTCATCGATAGCCAACCACCCCCAATTAAAACCATAAACCTTGCCATTGTGCTTCAAAGGTTATTTTTTGGTGACAGTGAACAACGTTAAACAAAGCCTCGTAACAACCAAGGGAGCCCCCTCTGGTTCAAGGGCCAGCTTGAACCTAAAGCCGGTTGAGTTGGTTTCCTGGCATAGTTTTTGCAACTAAAGACTGCCTACGAGAAACAGGTACAACATTTGGCGTCACTATCGGGAATCCAAGTAATTAAGAAATTTTTCCCTGGATCACGATAAAGTTTAGATCTATCTCTTACTTGTGAACAAGAAGTAGGCATTTGTATTGCTTACATTATTTTCACCTGGCGACTCCACTTTGTCAAATGGAAATTCCACTGGGAAATTGATCCCACTCTTTTCATATTTCAGCTGCTTTTACTGCTATGCAAGGTTTTTTGATGCTTGTAATTAGTAGTGTATGTTTTCTCCTTTCAGCCATGATCAAAAAAATTTCATGTTAGCAGAAGAAGCAGCTTTTAAAGGACACATGTGAATATAAGTTTTCCATGCGAATTTATGTTCATATCCTATATATTCTTCATATTGTCAGCTGCCGGAAACGTGGTTTGCCAATAAATCCACTCCGTACATGGTTACATTGGAAAGTAGATTTCACCTAACAGTGCAACATTTCCAGTTCAGTTAGATAGTGGTGTGTGGCTTGAATATATATTCATAGTTTCAGTATGCAGTAGATCAGTGTGTTTTATGAATGTTGTGATAGATCAACTCTTATTTTCAGTCTAGAATTTTTAAGTTTTCAGTTTTCAGTATGAAAGAGTATCAAGATTAGTGATGGCGTATGGTTGCATTTCACAGTTGCAGGTTGCAATCTGCACTAGCAGGCTATTCAGATGACAAGGTTGATCGAGAAAAGTTGGTTATGGCAGATGATGGTTGATGATCAGGTTTATAGTATGACTCCATGGTCAACACTAAAGGCAAATGATCTACTTGTTCTTTGCATCCCACAGGGGGAAGCAGTCCCCATTGGAGCCGATGTTCTAACATATTTTGGCACACCCAAAATTTTTAATTTTCGGTGAAAAATTTGTCAATTTTTCATTAAGCTAAAATGCCGAGAGATTGTTTTCTATGATGTTGTAAAGTTTATTCATTTTACATATTAATTTTGATTTAAAAGGTTATTTTTATAAAAATATATAATTATATATATTTATGAAATATTTGTTTTAAATTTAATTATATTATAAAATTAATAAAATTTTAAAAAGCTTATGCTAAAATAAAAAATCAAGGCTAACGTTCTGGCAGCTTTGAATGGCCGAGATTGACAAAATTAAATCAATAGCATAGATTGAGTTCAAACCCCCTCAAGCCTTCGGACAACAAATTGTGGGGGGGGGGGGTGGGGTCCGAAAAGTTGTTCTAATGGCTGCCCTCACTGCACACGTGGTAGCTCCACAACATTTCGGACCCCTAGGTAGAAAAACAAATTACCCTTATGGACCCCCTCTGAAATCCATTTGTGGTTTCAGGTGGAGCGCAGAGATAGATTATGGAACAAAGGAAAAATCTTCTGCTGAGGATCTCAGGTTGTTGTGGAAGCATGCTTTCATCAAATTCAGAAAGTTTTCAACACATTTCTAAGAGCCTGGGCAGAGGAGCTGGTTGAAGGAGGTCGAATGCATGTTGTGTATACACATGTGAAGGAGAAGGAACTAGAATACAAAAATTCTGAGACATCAATGACCTCAATTTCTCTTTTATTGGAAAAACTACAGGGATGAGACTGGAATGAACTTGGTAGAGGGAAATGCCTTCAATAATTTGAGAATTCAATAGAAAATTATTACAAATTTTTCGTTCTTCTTGAGTTCAAGTTTTATCATAATCATCAGCAACAACATCTTTCACATCATTATCATTTGCAAGAAATGGGAGCTCTTCCATTTGTCAAACATGCAGGGATCGTGGTCAAGAACGAACCACCATTGGCTATGATCAAATTCAAGGGCACCCCAAATAATTCTTTAATTTGTAGCAAGGGAAGACCTATTGCAAGCAAAGAGGATGAACCGAGCTTCATCCTAGACAGAATGAACATCCATCTCAATGGAGGGAAGAATAAGAAAAATTCCTCATGGAAACGTATGAAATGGACCGATGAGATGGTTAGGCTCCTGATCACTGTAGTTTTGTACATGGGTAAAGATGGTGCTCCTGAGTGCTCTGAAGGAAAAAAGAGGAAATCTAGTATGTTGCAGAAGAAGGATGACTTGTTGAAATTGTGGAAAATCAAGTCCAATGAATGTATTGCAACATTTGATTAGCATGAGGATAAGATCTAAGAAATGGATGTGGGTAAGAAAATAGAAATGTTGGCAACTTGTGGTATTGATTCTCTCATGAATTTGTGGCATGATTGCACTACTATAGAAGAGGAGGATCACTGAAGTTTGATTGGTTTACCACTCCTTAAATATCTACATTCTAGAACTATTGTGAAGTATAAACCTTGGCATTGATTCTTAGAATTCAAGGATATAAATCGGCATGCTAATATGTCTGTATTGAAATTGTCAGCCTAGGGTTTCCTTAGAAAGCTAATCTCGACATTAGAAAGAAACTTAATTGTTATTAGGCCTGAGAAGAAAATGTGTTGTGGCCGATTTCTATTGCTGCTGCATTAATGGGGCTTATGGTTTTGGGGCAATGGCTCATGGGAAAATTGACATGCACTACATTGATGATTTTCATTGCAGTGACTGGATTGAAGGATGAGGAAATCACCACTATAGGAAGGGCAGTCCTTCCCAAATTTTATCTGGAAGATTTGCATATTATTTCCTACAAAGTCCTTTTTTCCTGTGGAAAAGATATATTGTGACTTCCAACCCACGGATCATGGCTGAACTATTTCTGAAAAAGCATTTGGCTGTGGACCATGTGCTTGGCATTGAGTTGCAGGTCGTCAAGGTATACCACATTTTTCACCGTTCTGAGATTATCTGCAGTGTGCCTTCTTTGATATGACATATTTTTACACTTGTTGGATCCAGCGCCCGCAACAATATCCATCGTGCATGTTACCTGCCACAACATTGAAGTTGTTGATCTCTGGATAGTGTTGCAAGAAGACAAGGTTTGTTGACAAATCTTCATGGAGCTGACCGTGGACAAGTTCTTGACTCGAAGGAGCAATGCTGTGAAAATGACTTTGTTTGACTGCGAGATTGCGGGTTGCATACCTATGTTAGATCAAGCGTGGAGCTACATCCCTGCCTGGAGTTGCATTGAGATTTGTGTTGGAAATGATGGCAAATAGTGACAGAATTTAAGTTGCGTAGAAGGAGTTTGACAAAAAAAAATTAGTTGAGTTTTTCGGTGCTTGATATCAGCTCTGTATTTAGCATGAAGACACCTTGTAGATTAGATTTTCAGATTTCAAAACAAGATACTTGCAACAGTTTCAGATTTCCAACAACTAATTAAGTGATATTATTTATTTTTAGTATATTGTTTAGGATTTTATTCCTGAAAGTTTGTAACAGTTTTCTATTTTGTATTTCTATATATATGATGAATCATAATAAATAAGGAGTGGGCTTTTGAGGCCAAGACCGCTTCAGATTTGTAAATCTCTTTTTCCAGAAATTCTAATTGAAGTATTTCAGCTTTGGTTTTGACAGAATTTGTGTTTCTCGTTTGTTTTTCCAGTATTTCCATAATATATTTCTGCACATATCTAGAATTACATAGAAGAGACGGGTTAGAATAGATTGAGTTTCAATCTTTCTAGAATCCCCTGCAAATTTATAATTGTTTAAAGAGATTAGTATATCAAAATTTTGTTTTAGTTAGCTCCTCTTTGAACTGGTTATTGTTTTCCACTTCTATCTTCTCCTAGATATTTTTTGTTGGGTTGTAGAAATATTTTACACGCATCTCAAATTCCCTTGTTGTTAATTATTCTGGCTGAATTCTTGATTATTAGGAATCTTTCTTACATCCTTCTATCATAATCCTCAAAAAGCTAAGCCCTTCTGTCAAGTTGGAATTTGACACTTTGAGAAAGAGCTTTGCAAAGGAGGGATTTAGTCATGAATATGTATTTTCATCGATATCCAACCAACCCCAATTAAAACCATAAACTTGGCCATTGTGCTTCAAAGGCTGTTGTTCGATGACAGTGAACAACGTTAAACAAAGCCTCGTAACAACCGAGGGAGCCCCCTCTGGTTCAAGGGCCAGCTTGAACCTAAAGCCGGTTAAGTTGGTTCCTGGCATAGTTGTTGCAATCAAGGACTTCCTATGGAAAATAGGTACAACAATAACCATGGTCACGGAACTGATACAAAAGTGGACGGAATTAGTTAATCCAAGATTATGCTAATAATCCATAGTTAGTTGTTAATTAAATCGGGATTAAATTATTTGGATAATGCACAATTAAACCGTTCTTATCCACTAGATAAACACGCTTAAAAAATAATTAATATCCTACTAATTAGCGACACTTTTAGCAGATTTCTATTTTTGGCGGATTACATAGAATTTGTCGAAGCTGTCTGGAGTTTTTCCAGATTTTGAGAAGAAATTGGGGGAAAATTTGTTTTGCCATAACTGAGTCAATTTTCGACCAAATTGAGCACAGGAAGAGTCATTCTTGGCTAATTGGCATGATATGAACACATTGGAACATGTTTCCAAGGCAAATCAGCTCATCTACAGAGGTTTTTGTTGCCTTGAATATTTTGAAGCCATGGGCCACTAGGAGGGAAGATGATGCCTAGAGCATCTGGTAACCAAATTGAGTAAATAAATAGTCATTTATGATAGATTTCAAAATTTTGAACTCATTGGAATAGGTTCCAAGAGAATTTGATGCATGCAAACAACAATTTGAGCACAATTGAGCTAATAAAGAGGCCCAAACTATGAATCTGGACTAAGGAGATGTAGCCCAGGAGGGTTGAACTCCTTCATCAAAACTCTATTTTAATGGATCAGTTGTTGTGGTTTGCTATTATTTATGATTTTGCAGTTCATCCATTTAAATTCATGTTTTATGCTTTCAAATTTACTCATAAAATTCAGTTTTAATTACCTCTTTGACACACATAAGCAACAAGGGAACTTGTACATCAAGCATAAGATAAGTAAATAATTTTTATATCTAAAAATGAAATTAGCACAAAAAAACTAACACTCAAATTCATATCAAGTTGGTATCAGAGCCTGGTTAAAAGGCAAGGTTATTTTCTTGATAGTTGCTTGAAGTTTGGTGCAAATTTAATGGTTGAAAATTGGTGATGTTGATAAGGTTAAAGTTGCAAAAAGGTGAAGGGCAATTGTTGGTTTCAAGTCCCGAGATTAGGAACATAATAAGGAGAGATACAAGAGCACCATCTTCACCCAAGATTCCACTCATAGTTGCACTTGAAGAACCTCAATTTTTGTCTCAAGAAGCTGAGATTGAAGAGGTACAATTTGTACAAGAAGCTGAGTTGATTGAAGAGGTACAAACATGAGAAGTTGAGCTTGAATCCATAGCCATAATGCCAGATCCTAGAGAGACTCAAGGGCATTCAGAAGAGGAATATTTCAAGAGAGACTTCAAATACATAAGGATAATGGTTAAATTTATGTTTGATGTATTTACTACTGGGATGGAAGGAGAAGGTTCTAAGCCTCCATATGGAGAAGGAACTTTAGAGGGTAAGAAGGATGAAGAGAGAAGTTCAAAGGGAAGTGGAGGAAAGCCACCTCCCTACCCACCATATTCATCATCCTCATCATCGCCATCAGCATCATATTCCACTTCCACCACAAAAACCACTCACACTCACTCAAAAGCCACAAAAGGAAAAACTCCATTACTCAAATTGGACATTAAGTTTGAAATTCTGATGTACAATGGAGAGGTAAACACAGAGAGGCTTTACAATGGGATATGTCAATTGGAGGTGTATTTCAAAATTCAAAACCTTCATGAAGACGGCAGAAAGATCCAGTTACCTTCATTAAGGCTATAAGGAGCAGCACTAGTCTGGTGCAAGCAAAAACTTAATAGGAAATGAAAATCCATGATAAGATATCTGTTTCTTGGGTTGAATTTATTTCTTCCATTAGAAAATATTTTTATCCTTTAGCCTATATGCAAAAAGCTATTATGAGTTGGAAAAATTTTAAGCAACTCAAGGGCCAAATAGTTTAAGAGTATAATATTCCCAAATGGAAAAGCAACAATATATGAACACAATAATGGAAATAAAAGTGAGTCAATCAACACACCATGATACGAGAAAAATGTACAACCCTCTTATTAAACATATCATCAAATAATAGGCACAAGATCTTGAGGATCATGTCACTCAAGCAATACAAAACAAGCCTCTACAAGAAAAATATTGTCAACACATGAGAAATAGCTGCCATACAAAGGCCCTGAGCTAAGACAATGTAGTTTTAGTGCATAAACTGCTGCATAAAGATGGATCAATTTATATCTGTTGTTATATAGCTCAAATAATGCTAGGGGTGAATATCTAGCCTCCTAGAAACCTTTCCAAGAGAACCCGGGAAGGGTTTCCGGAAATACCCTCAAATACAAATGGCGATCTACAGCCCTAGGACTGAAGAGTCACTGTAACTGAAGCCCATGAAATAGAAGGCTGAAATAATATGGATCTGATGTAGATCTCCTCCAAAGGTATCCTCCAATGAAAGGTTGAACACTTCACCTAAAAGAAAAGACTCTAAAAGATCCAATAGATCCCTCTCTGAAACTTCCCTCCAAAATAACGCAATTCCTTACTAAAACTGCGCTGTCACTGGATGTGATAGCTTGGCTTGATGCCAAAGATCTAAAATATGCTCAAGGGTCTTCCTTGTTGATCTCCTAAAGGGAAGAATGCTTCCTCCTCTGAAAAACGAGCTCAAAAAGTGGGTTTCTCAACCCTCCACTGCAACACCCTACAACACAACACAAATCTGAATAGATACTGCATTTTAACTGAAGACTGAAGCTTGGCTAGAACGTTGGATGTGTGGAAATGATAGCACAATACTCTTTCAAGAGGCCTCTCAACGAAAGATGTGGGATCCCCACTCGGGAACAACCTGTGCTAAACAACAATGCAATCTTAGATAGATAGCTGAAGAGAGCAACAAAGTTTGAACAAAAATATCAAAATAATAATCATAACATAACCCCATATGGCTGCCATCATCTTCCTTATATAAGTTATGAGCCTTCTCACCCTTGGCCCCACTCAATTAGGTCACTACCTCCATGCGATCAATCTCCCTCTAAAATTGCGTTGTCCCACCATTAATGCCACTCCATTACAACGTTCTTTGATTTGGTCAAAGTTGACCCAGTCTTCATGCCCCATCCCCTTTTCAGACCTAAGGGTCTTCAATCCATCTGTTATATGACCTTCATTCACACTAGTAGTGTCTTTTATTCCTGCCAAGGATATTTATGGGTCTCCATACCCTCTTATTCTTCTATCTAAGAGAAAAATCAAAATTTAATATTCCAATTAGCTGTATGCTAATTCAGGAATATTACGGTCCTCCCCTCCCAAATTTTTCTTGTCCTCAAGCAATTGTAAGGATAGAAATGAAGAGCCTCTCCTCTTCCTCCTGTAGCATCCTCATGTCATAAGCTCCCCAAATGAACAAGATGTGTCTCATCAAGATGTTTCCAAGTTTCTCCTCCCAAGTGTATAAGTATGCCTTTGGTGAAAAATCCAAATGGCCCTCATCATGAACAAGTGGGATATCCATGGAAGCAACTATGTGTGGTCTAGAGGCCTTCTTGAGGAATGGAATCTGAAATATATGGGGAACTATCATTCCCATGTGAAGCCTCCATCCCCAAGCTATCATCCACAAAAAGTGAGTCATATTCCAACATGGCAACTCATGAAACATCTCCTCCACCTTAGGCTCCTGCAAAGAAGGTGGGTTGTAGAGTTGAACATGATGGATCAAATTGTCCATCCCACACTGTCTATCTCTCCAATTATGATAAGTGTAGAGCTGCTGTTGAATTTGGGCTGCAATAATGTTACCTTCATGAAGCAAAAAGGCAATTGGATCCTAAAGACCCACTCCTTGGTTCTTGCCCAGATCATCCCATACAAAATAGATATAACATTATCATCATATGGAATCAAAATGAAAGAAGTAATGAAGGTTTTACATAGTGCTGGAAGGTACCAAGAGTCTCCCAAGTAGTCACAGCGTAGTTTTACCAACTGCAGTTCTAGAATATGAAGTGGCGAGTTGTCTCCAAATAATTTTCTAGTTGTTCATATCATCTCATCTACTAGTAAATAGTAAATGGCATTGTATATCAACTGAGAATACAGTAAATAGTACAACACTTTCCAAAAACCATACAAGAGATGGCTATCTCCATCATAGATGTTGGTCCAAAAATAACCATGAAGCCCAAATAGAGGCTTTCCCTCTTGTGGAGCAATGCACTATATAGAGATGGTAAGAGGATGAAAATATTGTGTTAGATAATCACTAAATGAAAAAACATATTTCTTACCATGTACTGAGATTAAACTGATAATAATGTCCAAGAATGAGCCCTCCATAGTGATATGACATATCTCCATGGAAAGGAATGAACCATGTGCTGCATGCAAAGCATTCTCCTTATACTTGGGCATCCAAGTCGAGAAGATAATATCATGGTAATATATGTCTCCATCCACTACTCCATCACTATCATTTCCTACTTGTTCATTAAGTGCATCAAATGTGAAGTGATCCTAGGTACACTCCATCAACAAACCAAAGCTCCCAAGTGACAGTGTTGTTGGCCTTTGTGACAAGGCTCCTTTCATCTCATAGCTCCATCCTTTGACATACCACATGTCAAAGCCATTAATCATAATGCTGCTATATATGGGAGATTCCTTCCAAAGTGGAAGTACCTCCTGACCCTGCAAGGCTAAGGAGTAGCCCCTTTTCACCATGATAGTGCCATCACCTACTCTTGCAACATTATGCAAAGTATGGAAGAAAATCATTCCATACTCTCCCAAGAACCTCCAAAGAAACAACAACTCTTGTTGCCTCTCCACACCATCATCATATAAACTATGGAGCAACAATATGATGGTTGACATGAAAGATATCACATCATCCTAATACACCCAAAATCCTTGCTGCCATATGATGCAATTGCAATGCGAAGTTGCATACACCACCCTACCCTTTGAAATAGAATGTGTCAAATATGATGACCAAATTCTTTTAAGAGTAGCCAATGCAGCCTTGCCTCCTGCTGCCCTATGTCATAGATATGCAAGTGGCTTCCCAGCCTCTTGCTCATCAATATCACCCACCCAACTGATGGTGAGTGTCTATCATCATGCCCAAAAGTGGCATCCCTCCAATGAAGAATACCATCCTCCCAAATCAGATTTCTATCTTTGCATTTCATGGGATGTTGAAATGCAATCTCCTGGAGATCTCCAAATGAAGACCACTCATCAATGACCAAGTTGATCCCATAAGGATCCAAATAAGGTGTAGGGAAAAACTTCTCATCAAAATGTGAAGTGGTCATCAAGAAGTATCCATCATAATAATGGAAGATGTCATCCATCATAAGATGTCCTCCATCAACCATCTGCCTATCCTCTATTATACATGTAGAAAGGTCATTGGAATGTTCCAATAATGGTTGGGCCCACAACTCATCACTACTGCTCAATGACAATGCTAGTGATCTCCATAATGGTGCATCTGCTGTCTTAAGATCATACTCAGTGCTAAACACATAGTTTTGCATTGCATTGTTTAGGATAATAGTCATCCCATCCCCCAAGAATCTACACTCCAACCCCAAGAGTTGTGTGCAGCTCAACAATGATACACTAGGAAGACTGTATATCTCCTCCTTGAACAAATCAAGGCTACTCAGCGCAGTGATAGTTTGCTGCTCCAACTCAGCAATGTGATTTGACCCTAGGTCATGCAATGGTACATTTCCATCTTGGGAACATATTGTACTGCTACAAGGGTTCCTTCTTCTGGTGTGATGGCTTCCCCAACTACTGATGATGATGGCTACTCTCCTATGGCTGCATCAGCACTGGTACAAGTCTACTCCTCCTCATACATCTCTAGAATAGTGCATGGGAATCTAAATGTCAAGATATCATGACCACTTTGCAAAGGTGCAAGTGTTCTTTCTCCTGATGCAAGTGCTCCTGCAGCAAGTGGTGGTGAAGGCCTCTTCTCCTCTGATTTCTTCTTATCAAACTTCTTGATCAACCTTTGAGTAAAATATGCATATGCAGACACTTTTGCATGACTGAAATGGTTGAACCACCAAATGTTTGCTTCACCCTCAAGGTGCAGCACTGCAATATCAACAAATTCTCTCTCTACTACTGGATGTAGCAGGAAAAATGCATCCAACTTCATTCCCCAATCTCTTGTTGTACATATCGATGGCCCATCAAATGTAGGCAATAGAAATATATTATTACAAGGTATTATTTCCTCTTTGAGATGAATGAACTGTGGGAGAGTTAGATTCTGCTAGAAAGCCCTAGGTTAAGACTTATATTCTACAAGATACTCACTTAGAATCTCATGATCCAAGTGTCCTCCATCTCCATGCCTCTTTTCTTCTTCTTCAAAAGAAAAGGCCATAGCATGTTTCTTTGGAGCTCTATGCAATACCGGTTCTTCTTTTTGCTGATAGGAAGTACATGGACCTCCCTCATCTTAAAATCCTAGTGTGGTTTCATTGCTTTTCTACACCTTTCTTTGCTTGAATTCCTTGGTGAGGTTCCTCTTAGATATGAAAAGAGATTAGATGAAACTCATTCTGATCTCTTCCTCCCTCTTCTTTATTCTCCTTATAGCATAATAGCTGAGATCCACAGGCTGAGCCAATGATCATGCTCTGATACCACTGTAATATTCCAAAATGGGGAAGCAAAAATATATGAACACAATAATGGAAATAATAGTGAGTCAATCAACACACCATGATATGAGACAAATGTACATCCATATTATTAAACATATCAGCAAATAATAAACACAATATCTTGAGGATCATGTCACTCAAGCAATACAAAACAAGCCTCTACAAGAAAAATATTGTCAACACATGAGAAATAGCTACCATACAAAGGCCCTGAGCTAAGACATCGCAGTTTTAGGGCATAAACTGCTGATAAAGATGGATCAATGTAGATCTGCTGTTATATAGCTCAAATAATTCTAGGACTGAATATCTAGCCTCCTAGACACCTTTCCAAGAGAACCTGGGAAGGGTTTCCAGAAATACCCTCAATTACAAATGGTGATCTACAGCCCTAGGACCGAAGATTCATTAAAAATAAAGCGCATGAAATAGAAGGCTGAAATACTATGGATCTGATGTAGATATCCTCCAAAGGTATCCTCCAATGAAAGGCTGAACCCTTCACCTAAAATAAAACACTCTAAAAGAGCCAATAGATCCCTCTCTGAATTTGCCCTCGAAAATAATGCAATTCCTGACTAAAAATGTGTTGTCACTGAATGTGATATCTTGGCCTAATGCCAAAGATCTGAAATATGCTCAAGGATCTTCCTTGTTGATATCCCAAAGGGAATAATGCTTCCTCCTCTAAAAAGCGAGCTCAAAAAGTGGGTTTCGCAACCCTCCACTGCAACACCCTGCAACACAACATAAATCTGAATAGATACTACACTATAACTGAAGAATGAATTTTGGCCAGAATTTTGGATGTGTTGAAATGATAGAACAATACTCTTCCAAGAGGGCTCTCAAGGAAAGAGGTGGGATCCCTGCTCGGGAACACCCTGTGCTAAACAACACTGCAATCTTAGCTAAACAACTCAAGAGAGCAACAAAGTCTGAACAGACATATCAAAATAATAATCATAACATAACCCCATATGGCTGCCATCCTCTTCCTTATATAAGTTATGAGCCTTCTCACCCTTGGCCCCACTCAATTAGGTCACCACCTAGATTCAATCAATCTCCCTCCATAACTACATTGTCCCACCATTATTGCCACTCCTCCATAACAACGTTGTTTGATTCGGTCAAAGTTGACCTAATCTTCATGCCCCAGCCCCTTTTCACACCTAAGGGTCTTCAATCCATCTTTTGTATGACCTTCATTCACACTAGGAGTGTCTTTTATTCCTACTAAGGAGATTTATAGGTCTCCATACCCTCTTATTCCTCTATCTAAGAGAAAAATAAAAATTTAATATTCCAATTAGTTGTATGCTAATTTAGGAATATTACAAATAGTATACCCATGAGTTTAGAAAGTGAGGGATTTGTTGTTAGGAATAAATTTTAACTCTGAAGATACACTCTTGAAATACATTGGGGGTTTACATTCCTATTTGAAACATAGTATCCTTATGTTTAACCCAAGAAATGTAGATGAAGTTTATGTATAAGCCACACACTTAGAGAAAATAGGGAAACGAAACATAGATGAGAAAACTGAAAGTGAGGGTAAAGGAAAAGGAAAGTTTTATGGAAGAGTAAAAAGAAATAGTTCTGTAAAAATAGAGAAGGACAAACTCACATTCAAAAACTGTTCAAAGACTGGCCATGATGAAGACCACTGTTGGAAAATTCATCCAGAATTGAAACTAAACAGACTGAAAGCCAAAGAGAAGGGAAAAACTGTTGCTATAGTTGAGCATGACTTAGGGTCAGATTCAGGAGATGAGACAAAGATTACAACCATATATTTGAAAGGTAAACATGTTGCAAGCTCTAGTACTTCAAATTGTTCAAATGATACTCATGATGAAGATACAAGAATAGAACTTTTACATATTAGAGTTGTCTCTAAACATACCCAAGATTGATACACTTTTTGATAGTGGGTTACAAGCTAACTTGATTTCCGAAGACTTGGTTAAGAAACTAGGCCTTGAAACTATTAGACATCCAATACCATATCCTTTGTGTTGGATATGCAAGAATGCAAACTTGCAAGTTACAAGGAAGTGCTTACTAAAATTCGCCATCAACTCAAACTTTCTTGTTGAAGTTGAGCTTGATGTGGTGCCGTTTAAGATATCAGGTATTGTATTGGGAAGTCCTTATCTGTATGATAGGAAATAAGTATTTCATCACCATGAGAATAAGTATCACTTGCCATAAGGATGGAATTGAGTACATAATTAGAGCACATAAGAATAAGACATGTTTGTCTCTTATACATGCCAGTGAAATGAAGAGGATAGTGAATGCAATTTAGAACTTGGCATTGTTGATGATCAAACAAAGAGATGTATTGAATCACACTTTTCAAAAATATGCTTATGCTTGTAATGAGTTGTTTTATGATTTTAACAAGTTGTCTTTGAAAGAAGGTGAAAAAGATGTAAAACATTTGCAGTAGTCAACAATAGTGTTGAGCAGTGTTGGAAACAAGATGTCGGTGCAAGAGAGTGAAAAGGTCAAAGTTAAAGTGACAAAGAAGCTTGGAAAATAAGCCATGGGTTCCACAAATGCTGGTTCATGGTTTCTAAAAGGTGCATGGCAATGGCGAAGATACTTGGTGAAGAGTCGACGCAAGTACAAAGCAAAAGTAGCTAAAAATTGCCATGGTGACAATGTGCAAGGTGAGAAAGTTTTTAAGTTTACTTTGATTGTTGACCAAGGTAGGAACAAGATGGTTTCTACAAGAATATATTTTTTTTATACAAATTCATAAATATTGCAGCATGACGGTGTTAATGACAGCAAGATAAGGTCGCAAGAATCAAGGAAAAAGTTGACTTTTTGTGAAAAGCCCCAAATGATGAAATTGGGAAATTTCAATGGATAGAGACTCGAAGGGTGAGGTAACAATACCCTCATCACATGATCAATAATCAAAGAGATTTTTGGGTCCAAAAGGCTTCTAGTGGGGAGGAATGATCAGAGGCTCAGTATTTTAGCTCAAAAATGAAAGTGCTCAAAATTTAATTAAACTAGAATGACCTCGACCGAGCCTTCGCAAGTAATCTAACGCAACTCATTTTTTTGAAAACCGAGTTCGGATGAAGGTGTTATGGTATTCTAATCATGGTTCAGAACATGAAATTTTTTATAAAAAATTTGCAAAATAGATACAAGCTGATGACATGGCAACCTAGTCAGCATTCAGGGATCCTTCTTCAGTTTTTGTCCAATGAGACTGTGACAAGTGTCATTGCGGGATTCGTCAGTTTGGTTTGTGAAGGTGAGATTTGTCCAATAACCTCCTAAGGTTGAATTTGGGTTCATGATGATTTTTATGTGGGAAATTATTATTTTTATATATTACGATTGAATTTAATATATATATGTATTATATGATTTAAAATGTCATATATATATATATATATTATATTTTCAAACTTTATATATTTATTAATATCCACATATATTATTAAACCCATTTCAATTGTTTATTAAACATTGGTATTACAATCCTTAATCTATTTGCAAATTCTGCATTTGAATTTCGTTAGAGGTCTGAGGCATATGTTAAACGGTGGTATATTGACCTTTATGGTAAGGTTATAATGGAATGTGTATTATATGGTCCGAATAGTGCAAACATTACAAAATTTTTTTATATACCATAATTACATAAATTATATCAAATGGTGGAGCGAATTATATTATGGTCTAAGGCATATATATGAAAGTTTGGCTATCGAATCTCATATGGTGTATATTCAATGGTGGAAACTTATCCATAGTTTGCAACACAAATATCAAGGCATGTAATAAAGTTGGACGCATTAAGTATGGAGGGTCGAGGTCAGGGTTCGACCGCGTGACCTAACCCCCAACACTCATTGCCTTTCCTAATGGACCATTGCGGCGGATCTTGAAAGGCTATGCTCTGAAATTCAATTTGAACGGTGGCAGATGTCCAATGGTGGGTTCGGAGAGGGCCAACCCCATCCCATGTAACCGATTAACGATAATGATGGGCGCGAAGCTGATACAAAAAGTGGGCGGAGTTAATTAATCTGAGATTATGCCAATAATCCGCAGTTACTTGTTAATTAAACTAGGATTAAATTATATGGATAATGCGCAAATAAACAGTTTATATCCACCAGATAAATGAACTTAACAACTAATTAATCTCCTACTAAGTAACGAAGTTTTTAACGGATTACTATTTTTCGCAGATTCCACCGAATTTGTCAGAGTTGTCTGGATTTTTTCCAGATTCGGAGGAGAAATTGGGGGAAAATTTGTTTTTTCCATAAATGAGTCAATTTTCGACCAAATTGATCTAAAAAATAGTCATTCTTGGCTAATTGGAATCCTATGAACACATTGTAATAGGTTGCAGAAGCAAAGGAGCTCATCTACAGAGGTTTTTTTTTCCATGAAGAATTTTGAAGCCGAAGGCCACCAGAGGGAAGGTCATGCCTAGAGCATCTGGTAACAAAATTGAGTAAATAAATAGTCCTTTATGATATATTTAGAATTTTTGAACTCATTGGAATATGTTCCAAGAGCATTTGATAAATGTAAACAGCAATTTGAGCACAAATTGAGCTAATACAAAGGCCAAAGTTATAAAGCTGGACCAAGGAGATGTAGCCCAGGAGGGGTGAACTCCTTCATCAATTTTTTTTTTTTAATGGATCAGTTGTGATGGTTTGTTGTTCTTTATGTTGCTGTTGTTCAACCATTTAAATTCATGTTTTATGCTTTCAAATTCACTCATATAATATAGTTTTAATTACCTCTTTGACACACATAAGCAACAATGGAACCTGTACATCAAGCATAAGATCAGTAAATAAGTTTTATATGTGAAAATGAAATTATCACAGCAAAACTAAAATTCAAATTCAGATTAAAAATCTAATTAATTCTTAATCCTATGAATAATGGATATATTTTCAGATACTAATGGCTTATAATGAAAATGTTATGCCTCACATTACAATTTGCAGAGTACAAAGATGTGGGATTAATTAATTCAAGTAATGTGAAGTTCGTCTTTTTTTGTTACCTTCACACTATGTATAATGAATGAGACCTCCACATCTCTGCGCTTTACATATGTGGCTTCCCAACAATCTATCTTAGAATTATAAAAAAATATAAAGATTTTCATATTATATTTCACCATTGCTACCATTGATACATTATGTGAATAGATGAGTTTTGTATTTATGAATTATGCAGAGCTCGAAAATACAGTGAGAAAATATTGAGTAATATTATATATTTGTTTCTTTCGGACCTTCGCACTCTCACATGTTCGCACTTCACATAATGAAAACTTCCTCCACGCAATAAAATATTCTTTCACATATGTGCACTATGATCAATGAAATATTTTCATATTTGTTTGTTTCTTTCTTATTTTCTCCTTTTTTTATGCGTCCTGTAATATATACTTCTATAATTGTGGTCACGTTATTTTAATAATGAAACTTTTATGCAACACATTGTAATTTCCAGACCACAGAGTGTCTTACATATCATTTAGTTGTTTTGGTTTTTTCATAAAGTTTAATAATACTATTTATCAAACTATTTATTTATTTAACTAAATAAATTTATTTGAGATGTTGAAATGAAGATGTTTAAAAAACTATTTATGCATTCATTTTCACATTTTGGAATTTATTTCAATTCAAAAAAAGACAATAATAGAATTGAACTTATTTTATCAGTTTTCTATTTCCAAGGCTGGATATGAATGATAAATATGCATCGTTTTCTAGTTGTATTTCTTTCAATAGTCATGGAAACAATTGCAACAACAAAATCACTTTCAATATTGATACAAATACATGTAGCAAAATTAATAAGTGGCAACTATATTACATGAAATGAAAACAAAGCCCTTATTTCATGCAATTTGGAAAAATAATAGTTGATTCTTTTTTGTTATATTCAATGTTAGTTTTTCTAAGTAATTGGTATAGAAAATAGAGATCTACCCACATGACTTATAAGGCAGAATTGTTCAAGAAAATATAATTATGGTTACAGTGTTTCGGTAAGCTCTCTTCATATGTACATAACCTAAATAAACACAAATATCACACTAAGTCCTTTACACATACTTATGTATTTTTCGCAACAAATCTTGAAGCTATTATCGCCCCATTCTCTAATTTATTATCTTTAATGGATACTATTTTTTAGCATTGAAAAAAATACAATTAGAAAGATATTCCACTTTTTATATTGCATTATAGAGGTATCTCAAATTCCTCATTATCCTCATTTACCACAATATGATAAATATGAATACAAGACAAACAATACTATAAATGACCTTCGCATAAGGAGTGCATCTATAATCTATGAGTTTCACATAAAAGTCAATTAGACTTGTTGATTCATTCCTTCTTGTGTACTAAACTTTGGCTCTTGATATTGTAAATATTATGGTTTTATTGAGTGATGTATATTATTACATGTTTCTTACTACAATACTGAAATAAGAATACTTAAATTTTGTGATCCATTTCATTTGTAGATTCTTAACAAGGGCCATATTTTATTCATCTATGTCCCCTTGTTCATTACGACCTAGAGAACCTTTAGACAAGATGAACCTGTTACATTTTATTATTACCGTAAAAAATGTAAAAATGCAACAACTCTATAGCATGAATAAAAAATATATAAGGAAAAAGAACCACTATAAAAATTTAATGGGTTTGAATTCACATAGGTTCTATATATATACTTATTTTACCATTAATCTTCTACGAACACGTATGATTTCAATAGTAATTTCCATTAATATTTGAAAATATATCTGTTAATCATAGGATTAAGGATTTCTTAAGTTTTTAGTATTTTCTAATCTGCACAAAAAAGTTGAGACAAAGTTTCTGCCACACATACATTCCTCTGCACATCCTTCCATTCCGCTAGAACAAATATTGGTTGGATGTGGCTTCGCTGAATAATTGTTGAAAATACTATTTTATAATATAGATGCATACAATCTTATTCATTTTTTAATAATAATTAATCATTACACAATGCGTTAATGTTATTAAACATTAGAAACATTAGAACGATGTCCTGATTACACATCGATTCATCGATTAAACGCCTACATTAGCTAGGTAGAGACCTTTGGTTGATCATATTATTAAGACTTGATTATTATTTTAATATGCTGCAAATAACTTGAGGGATGTGCTACTTAATTTTCTTGCATAGAACGTGAGGTTAATTGAATCTATGTAACATTTTTCCAAAACGTTGTTGGAAAATGTGGCAATGTGAGGAAGAAATGTGTGAAGCATATTGTAATGTTTTATGGATGTGAAGTACCGTGCATCTTCTTGAGTTCATTACACGTAGTAAATGATACTAAGCACTTGGAAGATTTGTTGATTACATGTTGATTCACTGAATAAATGCTGAAAAAAAAAAACTATTTTATAATATCGATAAATATGATCTTCTTGATATGTTTACAATGAATTATCATTAGAAAATGTGTTAGATTAAATTATATTAAGTAGTCAAACTATGTATGTTATTTGTAGGAAGTGCATAGGTGTGAAGGAATTTTTCATTGTGGGGAAGAAATGTGTTAATCTAAAGAAGTGTGCAAAGGAGATCTACACATTGTTTCAATTTGCTACGAAAGACACTGACTATAGAGACTTGTGCATATTCTTGACTTGTTTACAAATAGTAAATGCTATTAAGAACTCAAACAATGTGCTGACTACGTATGGACTCACAAAATAAATACCAAAATTACTATTTTATAATATTGATAGAAATTATTTTATTGATATGTTTACAACCAATAATTGTTACACAAAGCATGAGAGTAAATGATATTAAGAACTAGAGTGATGGCCTTATTGTGCATCAATTCACTAAATATATATTAATAGTGTTGCTAATACTTAATTAATTTTTCAATGATGAGTGTGGATTTGTCTGCACCATAGTCAATATTCATCACTGCAAGTTCTCATATCTTCGCAAAAAATTATGTTTCGACACAACATTCCCATGTATGGCTACCCTGCACACTTTTCCTTTCTCGCATGTTCTGGTACTAAATGCTTTCAACATTTTTCATGTCGCATGTTATCATTATAAATATTACTTGATATAATATGTTATAAACACTAAAATTTATCGGTAATCCTTTTTTCTATCGGGTATGGTTTGACATGTACCAATGATATGGATCACATGCTTGCATTTGGCTCCTATAGATGTGTTAATTGGATAAACACCCGCACAAATTCATTGGTTAAGTGAAAATTCCCCATCCTACAAATTCTATTAGGTGTTGTTTTAGGCGATATGTCACTATACAGAATGCGAAAGTGTGAAAAAAGTTTTCATTGTCGTTATTCTACACTCTGCATACCCTTAATCAATTAATTAGCGATAGCTAAGCCTTAATTTATTTTTCAATGTTCAGTGTGGAATTTTCTACACCATAGTCAATATCCCTAACTTCAATTTTTTGTATCTTCACAAACATTTCCTTCTTGACACAACTTTCCCATATATGGATACCTTGGAACCTTTCCCTTTCTCGCATGTTCTGGTACTAAATGATTTCAAAATTGACACATCATGTGTTATTGTTACAAGGATTGCATGATAATATGTTATAAACACTAACGTTCACAAGTAATCCTCGGTTCTATCAGTATATGATTCATATGTAGAGATGATATGGATAACATGCTTACATTCGGACCCTATAATAGTGAGATGTGTTAATTGAATAAGCATTTGCACAAATTCTCAAGTTATGTGAAAGTTCCCGATCTTACAAATGTTTTAGGTGCTTCCTTGGCCGATATGTCACTGCGCGTAATGTGGAAGTGCGAAGAAAGATTTCATTGTGCTTCTTATGCACTCTACACAACCTTAATCAATTAATTATCAATAACTAAGCATTAACTATTTGTTCAATGATGAGTGTGGAATCACATGTTCCATTGTCAAAATTGATCATTGTAGGTTCCTGCACCTTGACAAACATTTTCATCTTAGAAAAGTTTTCCCAATATGGATACCTTACACACTTCTCCTTTATCACATGTTCTGGTACTAAATTCTTTCAACGATTTACACTCACCTGTTATCATTACAGAGATTACATGATATAATATGTAATAAAAACTAATTTTTACTAGTAATCCTCGGTTCTATATGTATATGGTTTTACATTTACAAATGATATGGATAACATGCTTGTGGTTGGCCCTTGTAATAGTGACATGTGTTGATATGATAAGCATACGCACTAATTCTTCTATCAAGTGAAATTTCACCATGTTACAATTTTTTTTAGGGTTTTCTTTAGGTGATATGTCATTGCACAAAATGCATAAGTGTGGATAAATCTTTCATTGTTCTTCTTCTGCACTCCACACAATTCTAGTTAATTAATTAGTGGTAGAGGAAGGGACTATGTTGCATTGGAGCTATTACTCTTGTTCATTATAACTTTAACCAATTCTTCTCAGTAATGCACATACTCATTTTCCATTCATGCTTCGAGATTACTTTCCAATAGAGATTCCATGTTCACTAGCTCTGGTCATGCGAGACCTACCATAGTGCCACATAAACACGATGATGTCAACACATATAAAAACTGTAACATTAAAATCCACAATTTCTTTCTCCAAACTCAAAATTAGGCAAAAGGATAATTTTTAAGAGCCCTTATGGGGATTCGTCCATAAGTGTATATTGGGAACTTTAGCTCTATCTTTAAATCTAGTAGTTTTAGTTTGGAAACTTCAAACTTCAATGAACTTGTTTCAATAATTATAAATTTTCTTATAAGAATTATTACATAAATATCTTGCAATTATAATTATTCTTAATGTAAAGGTTAGGAGTGGTATTATTAGTTCCTTATGTTTTGGTAATTGATTGAAAATAGTTATGGTAAATCCATTTGACTTGTGATGGAAGAAAATTGTGGTTGGATTTCATTTACGAGTGGGTAAATGTATTTTATGAAAAATTAATGTCCTATTTTAAATCCTTAGAATTGAGTGATTCATATGGTAATTTGAATGGCATGTTCATAATGATCCCTCCAAGTTTGGTATTACAAGTAGATGTGAAATAAATTACTTAAGTTTTAACCATTTTATATAAATGTAAGCTACAAAGAGTATAAAAGTGCCTTGATGTTGATGAATGTAGTAAAATCCATCATTTAATCCTTGACATAGTTGAGGCACTATGAAACTTTTACTTTTAAATTATGTGGCTTATTTTCAAATAGGATTAACACGTAAAAGGATATGAACCCTAAGGATTTATTATAATAACCTTTTTCTATTCTATATGGTGATCAATGCATGGAATTAATGGTATTATCCTTGTAACTTGCATTTCATTCCTCGGGAGTTAGGATAGTCCTCACCCATGGTCTTTTAGATGATTTCTAAAATGCTCAACCATGATGTGATATAACTATTAGGAAAGAGTCTAATTGTTGTGAAAGAGTCATCTTGGGTGGTATATTGTATTGCTAATGGGAATTACAAAGTACCACATAAGAAAAGATCGAGTATCATGTGAATATGAGTAACCTTCTAAGATTATAAATATATAGAGTGAATTTTGTTATCATGAAAAAGGAATATATATCTCCATTCACATAAGTGCACGGATTCCTATATTAATTCTTGCATAAATATGGAGTAAGAAATAGTGCTTATTATATATTGGCTAATACCATTGTTACCTAATTGACCTTATCTTGAAGGTTGTATTGTGTATTATTTAGAATAGTAATGAGAGTTTCATTTAGGTCACTTCCCATATAGCACGAATTGCTTATTATATATTGGGTAATAATATTGTTACCTAATTGAACTTATCTTGAAGGTTGTGTTGTGTATTATTTAGAACCGTAATGAGAGTGGGCTTTAGGTCACTTCCCATCTAGCATGAATCACTCACATTGAACGTGAGCATGAATACTATAAATGATTTGATATATGACATTTTTTTTTTCATTTTGCTATGAAATAGAACAACATACTTACAAGTATGCCTTGAAACTTACAATTTGAATGATGGTAAAATTTCTTGAGAAAATTTGATTTTAAGACCGTGTTGAATATATGAGAATTATTGTCTAGTCCTTGAAAATGTATTATGGAAATTCTAGTGTAATTCTAAGATATGAATAAATAAACTATGATTCCAATTTTGACTAGTCCTTCTTTGAGATAGGAATTTGATATGTGAATTGAATTTTATTGATAATTTACAATAATTACATGGAAATGATCTTGACTCATCACATTTATTAAAAAGTATAATAATTCTCACAAATGGAAGACTCAATATGGCATGGAATGATATTATGTCATTAAAGCCCTCCTTTTGAAATCTTTCATGAAAATATGGCAACTATGTCCTTAACAAGTATGGTTATAAAACTAATGAAAGTTGTGATTGTATTGAATTGGACAACGATGTGAGAGATAAATATGAATATAGTTACTAGCTTGTGAAAAGGAGGATAATGAGTTTTTTCCAATTAAGAGCTAAGTGTTTTGATACGATCTAGTTGGACTTAACTTCCATTAATAGAAAGAAATTGGAATTTTTCATTGATACAAAGAAATTGGAATTATATAATTTGGTTGAATATGATTCATTATAATATGTTTGATGAGGGATATTTCACTAAGTATTATGTGTACATGTTTGATGTGTTAATTTCTAGATTGAATTTTGTTAGTTATTAGGAATTGTAGCAAAGGGTTGCACACCAAAATACTTACATGTGGATAGCCCACATAAAAGCCTAGTCATGGAACAAGGTTATGAAATATAATGAAGACAATATAAAGATGAAAATAAAGGCAACTTATGTCTTAGGAAATTAACATGTGGAATCCCTTTGCATGAGCCATCACTGCAACCATAGCTAAAACAATTTATGCAAATAGAAATAAAGAATTTCAAGGAATGGAGGGTCACTTAATAGGATTTTGTCACTTAATGGGCATGGTTTATCCTATCGGAAAACATAGAAATCTAAACCTTCTAATCCTAAATAAGAAGAAAGCATCTAATAAGAATCTTGCATTAGAATTTGAAGACATGCATTGACAGAAGGCTTACACATGGTAAGGAAAAGTTGTTAAAATATTTATGTGCACATGATTAGCATGCAAAGCCCACTTCATTCTAATTAAAATCATAACCTACGTGTATGCTTTAGTATGGTGAACGCATCGCAAAAGATGGATTTAGGGTAGGGATGAGATATGTTGTGAATTATAGGTTTAGGGTAGGGATGAGATATGTTGTGAATTATAGGTTTTCCAAAGGAATTGAAGGAACCATACCTCAACTCCTCCCTTGCTGTTTTACTATATTTTCTCGAGCTTTGAAAATTACTATGCGTGACTAATCGAAACACAAGAAAGTTGACGATTCCAAGAAAAAAAAATTGAAATGCATTGCAAGAAAATAAATAACCGCAGTAGTAAACAAATATTTTAAGAGTGTTGTGAAAAATGCAATGAGCATGACATGATGACTAACATAGATGTGAGAGATGCATGAGTAGGATTGGTTGAAGATGTTGACAATGTAGCTACCCATGGTAGACACTCATATCCAAAACATAGAGACAAGTGAATGCTTTCCCAATGGTTAATGGAGGATGGAGGGATCAAGTCACGAAACACGAGAAAGTTGATAATTGCATGAAAATAAATAATCGAAATGCATGTGTACGAGTATACAAATTAAGATATAATATATGGTAGAGTGCATGTAGATATGTGGGAGTATGTCTTATATTGTTCATTGATTTTAAGAGTGTTGTGACAAATGAAATAAGCATGACATTATAACTATAGTAGTGATAGATGCATGAGTAGGACTGGTTGAAGATGTTGACAATGTAGCTAGCTACCAATGGTAGACTCTTTCCCAATCGTTAATGGAGAGGTCATGAGAGTTTCCATGAGGCATTGGCGAATTATTGAAGAATAGGAATGCTAGTAGTAGCAGCTAGGTAGGTATGAAAACTAGTCATGCCAATATAATCTGTGATTTGAGAGGAGTTCATGAAGAATTACTTCGAGCATATTTTATATCTTTGGTGACAGTATCCATGTAAAATCTATGTATGTCATTGATACCTGGTTGGAATATGGTTAACCTAACAATTTTGAATTCAGAAACTTAATCAATGTTGATATTATAGTAATGATGCACATTCGCTCATATTCTTCTAATGCAGGCCTATAGGCGTACACCCGTCGTAAAATTGTGTCCCGGAGCTCATGGACAGAAGGTGATCGTATAATGGGGATGGCTGCAGGTGAACGTGCTGGTCTTGTCATCGTAAGCATAGCTGTAGGCCGTCGGGCAAGCGGCCTTGAAGACCTTCGAGTATTGGGTGGGAGGACACGTCTGAGGGGTGTTATGGTCGCCCGTGCAGCAGTATTCTGGACTCCCGAACACCTCGCAAGCGCTTTTACAGGCAATCACCCTCCTGTTGCTGCCCGTAACCCTAAGCTTGGCCGGGCAGCTGTTCCGTAGATCGGCGACGCAGCCCGCCGTCCGGCAGTTCCCGGTGCCGCCCGCCGCGCTGATGCTCAAGGGGACATTGAAGCCGTCCACGAGGCTGACATCGTAGAAATCCGGGTCGCCGATTGTGAACTCCGCGAGGGTGACAGGCGGAACCCCGCCGGCGCCATTGCACTTAAGGCCGCGCCCGCAGTCGCCCGTGGCACAGGAACCAGCGCCCGACGCATCGAACTTGCAGCCCGTGCGGCCCCAGAAGCGGCCCGACCAACCCGCCGGGGCGGTAACCTGTGCAGAACGTTCGGCGCCGAGGGCGAAGCCGCCGCCAGCGAGGGAAGCGCCATTGTTCCCGGTGAGGACGCCCGCCCAGATCGTCTCCGAGCACCTGTTCACTACGGTGAATACCGCTCCGTTAACCCCAAGGCACCCTGCAACAACACAACACAGACAAATTCGTCAGTCAGACATTCCAACGAGCACAAGCCCAAGCATCGGGAATTTTTCAAAGGATTTTCTCACAGAGTAATAGCACCATTGCCAGCGCTGCCATCAAACCCTTCGAAGCCATGTAAGCAGGCAATAACCTAACCGAGCCGAACTTTTGTGTTTAATATATATTCTCACACTATTGAACCTGGCTTGTGGACGCTTTATATAGAACCAGAACATTTAATATTGAGAAAACCAAAACCATAAATCACATAAAGAGTGCGCCTATCAACTCTATGATCCTCTCGCTTAAAATCCGTTTAACTTCGCATATGTTAAAAGGCATAAATTGTTGTTTTTATTAAAAATTATAAATACTAATTACATGTGTGAGTGGTTTATAATTCAACTTTATTTAATTTAAGATAAATGCCTTTAATAGCAACCATATAACACCTGTGTTATCTATTTTTTATTACCAATATTAATTTCATAAAAAGGAGATTTGATAAAAATAATAATTTTCATCATCCGGCTTTGATAAAAAGATGTGATTCAATCTATTAATTTAGTTGCATTTTATGAATAGGGAGTTGTGCTTATTTGTATTATTAAAACTTTTTTTAGGTATGTTGTTGCCTTTCAACTTTAAGTTTTCAATTCTTGCCTACTTAATTTTCATACTCGATATGTTCATTTATATTGGAAAAAAGCATGCATATAATATTTCAGAGTTTTTTTTTATAAATATTATATGTATATTCAAGATTAATAAAAAAAAATTGTTTATCATTTATTTATTAAGTTGCTTGCATTTTATAAATCAGGAGTTGTTATTATTTGCATGATTAATATTTTTTTTAGCTATTTAGTTGATTTTTAATTCTCAGATTTAAATCATTTTTAACTATATTTTCACATTTTTATTCTTGCTTATCATAATGTTTAAGTTTATGAGTGTTTATCAATTATTTAATTGAGTAGTAAGTGTTCATTCTATTGAAGTTGTGAGATTAATTTTTCTTTTAATCTAAATCTTTATTTTTATTTTTTTCAGAAAAAAAAACACATTACTCAAATAATTACATCCTCAGCTGCAAGTAGTTATAGTTATAAATCTTTATACTATAGTTATAAATAAAATATGTTGATATATTCTTAACATTTCCTTTACAACAAAGAATTTCAAATGTTAACTACTTTTCATTTCTAAATCTTTATTTATGTTTTCACACTTAATACAATCATGAAATTACCAAATACAAATAACATTATGTAGAAAATAATAGCTAATTACCAAATACAAATAACATACAATGACTAGAAAATAATTAACAACAAAAAAACTTTTTTATTATTTAAAGATATGTTGTCATTACTTATTAAGTTGTTTGCATTCTATAAATCAGGTGTTTATGACTATTTTTTTAGCTATTTAGTTGACTTCTAACTCTTAGATTTAAATCCTTCCTAACCATATTCTCACTTTTGTATTTCTTGCTTACAATGATGTCTAAGTTTACAAGTGTTTATCAATCATTTAATTGTGTAGTAAGTGTCCATCTTATTGAATGTTGTAAGATTAATCTTTCTTTTAATCTAAATCTTTATCTTATGGTTATAAATGAAAGATGTTGACATATTCTTGGCATTTCCTTTATAACAAAGAATTTCAAATATTAACTCTTTTTCATTTCTAAATCTATATTTATGTTTTCACACTTAATACAATCATAAAATTACCAAATACAAATGTATATAAATAACAGTATAATTTAAATCTTTATCTTATGATTATAAATGAAATATGTTGACATATTCTTGGCATTTAAAAAAAAAAATTCAAATTTCAAATATTAACTATTTTTCATTTGTAAATCCATATTTATATTTTCACACTTAAAACAATCATAAAATTACCAAATACAAATAAAAAATAATCATTAATTAAAAAAAATTGATGTGATTCACATGTACCAATCTCATTTACGAATAAAATTGTATCTGATAATAAACATTTTTACTATAATATACCTAAACGAATAATAAATTTTATAAGAAATTTGTTAATATTTTCTTAGGAAGTATTTATATAGAAGCTTCTCATTTTTATAAACACTTTCGAAATCTTTTCTCTTGGTATTAAGTGTCCTTTTGGGCATTACAAGAATAATATTTTAATTTTTTAAATATTTTAATTTATATTTTTTTGAAAAATTATTTTAATAATATATATATATATATATATATATATATATATATATATATTACTACATATAAGTTTTAATCTGATAAAATATATTGATTGATTTTTTTTTAGTTATTTTTCAAGTTGATGTTAGTGAAAGATTTGCATGATTAAAACACAATATATTTTTACATAATAGTGGTGAATGTTATGCCACACTCTCTCTCAATAGGTTTTATAATGATGCATGATACAACAACTATTCTCCCTCTAGCCCTTTGCTTGCTCCTTGCTATATTGCGATTGATTCTCGATGCAAGCACATTGTTAGACACTCATTTTGATCCTTGATCATTATAGTGGTAGCTAGGAAATAAACCTCCTCGGCCTGATTCATTTGGTATTTCTCCTTGGTGCTTAAGGGCCCTTGCATAGGTCCATCTGCTACCATTCCTTCAATAGCATTATCCATTCCTCCCTCCACTACTCTTCCCCTCGCTTGTAACCACCTACACCATATTGGGTGACCCCATTCATATTTTTGAGCATCACTCTTTCCCCCCTAATCTGTCACCCAAGTCAATATGCAATTCCTTGCATCACCTTATCACACCCTATCTCGAAGGTTGTGGAGAATGGGCCATAATGGCCACAGAAGTAAGGCAATGTCTACTCAAGCCACAAGGGATTAATGAGATGCAAGAAAATAGGACATGGAAATTTATACAGATACTATGGATCAACAGAAGCTAGGAACCAAAAAATTGGAGTGTTTGACTAGAGAACTTCGTCAGCTCATGCATCATGAGCAACTCAATAGTGAGGTGGAAATTTATATGCAAGACCCATGTGTAAGAATTTCATCTAGTGTCCATAAATCTAAGCTCCAAAAAACAAAATAATTGTACCAACACACTAATACTATGGTGGCCTAAGCCATCAACAATGGAGAGGCACAACAAGGTTTGTTGAAACACATGGTTTGTTTGGATTGACATAATTGTTTCAACACCACACTACTCAGTTAGTTGGTCAAAAATCACCAGGGTTTTCTATAAATAGCTCCTCCTGGTTCATTCAAAGAAGCTCGTAGATCATCTAAGTAAGCTCCAATCTCTTTCTTAGAGGACATCCCCAAGGAAATTTCCTCGTAATAGCTTAGTACTAGTGTTTTCTACCCTTTGATTTATCTACTTTATATGTTGTCAAAGTTGCATCACAACTATTTTGTCAATGTCTAATGTATTTTATGAAATGGTTTAGGTTTGTAGTTTGGTGGCCTTGGCGACTTAATTACCCCTCACGGCAGACTCGTGGTTAAAATCCCTCTATCATGGAACTTAATTCTCTATTGTTGAACGCTTTTTTCCCTCTTAGGAAAATCATGTCAAATTTGAACGCACATGATCGATTTGGAACCTAGAAATGCAGATGTGTAATTACTAACCGACTGTAAATAAAATTATTTACTAAAAAAATTTATTTACTTTTCTGAGGAGAAGAAATATTTTGAATTAAAATAATGCAAAATTTAATTCTTTAATGTTAATAAGTATTAATTAAAAAATGTTATGATTTTTTTTAATTACTGAATATAATTTAAAGATAGTTTCTATAGGGATTAGGCCATAGCCATGTTAAGGTTTTCTTTTTGGAACGTGTATTTTCTAGGATTTCCGGCATATTCAAATTAATGAGCTTCAAACAAGTAGTTTATTTTTTTCTAATAAATTATAATTATGGATTTTAGTTTCATTAAGTTGCATTTCTACCTAAAGTATCCAAAGTTGATTTATATGACTCTTTATTTATCCATTGTTTGAGTCAAAAATGAATATGGGAGGATTCTACTCTTCAAAACTCAGTGAAATGTCTTTTATACAATGGTTTAGTAAACAAATTTTCAACGATTTGAGGGTTTTAATAGCCAAATTTCATATTTGTCTCAAAATCATTTGACCGATATGAAGAAAAAAAAATTATCTGTTATAAGTTATAATCATGATTTTTCTTATATCATTAGAAGGAGGATTGAGGATTGGATGGGTATTAAGATGTAAAATTATTGAATATATTTGAAAGATAGTTTTTATAGGGATTAGGACATAGCCATGTTAAGCTTTTCCACTTGAACTCACATTAATATTATTAAGTATTATTAAAGAGTGTTGTGATTTATTTTTTAATTATTGAATATAATTTTGGGTTAGTTTTAATAGCGTTTAGATATTGTTACAGTAAAATGATTTAATGAATAGCCAGAAGCTAGAGTTGCAACTGTTTTTCCTCCGAATTACACATCAAATAAGTCGATTCATCTAGAGAGAATGAGTGACATTTGAAGTGTCAACATAACTTGTCAACACAGCATGCATGCTACCCATGTGTTCCAATGCGGAACAATGATATATGCTAACAAATATATGTTATATAATTAAAAATATATGAACAACAAGATAAATAAAAATTCTCGGAAATGCATCGAGTGTATGTTTTATTTTTTTGGTAAGTTAGTTTAATCTATATTAATTCAAAGAAAAACATTACATAGTCAACAGGCTGACTTGGTAAGTTGCGCTTAACCAATACCAGGCTTCATTGCTTTCAGAGTTGTGGAGGTATGGGGATGCCTCCTGGGAGGAAACCAACCCTATAGTAGCTTCAAACAGTCCAAATTTACAAGGTGTTCCTTGACACATTAGAAAACAAAAGTGCTATAATATGGGCTAAAATAACATAAAACAAAAAAGAGTCGTGTAGCCTCACAGTCATGGTGTTCTGGCATCATCATCGGTAATAGGGTCCTCCTCCTCGATGTGACATCCATACTCCTACACTATGGCTTCCTCCTCACTAGTTGGCAGGCGTGAGGGCTTTGAGACAAGCTTACAGATAATGGGAGCAACTAGGTACTCAGTATCCGAAACACACATCCAAAAACCCTCTAAGTCCATGATCCATACATCGGTGTCATCACTCGTTGTCTCTTGTACCAGTAGAGGCTCATTTTTGTGAGGAGGATGGTGCTTGTGCACTAAGGTAGATTTCCTAGGTCCCCTTCTACCCCTCTGAGTTTCCTGAGCTGGGGCATCCTCCTCCTGGGTGCGCGTAGGGTGTTGCAATGCTTCTATATTGTGGCTCCTAGAAAAGGAGCCATCGAAGGATTCCAAACGATTGTCTTTACCTCGCTGATAAAATCCGGGGAAGGCACCTCTTTGGCCTCCCCTAATGGTCATTTGGTGAAGACGTGGAGCCATTAGGGGGGAGGAGATGCTAAGGGTTGGGAGTTGGGGTAAGCACAAATACTTGCACTTCAAGGTAACTCTCAACAGAGGAGTGGGGAAAGGATGTGCGGGAATGAGCCAAGTGCGGCAAGGAGGTGCGCAATTTGGGGGGGGGGGAGGAGGGGCAAAGGAAGGAAAATCAGGGGGAGTGCGCAGCTATGGGGTTGCGCAGCAAGGTAGGTGCCTCGAATCGTAGCGCTAGAATGGGGATTTGTAGGGGAAGGGCGCACCTCTGGTGAAAAACACGAAGGGACTGATGGAGCAACAAAATAGCTAAGGGGATATGAAGAGATTTGGAAACCAACATGAGCAGCTTGAGGATAGCACGTTGAGGAGGGACCTTGCCTTTTAAGGACTTGTGTTACAAGTGCAAATGTTGTGCATTATTGTGAAATGCTCGTAGGTACAGGCTGCGATAGTTCTCATGGTGTGGCATGTGACTCAGGGTATGGCAGTGGGGCAGGTGCATTATAGAACTCATTGTAAACGACTGCAGAGGGGAGGTTCCACACCAAGTAAAAGCTGGCAGTGCCAGTCTACATCATCATGTTCATGGGAAGAATTTGTTTCATACATGCATGTCATTTCACCCACATTTGGGGTCATCGAGTGTATGTTAATCATTATATGTTATATAATTAAAAATATATAAATAATAAAAATAAATAACAATCATCATGTATGCATCTCAGTTCTTAGATGCAAGCCACATGCCTGTACCGAAAACTAATTCTGTCTCGAATGGCTGCATATAGTACATAACCTCCCCAGTATAAAAAAATGTTTACATCGTCCTTTATCTAGTTTCATCCATATTTTTTTCCTATTTTTTTCTACCTTAACCACTTTCTTTTCCATAACCTAGATTTTCCAAGTTAAGTTTCCTACATGGTTATGTCTTTAATTGATGGTTCCTATCAAACTAGCTATGGAATGAGTGGAGTTTTCACTTCTAGAGTCTGTAGCTTCTTTTTAATTGTACTTAGGTCAACAACCAGTTGAAATCTATCTTCCCTGCTTGTGTTTACCTTTGATCCTTAGTAAATTCCTTGCATTCCTTACACGGGACAGTGAGTGGTTGCCTTACAGAGATCCTACTAGGTTAAGGTTTTATCATTCTTAACTGAAGGGTAACCTAAAGGGAAAGGTGATCAATGGAGAAAGGATGGTAAAGGCCACTTAATGGAGACAAAGCATAATTTTTATTTTCTCAATCATATTATGATATTAAGATATGGAAAAGCATAATATGTATTTGATTGTTTGCTTGGAGGAGGTTTCGGTGTTGTGTTCCATGTATTTTGTATTTTTAGAGATAGAAATGTTGTATTTGTGTTCCCATTATTTATATCATATAGAGTTATATAGAGATGTATAAATTATATGTTTTCTATTTTTATGGCATCTAGTGGATCCAATTTGGGCCTTCAACAAAACTTTTATTTCATTTCATATCATCGGTGATGTAGGATTGGCGTGAAGGGCTTGCGTGTGGATGAATTTGCTTCTATGCCTTTTAGTTATTTTGGGTGTCGGTTCAATCATCAACAAGTTTGCAAGAGTGGCTAGGGAGCTCTTTGGCATCTTGATTTTTATCTTGTTCATGAAGGAAGATATCAAGGTATGTTCACTTACCATCCCTTTATCTGGGTGCCATGTTTTCGCAATTTTGTTGAAATTCCATATTAAAAGAATCCCATTGAAACTGTGTTTTGAGGGTTCAGTAGATGAATTTCATGTACCTAAAAATGAGAACCCTGATGTCGATTAGTTCAAATTTCTTTGGATTTTTGTAAATAGGTTGTTTGGGCTTGTTTTATCTTTTGGCCTACTACTCACAACCTTAAAAAACAAATTGACTCAATCATGGAGATATGGAAGAGGTAGTGTTTTTTGCTTACTAGAAATTTAGAATCTATGATTTAATGATATAATCTCTAGTACTTTATATTAATCTAATGGATAACTTTGTCTGCGCATTGGTTGAGAAGCTTTTTTGCAGACTATGGAGTACCCCAAATGATTGTGGTGTGGATAGTTATCTCATATAGTGCATATGATAGTGTGCCCACTGGAATTCCTAGAATTCTTTCTAGCCCTAATCCCCACACTCCTAGAGCTTCATCCAATTGGTAAGTAGTTAAGGTGATTTGAAACCACTTTTTTCATAGGATAATTGTGAACTTACTATTTTTTTCTTCATAAAATCAAGCATTTAATTAAGATCTCTTTAAGTCTATAATTTTCGATATTAAACTAGTAATATCGATAGGATATGCATGTTGAAAGGCTAAATAAAGAGAGTCACTATGAGTACATACCAAATCAATCTCGTGGAAAATAGTAGGAATTAAACCATAATGAAATTGTCTTATAAGTACTTGATCTCGATCAAAGATGGAGAGTTTCACATGGAGTTTGTAGAATACTGAAATCTACTATTCAATTGTTGTGTAAGTTGAAGCTAACACACCTATAAATTATTGACATACTTGTAGGAGAAAAATAGGAACCCATAAATTCTCGACATACCCTGTAGGAGAAAAATGGACCTGAGGGAAGCTTCCCTAGAGGCATTGTTTTTTTGAAGTGCCATTGCACACAACCAACATGTTTCTAGAGAGAGGAGACTGTGGTTGTGCATGCACTCATCACTTGGAAATCTACCACTTAACAATCTATCAATAATCTTTAATAGCATAGCACAAGGATGGCTCATTAAATGACATAGTATTTAATACTTTTAAACTAATTATAGCATTAGTTTAAAATTCCAAAATACAAACAAACATATCCAACATAATATATGGTTTTTTCTCTCCGGCTCAGTAAGAGGCCAAATAAGATGATGAAATAGGCTGCAATGTGGTCAACACCATAGGGTTAAAAAGTTTAACTTAATTATGACATGAAATAATGCTAAACAATCGATTATGATTACTATAGTTTCATGCAAATGACGGGGAATAATAAGAAAGAGATATTCTAAAGTAGTTCATGAGAACATTAACCTATCAATTATATTACTTTTTAATTTCGTTGTATTTAGAAATATCAAGAAGAAAATACACCACTTATGGTATAAAATGTGATGATTATAATCAAATCAAATTTTTTAAACATCGCCAACAAACTTGAAACTTGAAACCTCAATTAATTCAAAAATATTAATTAAAAAGAAATTGTGACTCCATTACTTCTAGTAGAAAATGTGATTATTACAATACCAAGGTTGATTGTAATTTATTTATATTTTGAATGTATTTAGTGTGAGCGTGAAGGAATTAAAAAGTTATAATCCTCAATTTTTCCTATTGTGTGATATCAATTTACATAATTTTAAACTTGGAATCATGGATAGGGAATTCACAACAAGAATTATCCTACTTATTAGCACAAAATGAAACACCATTTTACCTTGTAACCAACTCTAATACCATTGTGTAGGGTTTTCTTTTAATTTTTAAACATAGAAGTAACATTTTATGAATAATCTATAAAAATAAATACATGTGTCTATTTCTCCTTTCTGATGTTCATCCCTCACAATCATTTCTTTGAGCCCTCTACTTTCGTTACCAAACCAACCGATTCCTCTCTGCTTATCTGGGATCAACCTCTCTATTTCCCATATCCATAGGACTTCGAGATAGAATTCCATTGAACCTCGTGCCCAAAACTCCAAAAACAATGCTCAAATTTCCAAATTTTCATTTAAAAAATAAGCCTTGGAATCGCCCTTCAATTGCTCCTCCTTGTTTAGAATGATTTGTTTTCATCTATCTCCCTTTCGCAAACCCCCTCTATCGTATCCTTTGATCCTATTATGTAGGGGATATTCCTTTCCTCTCCCAACCATCCAATCACCACCTCTCGAGAATATATTATTCGAAAAATCTTTGCCTCCATCCCTTCTGTCAAGAGGATAAGGGTCTTTATCAAGGATAAAGGTCTTTATGAATTCATAAGCAGTGGTAATTTTTTTATTGGTTATAACATCGTATATTCTCGATATGCCTTTTTTTATTAAGAATATTTTATTATTTATTACATTGTATAGTTTATGATGGAATCCCTTTCTTTTAAAGTGTATTTTATTATTTATTAATTTGTATCATTTATTATGAGATGTGATGAGTGTTTTGTTATTTATTACTCTGTACGAGTTTATAGTTACGACTTATTTTCTATAAAATGTATATATATTAAATTTACATTTTATTGTTTATAATATAGTTTATATTTTTATTTTATTTTGTAAGGTATATATCATAAATACAACTTATTTTTAAATATTATTTTTTATAATATTTTATAGTTACATATTATAATGGAGGTACATAGATATGTATCTAACTTAATATTTTCATTATGATGTTGTGAGTTAGGTATTTAATTAATATTTTCATTAATTAATTCATTTATCATATATTTGGACATTTTTTATAATCAATTACTATGTATAATAACGCAGTGCATGTGATGCATGCATATGTAGCTATCATATGCATGTTGATACTCTTATTATGTCTGTAATAGCTTTCATTTCTATTTGTTTATTTTTTTAATAATATTTTTCATTTTTGCTTATTTATCTTTATCTTCACAATTTTGATATATAAAATATATATATATATATATATATATATATATATATATATATAAACAAATATTTAAATTTTATTGCATTTATTATTTTTAAAACATGTATTTATATTAATTTTTATTTATATCATAAACTTATATTATATATAAATTTATATATTTATAAATAATTAGGATATAAAAGTCATATTTCAATTAAAAGTTAAATATATAAAATAACCCTATTAAAATTTTAAATTTATTTTAAATTTTAGATTTTATGCTTTAAATTATATATAATTATATATTTATAAATAATTATAATAAAAATGTGATATTTCAAGATAATATAATATAATGATTAAATATATAAAATAAACAAATATTTAAATGGTTATAAAAATGTGTAATACTTAAATAAAATATAAAAGTTATATATATATATATATATATATATATATATATAGAAAAAATAAAAATATATGTATGTAATTTTTTGCGTAGATATACTCTACAATAGGTCCAACCAAGATGTATAGGTGTAATATAAGAAAGTAAATATTTTTAAATATTATTCAATTTATAAGATGGAATAGATTGGTAAAAATTTAGAATACCATGGGCCATCAATACGACATGCCCAAAAACCATCTCTCATTTCACAATCAATATATTTTATAAATATCTTATTTAAATCTAATTTTATAACATTTTCTGAATTAAATTTGAAAGAAAAAATATTATTGTTACCTTTGAGATATATCTAAACCACCTATCACATTAAAATGTATAAGATCTATAAATAGTGGTTATAAATTAAGATCCATTTTACCACATAAGGGAAAATTTTGAAGCCCACATGGCGTATAATAAACAATGATGCAGTGTTGTTAAGTCACTCTGTGATGTGAAGGTCACCCGTTCGAAACTCTATAGTCATGTTAAGGGCTGGTGTGGCCTAGGTCGAGTGTGATCTCTAGGTAATTTTGACATCTTAGATGCCCTTGGGTCACGGTTTCTCAAGCCACACTTCAAGCCTAATGTAATCCCTCATTAAGTACATAGAAAAATAATGCTTAAAATATAAAAAGAATTTTAACCATGAAGTACATAAAAACTTAATGCTTATAATATAAAAAGATTTTTAACCAGGATATTCATCATCACTTTACCATGGATATTATTATGTTGTGAATAGGATTTGTTACAATATGATGGGTCCTAAAACCATTTCTCATTTCACAATAAAAATATTTTATAAGTATTTTTTCTTTAATTTCAGTTTATTACATATTTGGGCTGAACAAACCCAGTAAGGAAGAGATGTTGTTGTTAGAATTAATGGAGAAATATATTAATGTATTTGGTTGTTTATTGTTAGGATTGAGATCTTCTATATGGGTCCTAGATCCTATTATTTAGGGAGTGGTTCAAACCACCACCTAATGTGTAAGCTTATATATAAAAGACGTTGATTGAATGAATAGGAAGTGTGTTGAGTGCCTCGGAATTATCCAGATGACTCACCTGGAGAGCCTCTTGTTTATTTCATATTGTGTCTCTCTTTCAGACTTTTACCATGGTATCACAGCTTTAAGTGGAAGTTGAGTGGGTTGTAACCCAGAGTGTTGCGTGAGTGCATGGGTTGTCATATGCTAGTCCAATTTGCATCGTATCTGGTGGTGTGAGGGAGATTTGGTGTGTCTTCTAGTTTGTGAGTTTTTGTGCCTGTGACAGCCTATTGGCAGAACAATGTAGCCTATGTATGCGATATTCGTAGCATAAGAACTGAAGCCATCATGCTTGAGGAGAAGCAACTTATGTTTGGAAAGTCATGGAAAGTTTCTCCATCTGGTATTTTGATCTTTGTTGCATCTTTCGGCGAGGTGGGTATCTGAAAAGTGGCCAAGCTATCTGCATTCTGTGGCTACTATGTCACTTGGACTGGTTGAGAGGAGCAGACTAAGTGGAGGAGAGAGCCGCCTAAAGATTCGTGTTACACGAGCTAGTTATTGCTCGAGGAATATGCAATAAGAAACTATTTTTGCTTGGAATATTTATGTCAGAAAATTAACTAAGGTTGTGAGGATATGGAATTGGCTCAGAAGTAGTTCATTAGTGAGGAAATTTGACAGCAATCATCAAACTAAGTTTTTTTTTTTGGAACACTTATAAAATTTTATGTTAATTATTGGTCCATTTTGAACTCCGACAGATAAAATTTTGGTGTGTAGTATGTTCTATAAAGGAGCATGCAACCAGTGTTGCCTGTGGTTGCTGGTTTTCGATCTCAGAGCCTCCGTCTCAGGTATGCCCAAGCAATAGAATTGTTGAAGCTGATCTGTAAACATGTCAGGGTGTATTCCAGGGAAACATTGAAAGAGGTGGGAAAATGCGTTGTAGTTTCTTGAGAAATACATCTTGAATTTGGACCCACGAATTTCTGAAGGCGCAACGTGGTCGAGCTGTGGATCTGTGGGTGGACCCTTTGGTGAGCTGCTACTATTTGCGAGATCTACTCAATATTCTTTCAATGAATGTGTGAGGAAGAGTAGCATTCGAGCTTGATCATGGAGATGGTGCACCAAAACCATGATTGAGCAAACTGTACATCCATAGTGTTGACCAGGGGAAGAGGTGTATTGAAGAGGTAGTGTATGTGTGAGATAGGCCATGTGAGACATATGTCAGTGCATTTTTATTTCTCATTATTATTGAATAGAGTATATTGGGGGAGGATATCCATGTTAGATCCCTACCTACACCACCATCGAAAAAAATGCAGCGTAATCGGTGTTAGGCACCAAGGCAACAGGAATCATAAGAGCACAAATTGGTCATTATTTTTAATTCAAGCTTGATATATGACTAAGGAGTGGCTAGAGATCAGAACTTAGCCCTATTGCAAGAAATTACTATGCAAGAGTTAGAAGAAGTGTTTAAGAACATGCCTAAAAATAAGGCCGCTGGATCGGATGGTTTCACAGTAGAATTCTTTAAAGCAACCTGGAACTTCATGGGTTAAGACATTTGGGAATTGGTAGAGGAATCAAGGAGGATTCGAAATGTATACCCGGCACTAATGTAGCATTTAAATTCCTTATCCCGAAACAGTAAAATTCAGACACTCCTATAGGGTTTAGGCCTATAGCTTTATGCAATGTAATTTATAAAATTTTATCTACGATTATGGTAAATAGATTGAAACATCTCCTGCCCAGCCTGATCTCTTTGCAACAAATAGGGTTCGTTAAGGGTAGACAAATATTGGATGGCATTGTAACTGCCCAAGAATCAATACACTCTTTAAGGGTGCTCAAAGCGAAAGGTATGCTATTAAAATTGGATCTCTTGAAAGCTTATAATCATATAAGCTGGCCTTATTTGATAGTTTTTCTTAAAGATTTTGGTTTTGATAATATATGGATACAATGGTTGCAATCATTCATATCATCTCCTAATTTCTCAATTCTTCTGGATGGAATTCCATCTCAACCTTTTAATATTTCTAGAGGACTCTGACAAGGGGATCCCCTTTCGCCATTCTTGTTTATTTTAGCTACTGAAGGATTGGGAAGATTAATTAAAGCTCAGTTAGTGGGCGGACATTTACAAGGCTTGAAACTATGGGGACCTGCTCTTCCTCTCACGCATCAACAGTTTGTTGATGATATCCTTCTATTCTATCAAGCTTCTGTGCGGGAGGTAAAAGCAATTTTAAATGTCCTGAAAATTTTCATGGAAGCTTCAGGTACTCTGGTCAACACTAATAAATCGCATTTTTATTTCTTTAATATTAATGATGCTACTCAGATATTTCTAGCCAGGACACTGGGTTTTAATATTGGTACATTCCCTATGAAATACTTGGGTTTTCCTTTAAATACATCCTCTTTAAGAATTGTAGATTGGAAAGACGTTATTACTCGTTTGCAAAAAAAAATACAAAACTGGGCATTCAAAGCTTTGAATGCCCCAAGAAGATTAAAATTGCTCAAATAAGTTCTTCAATCATTACCTGTTTATCAATTATCAGGGAGGGCGGCTTCAAAAAATATCTGCAATCAAATGGTGAATATTTTCAAGAAATTTATTTGGCAAGCAGCACAAGATTCTTTGAAATGGGCACTTCTGTCATGGGACAAGCTTACAAAGTTAAAATCAGCAGGAGGATTGGGCCTTTGTGATCCTTATGTTTTAAATCAATCTATGGGAGAAAAATTATGGTCGAGATGGCTACAAGGAGGACAACATCTCTAGAAACTAATTTGGGAGAGGAAATATGATATGCCAAGCATAGTAACAGGAAAACTAAAAGTTGATATTGTCCCCAAAGGGTCTAATATCTGGAATCTAGCAGCTATTAACAAAGATTTAATACGTCAACACAGTTTCTGGGAAGTTTGGGAAGGCAGGATGACTCTATTTTGGGAGGATTCGTGGAAACAAAGAGAAATCTTCCTATTTACGAACATACCTAATAGGAGAAAAATAAATAATTATTAGTGTCAACAACAGATTAGTCAATGGAGAAAATGGAAGGAAAAAATGCACTGGCTAGGAGCCCTAGAAATGCTACAATGGAACAATTTGGAAAAAGAATTGAAAACAAGGAAATTAGTTGCAGCAACTGGAAGCGATATTCTTAGACGAGGCTATCAAAGTAAAGGTATGTTTACTATACAGGAGGGATATAATGTTAAAGCTCATAATATAGCTAACATTGTGATGCCGATATGGAGAAAAATATAGACAATCAATCATTGGCCAAAAGTGGAATATTTCCTGTGGCTCCTAAGTCATAGAAAAATTCTAACCTGGGATCAGTTACAAAGGAGAGGAATGTACGACCCTTCAATTTTCCATATGTGTGGGAAACAATTTGAATCAATAGAACATCTTCTAAACACTTATGAAATAGTGGAGATTGTGTGGCATAGTAATGTAAGGCTCTTTATGCAAACGGATAGAGATAATACAAGCATAAATTAAACGATCATTAAATGGAGAAAAGGAGGATTTAAATGTGAATTCTGGAATAAAGCATGGCGACTGTCACTAGGATTTATATTATGGGGTATTTGGAAAGAAATAAATCACCATATCTTCAGAGGAGAATCTCGTGATAATAATCAAATATGGCAGAAGATTATTCAGAATATCCAAGAAACCATATTGGTCAAGAAATGGACAGATGATCAGTGGAAGACTGAAGGAATTAAAACTAATATCCTTGCTAGATTAAACTTAAAACCTCAAATGCTGGCAAAACCTCTCTGGAAATTTAAACCCCCTTAGCAAAATCTAGAAGATAAATGGAAGAAACCTCAAAATGGATTCATCAAAATTAATTATGATGGGGTGTTAAAAGTAAACCTAGGTCAAGTAGGCGCAGGAGGGATTTTTAGAAATTCTCATGGTAGAGCATGTAGGGTTTATGCCATGGACATTGGTTATCCAATGAATAACGAAATAGAGCTAACAGCAGTAAAACAAGGGCTAATAATATCAAAACGATTAAATTACCATCGACTCATTATAGAAGGAGATTTGGCAAGGGTCACAAGGGTGTTAAGTAAATTGCAGCAAGAGACGCTATGGGAGAAGATCAGTAAAAGTTGGAGGACAACTAGTATTATTCAGGATATAGGATCTCTTATTAAGGAAATTTAGTATCTTATACCTTCACATGTTCGTAGAATAGGTAATGAGGCAGCAGACTATCTAGCAAATTGGGGATGTCGTAATGCAGGAAGAAAGTTGGAAGTGAATCCAAGAGACAAAATTTTGGATATTGAATTACACCCTCTCTAGATCATTATAGATCGAGATATAGCTAGAAGTGAAGATCACCGATCGGGGTGCCTAGTTTTAGGTGCCACAGGGTAGGTCGAGAGTGGCAGATATGAGCGGGAAGGAGGTTCAGGCATGCGAACTCTGGCCAACATTAATTTGATAGTATGAGGTTGTACGTGGAATTCACGCTCATGATGATGGATATAGAAAGACAACTAGCAATGTCAGGAAGGCATTCGAAAGAACAGAAGAGGGAAAGCCTAAAGAGGAAAATTCAGAAACAGAAGAAACCAATTCATTTTGGTAGGAGCAACGGATTGGGGCGAACGACTGAAGAATACGCCCTGACTGGAATCGTTGCAGACAATGTGGAGAGGTTTCAAGCTTGGGTCCACTGGTATGTCATTATTCTTTATTCCAACCTTATGATTTTAACCGTAAATCTTTGTAGAGGTCATGATAGATGTGGTATGGGTAGAAATTGTAACAACTATGTTTTTATCGAGGTTTCTAGAATAGCTTTTGCCACTAGCTATAGTATGGTCAAGAATAGTAACTTGTTTATCCCGCAGGAGGCTATTTAGCCTTGCTTTCGAAATCCCTGTAGGAATTTCAATTTTTCTTTTATAAACAGGATTTTCACTTGCTTCATGCATGGTTTCGAGTTTACTTATGCTGGGCAATTGAAATTGTTAGAAAATTGTTGCAAGTGTTACGACCTATGTTCGGTCTTCTCTAAAATTTTAGGGGATAATTGGGGTAGTTTCCATCATTTTTATGTCTGCCTCGTTTGGTCTCGGCAAGGACAAATCTTACAAAACATCTGTAGTCATAGTGAAGGAAATCCAGAAGACCTCTATTCTGGTTTTTTATATCATCTTCGTCATACTTGGGTTAACCTTCTTTTCGATTATGCCTATTTAGTATGGTATTTAGTTGGTAAGATAAAGAGTCTGTCCACCTGCTATGGTCTCTATCTCTATCAAAGGACTCGTATTTATCACTCTACAAATCATGTGACTGAGGCGTAATTATTCCTCAAAATGAAAAGCTTAACCTTTATACCTTTTTCCTCCCATTATACAGGCTCATAGATAATATATATAGGTTTAATCCATCATAACCTTCATAACAGAACTATGGGTAAAAGGAAATCTGCAAATCGTATGGCCAAATCATGAGATAAAGGAAAGTAGAAAATTTAAAAAAATACAGCTGAGACTAGCAAAACTAGCAAGCGAGGCAGGAAGATGAAAAAAGAGATAATAGAGAATATCTCGCAAGCTTACTCTGTTGGTAATCCTCCACAAATCAGATATGTAATTCAGGGATGGGAGAGAGAAAGTCACAGTAATGAGGAAGATATTGAGGCAGGGGAGGAAAGTATGGATTTTGTTAATGATCCAAGAAATATTAGAGGTCACCTCTAGCTATTTAACCAATCTGTTCATACATGCTGGATAATGAAATGTGTCCTGGCCAAAGCAATGCAAAGTCTTCATCTAGGTCAAGGATGTCCAACTGTACTTTAATTACTTCAGGATATCAACATTCAACTCCAAGACATCAAGGTTTCATAGTATCAAGTGACAACCCGAATTGGTCGAATTGAAAGGAAGATTCAACGGTTGCAGCAAGTGGACATGCCTGGCTCCACCGCAAAGGATCCAGCACCGATAGACTCTTCTGATGGTTAGCAGACCAGATTAAGTTTTAATGAATTTTGTGGATAGTGTTTTTGTTTTCATTTATTACTTAACTAATGATTTAAACAGTAAAATGGTCATTGCGGCTAGTATAAGAAAGAAATAATATCAATTTTGGATGGCTTTTAATGCTTTACGATGGCCAGCAGACCTAGTTTCCTTTAGGCAGGTTGAGGCCACTAAATTTGTATATGATGCCACCTTCCTTTTTATGATAAATAGAAAATAGTAAGGATCTACCATATTTACAAAAAAAAAAGGAGCAGCTAGTGCGTGTAGCATGGCTATTGTTATTTATTTTTTAGATTCTTTGTTAATCATGTACCCAGAGGAGAAAGCATTGTTGTGTGTAAAGATAATGTAGGACAATTCTGACTGCGAGCCTGGAGAGGGTGGATTGTGCCACCTGGAGGAGAAGAAATTGTAAGGGAAGGCAGTGTTGGCTATTTAAAAGTTGAGTTTGCATGAGTAGGAGTATTTGCATGAAGAGGAGCCTTTGTCGTGCAACATTTCTGGAGCATGGTTTGTGGAGCCATGTTGACTCTCTGAAAGTCGTGTTCACTGTGTGGTACTGAGGCATATAAGCAACAAACTACCATTTGCAGGTTGTGTGAAGTCAATTCAAACAAGAGTTTAGGCATCGTTAGAGCTGTGAGCTATCAATATGTCTGTATTTTTAGATTTTTTTGACATTGATCCTGCTGATGATGTTTTTTTCATGTGCCCATTTAGAGGAATTTCGGGCGTGGGTAGTATTTTTGAGCCAGAAGAATATTCTGACAAACAATATGGTTTTATTAATGACCAGAAGTATGATGAACCATAATCTTCTCAATAGATTTCTATAATTGAAAAACTACCAATGGTTCATGAAGAAGGGCATAAACACTTGAATCATGAACCTATTGCTTAAGATCTAGATGATAACGATAACATGGGGAATACAAAACCAAGAGCACAACAAAGATAGAAAGGAAGAAAAGGTGTCTTCAATGCAACTAACAATTCTTATCAAAGCCAATTATCATTTCAAGTTTTTCTATCTCAAAGATCGAAAGTAATCTACAGGGGACAAAATAAATCCTTGTGTGGGTGAAAAAGATTCTCATACTCATATGATTGATACTGGAAGTATTGCTTCAAGTAAGCTTGCACTCCTAGGAGCTTTATCTATCACCAATGATTATTTCTATGTTAAAGACAAACCACATCAAGTGACCTATGTTAAGCCAAGGAAGGAGAAATATGACTTTGGGTGAATTTCTCCATTAATGGGGACTGTTAGAATTAATGGAGAAATCTATTAATGTATTTGGTTGTTTGTTGTTAGGATCAAGATCTTATATTTAGGCCCTATATCATATTATTTAGGGAGTGGTTCAAACCACAACCTAATGTGTAAGATTATATGTACAAGAGTTGATTGAATGAATAGGAAGTGTGTTGAGTGCTTCAGCATTCTCGAGGTGACTCACCTGAAGAGCCTCTTGTTTATGTCATATTGTGTCTCTCTTTCAGATTTTTATCAGTTGTAATGTCGTGTTATTTTAAATAAACATTTTGAGTCAATGATATTACAAAAACTAAAATAAAATTATAATTATTAATAATTAATAATTAAACCTATCTTTACTCCGAATCTATATGAGAAGGATCAAATATCTCCTCAAATGTTGCACTCAATTGTTTTTAAATTTAGTTGTGATTTATTATTTTTAAATATATATGTGTACTTAAATTATATAAATTTATATATTTATAATTAATTATAATATATATATATATATATATATATATATATATATATATATATATATAGGAAAGAAATGTCTTGGATAATTACATAAGAGAGTTTAAGAATTTATACTCATCACGTGACAGAGGTGGGAAGACTGCAAATGCTGAATTTCAACTGTAAGAACATTCTTCTCAAAGAAATTTGAGTTCACAACTCATTGAGGTTCAACTTAGGAAAAAGGTTGAAATGGAAATCAAAGAATATTATAGGTGCCTTCCTTTAAAAATCTTCCTTGCATTTTCATTATGTCTTTTAGAGAAGTTGACAAGTTTCCCTGACTTTTTCTTAATTTTGCATGACATACCATCCAATGTGAGAGATTTGAAGGAGGCAACTTTTTGTGTAGATGACCATAAAGCACTATTGTTCCATTCAACTATGGTTTCGCTTTAGACATTAGATTCTTTTTTCAGGAAAGATGTTGAAATTGATCTTATGGGGAATCTACTTACACATTTATGCAAGTCCGAGCCTTTCTTGCTAAAACAAGGACAACTTACTGAAGGGTAATGTGAAATTTTGTGTTTTTTCTTATTCAGGTTTGAATTTATTTAAGGACTGCTACAATATATGGTCATTTGTGATTATGAATTATAACTATATATAATTTTGATGTTTCTAGGTTGGAGACTGTACTATTTTCATTGGAGGATGCTACTGTTGATGCACTCAAGGCTCTTGAGTTCCTTGGTCATGTAGGGTCAAAATCCACTAATATGATTCGATGTCATTAAAACAATTTTGTGTCCTTCCTCAGAAATAAATCCATTACAGAATAGGAGTTGCCCAAGAAGGAATTTATAACATGAAACCAAAAAAATTACAAGCAATGTTAGTTTGTATTTCCAAGGCATATGATAGAGAAAACTGACTTTATTTAGGGCTACTCATCCATATAGGGTTCAACGTGCAATTGGTTAACTAGATAATGAATTGTCTTTCCTCAAAATATGTGCAATTCTAATTAATGGCTCAACCTATTCTTCTATCATGCCTATAAGAGACCATGGGTAGCTATGACTAATGGCTCCTCTACCATTTTTTACAGTAGAGTTGGTGGTCTCAACAAAGTTATAACAGAGTCAAAAAGAACTATAAGCTTGAAAACTATACAAATAGGGTTTTCCCTAAACTGACATATTTACTCTTTGTTGATTATGTTTTGCTTTTGGGTGATATTTCCAAGGTAGATGCAATTATGCTGAAGGACCCCACCCTTGAAGAACTGAAATTCCTACCTTAAAAATTACCAACAATTGAGGAGAAAAAAGAATGAACACCATCTTTGATTTGAACCTAAATAGTCTTATTATCTCTGAGTATTTCCCTAATCAGAATGACCAGTAGATTCTCCTCATGGATTATTTCTCTCATTCTATTTATTAGTAAAATCCACAAAATGTATCCCTACATTTCAATCTTGAGAAAAAAACATATAATTGTTATCATTTAAATTATCCTTGTCTCTTGGAGCCCAAAAATCCATTTGATTTGGATAAGCTTTATTTATAACCTTGAAAGAAACCCTATTATAAGCTGAAGGACCATTATGTCCTCTTGAGTCTTGAGAAAGTATGATGGAATGAAATTGGGTGAAGACCAGATCCAGGTTTACCATGTCAGAACCTAGGTTCATTGAGATGACGACCTTCGTTTGAAGATATCCACCATACAAACTAGGACCACCCATTCTTATCATTGCCATCTCTTTTTCATCATCAAGATTAACATACTGAGGACTTATAACCTGTGGAGGCCCATGGTATTCATTGCAATGTAATTTATTAGAAGACATGCCATTTCTTATTATGAGATTTACCACATCCGAAAATGGCATCATTCATATCATTTTGAAGAAGTCTATAAATTAGGTCAACATAATTTTTTTCACATTTACGACTTCCCTCACATTTGTTGGTTCTTGAAGCTCGAGCACTTTCATAACAAAAATAGGCAAAGTCAAACAACAAAAATGGTCTACTCTCTTTTCATTTTCTAATATTATAATGAAGTTTTATTAGATACATTGTTTCTTTGTTTGTTTTGGTTAGAAAAGGGTTTGTTCTTGGTTTTATGCAACTTTCAATTTATCATATGTAGCATGTTGAGAAATGGGAAAGGATAATGTTTTACATTTATCTTGCAAAAATTGATGCTAAATGAAAGGATACATAGTTTAACCAAGCTACAATTCACTTTGGTAAAGGTGGAGGAACATCTTAAAAAATTGCTTAAGAATACACCATATACAAAGTTTGACCATAAGGAGTATATGCATTTTTCTTTTGTAGATATGTTCTTTTTTCTACCCAAGATATCACAACAAGAAAAATTTGATATTGTAGAAATTGTTTGAAGACATCATTGAGGTCAATTTTTCTGATGTCCTATTTGATTGATACTTTCTCATGTCAGGAAGGCTTTAAATATAAATTAATATGTTCATGAAACAAATCAGATTCGAATTTTATAGATATAAAAGATAAAAACAAATGTCAATGTATTTTTTTGATTGTTACTTGACTCTGTTGTGGGCAGGTTACAGGAAATGTGATTGGAAAAAGGACGGGGATATGATGTATATCACGTCTTGGATATGGTTCATTCTCTGTTAGAGATCACTTAGACACCTAGGTCATCGACTTTGGAAATGTTTCTAGTAGGAATTCCTATGGTTTTTAATGTTGTGATTATTTCACCTCATGGTTATTATTTTGGGCAAGCAAATGCTTTAGGAATACCAGACACGGCATCGGTAGACAGGTAAACAAATTTTTTATAATTGCAATTTCCATTCCATGATATCCTCTCTTTATTGTTTGATTGTATTTTGGACATTTCTTTTGATTTTGTTGTCTTTTTACTATGAAATTGAAAATACTTAGTACCATGTCTTTTTAAACAACAACCAAAGATTGAAGATTAAATTAGTATTACACTATATTGAATGGAATCGTTATAGCTATTTTGTGTTAAAATATTTTCATGACTATCATAAAAAGTTACTTCATGTTGTTATTTGAGTACATGTTGTTCATATATTTGACTAAGTTCATGCATTAGAAAATGAAATTTTGTGAATAAAACGACAAGGATTAAACATCACACCTCAGATTATTTGTTTTCACAAGTTATCTACAGCTTGAGCTTTTTAGCATATAACTTAGTTGACATGATTGTTCCTAAGCTTTCCTTGAAAGTTGAATACTAAGTCACTAAGGTGTTCTTTTCTATATATGGTGACATTTTATTTTATTTTTTATACAAGTTATCTGGCCACATTATAGTGGCAATTATTGCCCCAATGAAGAAAATTTGTTCGAGTTTCTTACTTTTATGGGGAAAAATGGCTTTGACATTGCCGATGTTGAGGTATATGTCGTATAAATTATTTATAGTCTAATTTAGTTTATATTTTAATGTTCATTGTCTTTCATGTTTTACACTCTGCATTGTATCTTCTTTTGTTTTTAGAGAATGAACTCAATATTGATGGTAAGAAGCATGAATTGAAAAGAGGGGAGCAATAACATTGGAGCGACAAATGCAAAAGGAGAGAGAGGAGAACTTGTCTCGTGATATGCTTAGAGCCAATATCCCACATAAGACACACATATAAAGACTGATAGTCAAGTCTTCAGAGTTGGTGAATTCATCTACGATGCCTTGAAAACACAACGATAATGTTTTGAAGTGATGAAACACCATTTCATCTGTAAATTGTAATCTAACCAATATTAAGTTGGAAAATCATATTGTAATACTTTAACGTTTCATATAATATAATTTATGTGGTTGAAATTATTTATAGTTGCACTTGATATTGTTTAGTATTGTAATTAAAATATGCGACTTTGTGTTTTCATATTAGATGAATATGCACATTGTATGACATTTTTTAAATCATACAAATTAATTTATGTTGATTAATAATGAACAAAAAATCAATTTAAAACTACTAAATTAGTGGTTTATACTAATTAATGATGAACATAAATAAAATGAATATACGACTAAATTAGTCATTTATAATGAATATTAACGAAAGTAAATGAAATGAATATAAACTACTAAATTAGCTGTTTATATAATGAATAAATGACTAATGCAAATGATAAATTTGTGATTATAAATGATGACTAAATTTTGCATATATACGACTATTAGTAGCTAATTTACGGTATCTTATAACGCGACTAAAATTTAGCCATAGTTCTTCGGTCATTAATTGGTTTCAAACGATGACTAAAATTTGCATATATATGACTATTAGTAGCTAATTTACAGTGTCTTATAACACGACCAACATTTTGGTCTTATTTCTTTTGTCACTAATTGGTTTTCTCGGGTGATCATATAGTAATATATTTTGTTGTATATTTGGTTATTAATTGTGACAATTAATGACCAAATAAATGATTAAATCAATGACCAAATTAATGATCAAATCAATGAATAAATTAATGACTAAATCAATGAAGAAATTAATGATCAAATTAATGACCAAATATACAACTAGAAAACAAAATTGAGATAACCAATTAATGACTAAGCTAAAAACGATCAAAAGTTGTTCGCATTATAAGATACTATAAATTAGCTACTATTGGTCACCGACCAAAAAATAGTCGTTTATATGCAAATTTTAGTCATTTTTTTAGTAACTAATTAGCCATTTTGTACTAGTGATCTCCTGCTCTAGCTCAACCAACATATTAGCATCATAACAACCAAAAACATCATGATGACACAAACTACATATAATGAACTCAAAATGCATGTTTGACCTACTATGCATGCATAACTATAACCATGCAAATGCATGAATAACAACATATAGACACTAAGATTCATAACAAATGCATATGCAACCAACATGCATTCATGACAAGACATCCCAAGAAAAACATCAGCAACCCCTACATGGAAACACAACTTTAACAGTGACTACCATCATGCATACATAAGAAGCACATATACATCCTTCATGCATGCATGATAAACACATCTTACCCATCCATACCAAGGGTTGCACCATGCTCTCATACCACTCTGTAATGCCCTTCTCCCACACTTACCTAACCTCACTAGTCCACTAGGGTAAATATGTGACGAAGAGTTACTATAATATGACTCAACCTCCTAGATCACCTTAAGGAAGTGGAATCGACAAATCAAAACCTTACTAACCTTCCTTAGGAGCTACATGACCCATAGGAGCTAAACCACCCCTCAAGAAGCCCAAACCCTGAGTCAGATTTCTTTTTCACTAAAAATCTCCCAGCTGCATGCACAAACTTGCATCCATGCAACTTTAGGCCTCTAATAACTCCCATAATCCTGCAAGGGAGATAATATATACTTTTTCATCTAGCTCTATGCCTGCTACTGCGAGATTTGAGCAACTTTTTCATGGCTAGTCTCTAAACCAAATTAACACCCACTAGGATGTTTTGCTCAACATTCAACTTGGAATATGTATCCCATGACCTTGGCCTTATATGTTTTTACATGAAAATCAACCAGGGGTTGTTACAATCACTATCCAAAATGAAAAATGGTATAAATAGGGCCTTTACCGAGTGATTTCCTTGATTTTTATCATGGTCAATTTGACCATCAACATTTTTGGCACTAGAAGGAGGGAGTCGGGACACCAACAAGCTAACCTTTTGGAGTTGTTTGTTTTAATTTTTTTATTTCTTTCTTAATGGCTCCTTCTAAAATTCCAATTTGGAGTTGTATCTATGGTTACACACCTTCCAACACTCCAGTGAAAATTATAAGACTCTTATCAAAGATAAAATTTTATCATAATGGATTTTTGCTTTTATTTTAATTGTATTTTTCATTTTATGGAAAATTTTAATGATTATGACATTAATGAAGGTGTGAAATGCATGATATTTATTCTTACTGTCATAGGCCAAGCCAAAGAATGGTTTCAATAATTTCGAGTTTCCTCTATACATAGATGGGATCAATTTACAAAAAAATTTCTCCTTGTAGAGTCAGGACTATGGCTCCGATAAGGTATGTCCTAAATTCGATAATCTACACGGATTTTAAGGTCGTGAACCTTTATCACATTTTCCCACTAGATTCAAATTGATTGGTTTTAAATGTCAATACTAAGATTTACCTTGTGAACATGAATTAATAAGATGGTTTCAATGCATTTTTTCTCTTCCTTGTTTTTCAAATAGTTACGATGAACCAACATATATTACTTTTAAAGTGTACTTTTTGTTGTTGAAGAACCTGATGTTGTTTAGACAAACAATTCATAAATTGCTAATGAACAATTTCAGAAACACATAAATACATTTATTAAAATTAATGTTGATCCTCAAAGTGTTCTAAATCATTTTGATTTAAGGATTGTATTTGTAAACTCTTGAGATTTTATCTCGAGATGATTTAAGGGTGAGACTTTCGTTAAGATTTAATGTAGATTATGTTTTAATGGACATGTGGGCCCTCTCCTCCACTCATGTATGACCCCTATCCACTCATGATGATCGCTCCACCTACATAAGCCTCCTTCCCCACTCAAGTTCAAATATTAAAAAAAATATTGATTTTGTTTCATTATTTAATTCTCTCCCAAGTTGGGTCTCTACTTTAGGGTTTGATTTACCTCAACGATGACATTGGCTAACCTATCCACTTTGGATAGTAGGTGACTTCTTCATTTTATGAGTTTAATCCATGTTGTAAAATATAAACCGATATGTTTACCTCCACCATGCATATGAATCTTAGTTTTAATTCTTAATTTAATAAACTAAAAACATGCCAAGAACATTTACCGAACTACACTAACATTTACAATACTCCAACCCTGGGAAGTCATATCTCGAAATATTGGGCACCAAATTCGACCCAGGAGGACTCCTTGGAAAGGTAATTCAAAGGAGAAAAATATTGAAGCAATTAGTTGACAAAATATATACATTAAATGATCTTAAAATTCAGTAGAAAATAGGGTTGCACAATTGTCATTGATTTAATTTTCTAGGCGATTTTAAGATGAATTTAACAACTAAAACATTTTTTTTGTTGGGGTATTTTTTCGAAGATTAATTTTTTTCCAATTATATAACAACACGAAACAATTGAGAGCTCATATTTATTTTTTTTATTAATTTTTTTATTCATTAATTAAATTAAATTTTAATTAGAATGTATTTTAGAGTTTTAGAAATTAGCTTTTGATTGCAATTTTGATAAATTTTAATTATAATTTTGTTATGATTTTGCAGCTATTTGGGATAAATCATGACCTAGAGCCTCGAATATATGGGATTGGAGGAAAAACAAAAATTTTCCAAATCTTTAGATTAGAGATTAAAATCTACCTCCGACTATTTCGAAACAATTCTCATTTTTGGAATTGAATTGTATAATTATAAATAAAAGCTATTAACTCCTATTTTCTCAAATATTAACTCCTGTATATATGATTTAACAATTATAAAATTGAAAAAAATACTTCTTTAAGCTCATAATTGTTTTATCCTATTTCCATATTTAATTAGTCTTTCAAACATAGCATGAATAGGAGTTAATGATATCATTTATCATTTTTAACTCGATATTAATCACAAATATCATGTTTATCCCCATTTCTAAATCATTGCACTTGGTTAATAGGAACTTCTTCCTATTTTCCTAGTTAGGACATTTTCTCTGTTTTTCTACATTTTAATTTAGTTTGCATTTAGATTTAAATTTGATTTTCATTTCAAATAACATTATCCTTATATAAGAGTAAGAATCATGTGACCTAGCTAACCCTCATTGCAGCTAACATAAATGATTGCCTCTTTCAAATGGTTGCAGAAGCTAAGCCCTTCCTTTTTCTTAATAATTCCTACAAACATTGTCATACACTTGTAGGTAAAAGCTAGAGTTAGAGTTATATTTATGCGTTTAGAAACGTGTTAGGTTAGATTATGAATTTAGCCTTAGGTTAGTTTTAGGTTGAGGAAACCTAGACTATAATTGATTAAAATCATTATCCCAAACGGAAAAGGGTCTAATTGGGGCCTTGACTGGGTGATTTACTTAATGTTGAATATGGTAAAGTTTGGCCATCAACATTTTTGGCACTAGTAGGAGGGCCATCGACAAGATAACTATTTTGAGCTATTTGTTTTAATTCTTTTATTTACTTTTCAATGGCTCCTTATAAAATTCTAATTTGGAGTTGCATCTTTGGTGATAGATCTTCTAATACTCCAATGAGAATTGTAAGACTCTTATCAAAGATAAAATTTTATGGTAAGGTAAAAATTTCTTCATTTGATGATATTATTAAGACTATGGAAAATTTTAGTGATTATGATATTGATGAAGGTGTGATATCCATGATTTGTACTATTATTCTCACATCCCAAGTCAAATTATGGTGTCAATCATTGTTAGTTTCCTTTGTACATAGTTGGGATCAATTTACAACAATGTTCCTTCTTTCATTTCAAGACTATGATTATGATAAGGCATGTCTTGAATTCAAGAATCCATGCAGATTTGAAACTGAACCTTTAGAATATTTTCTCACTAAATTCAAATTCATTTGTTTTAAACTTCAATCCCAAGATTAACCTTTTGAACTTGAATTAATAGGATGGTTTCAACATATTTTTTATCTGCCTTAGGTTTCAAATATGTGTGATGAACCAAAAGATGTTACTTTTTAAAGTGTATTTGTTGTTGTTGAAGAACATGATCCTGTTCAAACTAATAATTTAGAAATTGTTAATGAAATTTTTTAGGAATAAACAATTACATGTAATAAAGTTAATGTTGATCCTCAAACTATTTTACGTCATGTTGTTGATGAATCAACTATTTTAAATCATAATTAAATTATTATTTTTTAAATGAAGAATATGACCATGAATTAGTTACTCAAATTGAAAAAATAAAAATAAAAAAGTATCCTTTTAACAACATTCTACCCAAAATAAGCTTTGTTAAGTGTTCTTTCAATGCCTTCCAACCACATCATTTAGAATACTTAGACATTGATTCTCAAAAAAACATATTCAACCAAATTCATGATATCACTGAAATTGTTTTAAATTACGGTGAATCTGATATCCATCCTAAAGAAAATGGTGAAGAGATAGAATTGAAAACTCAAGCAAACTCAAGCAGTATTTTATAATTTTAATGATTATTCTAAAAGGGAAGCATTTTTTTTCATTTTTTCAAATAGCCATTTCAATTTATACCCTAATCTTTCCTATGATAATAATTTGTTTGCCAATCATCCAATAATTCCTCCACTCACAAATGTTTTTTTTTGGAAAATCAAATAGATCATGAAGTACCTATCATTTTTTATCAAAATAAAAAATTATTAAATAATTATACCTTCAACAACTTTAAGAATTTTCATATATCTACATTTGGTTACTCTTCTTGTTCTAATTTACCTTTTGCAAAGGAAGTTATTGAACCCATATATTGTGACAATTTGAAGATTGATAATATTGAAATATTTCACTCTTTGAAAAATATATTAGATTCCCATATTGCTAATACTCAAATTAGTTTTATATTAAAAGATGAAATCTATTTTTTTTTAATGCTAAAAACAATATTCATTACAAATATTCAAAACATTATAATAATTTCAATTTTTCAAAATTAAAAATATAAAATAAATAAATAAATAAATAAATCCATTCCTATAATTCATTATGTAGTAATCAATAAATTTCCTACTTTTTCTCATGATCCTAAACTCATTTCACAAGAAGGTGCCAGTACTAATCTAGCTTGCATTATCTCAACTAGTACTTATGAAAAAGAACTTTTTGTTAATGAATCCGAGATGTATTATAACATTAGTGTAAATAATGATGTAAATGTCTTTTACATTATTCATTTATTCTGGTCTATTTTTATATTTATATACAATTTTCATGTTAGACATTTTTAGTCCCTGCCGTAGGCAGAGGGACTATAGTAATCGAAAATGTCTATTTAACATTAGTTTGCTTCAGTTAGAGTCTGGCATAACTAAATTTAACCAAACTTTTAAAACATTTTAAAGGATGACAATGCAATCTTTTTTTCATGGTTTTGGCCTTTTCCCGAGGCGGAAAGGGTTGTAACCATATAGTATATTGACTTTATTTCATTCATATTTCGAACCGCTAAACCAATGCTAGTATTGGTTCCATGTATTAAATGTTATTTGGCTGTAAATATTTCCTTACCTCATGTTCTTTATAATTTCTTTCTTTCTTGTACAATTTCCAATTGCCACCTAGACAGCCATGCAAGGCAATGGCTAGACAACTATCTATACATGTGTCGGACAACACGTTGCTACCATAATATTTTCCATGTTATATGTTCACTCTGGATCATTTTTCCTCTCTGTCGGCTATGTTCACTCTGCTCAGGATCCTTCGTTCACTCTGCTCAGGGTCCTTTTTCGGCTCTGTCTGCTATGTTCACTTTGTTAAGGGTCCTTTTTCCTTCGATTCTGGAGCAAAATGCAGAAGTTAAACAACAAATTATGCTCTGGATCCTTTTTCCTTATATTCTGGAGCATAATACAGAAGGTAAACAACAAATTCTGCAGTTTTTGTTGTGCTCAGGATTCTTTTTCCTTCCCAAATGCCAAAATACAGAAGGTAAACAACAAATTTTGCTCTGTTTTCTCTGTTCTATTCACTGTGCTCAGGTTTCCTGCCATTCTGGAACAAAATACAACAGGTAAACAACAAATTTAAGTTATTCCAATGCAATTATATTTATATGTTCTTCGAATGTAATTATATTTCTTTATATTAATAGCCCTAGTTTAAAAAAATGGCTCAAGATGGCTGGCAAAGAGGCTGATTGCTGACAAAAACGCTGATGCGATTTAGATAAAGACTGCAAAGAAAATGACCAGGCAACGAGCGGTCTTATCTTTTCTGATGCTGCAAAAGCTGATTGTTGTAAATCTGTTGTAAAGCTTCCTCAATCGAAGTATGCTAGCTCTGTTTCATTCTATATATCTATTTAATTCTATGTATCTATTTAAGAGAATATATCTTCTTAACTTTCTTTTTTACATTTCATTTATTCATTTACTTCCTCTTTTTCTTTTTTATCTCTGTCTATTTATGTTTGTATCTGTATCTATTTATCTTATCTTGAAGAAATTGAAGAAATATTTAGCATTGAAGCAAATTTATGAAAAGAAAAAACCAAATAGAAATAAAACCATCTTAACCAATAAAATAAATATAAGAAAAAACAAGTGCACTTTCCCAAATCGTAGCAGGGTATCAAATCGGCTTGTGTCTCTTAATGTTAATGGTCGCCCTTCCGGATGCGGATGCTTGGTAGTCCCATAGGGACAAACGATACGCGTGGTGGCCATTTCCCAACGCCCTTCGAGCGTGGTGACCACATGGCTCTCCACGGCAATCTTTATGGCAAATTCATTGAGCCTGCAAACTCATTCAATGCTCCATCGCGCCGGCGGCAATATAGCTCTGTTCCTCCTGGTATACGCCTTATGGACATCATTCCTCTGCATGACTCTCTGTTCGACGAGCACCCCGCCTCCCTCAGCGTCTGGATGGTGCCTTTGGCCGGTGCGTGCCCTGTCAACTGTGCTGAGCCAAGCGCTCGCACAGCCACAGGCCGACGCTGCTCGTTATATAGTTGTATTGAGGTTTTACCTGGTGTTCATTTCTCTAATAGCAGGTTTTGTTCTGGTGCGACCGCTGCCCCTCAGCTCATTTCCAACCAGCCCATCGCTGTGCATTCCGGTGGTCTGTCTCTGCTCACTCCCAGCTCCTCTGCTGTTGCCATTCATATTCAAGAGCCTCCCATGCCTCGTCTCAGGCCGCGTATGACAGCCCGCAGAGGTGGCACTCGCGGTGGCTCCGCTGGGGAGCGACCCTCTTCCAGCAGAATTGCCCCTGAAACTCCTTTTGATTTTGTTTGTGATTGGCCGCCTGCCTCCCTTCAGCATGAAGCACCCCGCCTCTCCGCCTCTCATGTTCCTCTGCCCGCCAGTAGACCTTTCATTCGCCAGACCACTCAACGAGCGGAGCTGAGGTTCGACAGCACCCTCAACCGCCCTTCTATTACGGCCTTTATCACTATCACTTTGCGAGAGGATGCCATTGTCTGTTCTCCTTCTTGGCATGCCACCACTCCCGCCTCCCCCGACCCCCATCTTACCTCTGTCGCGCCTCGCCCCACTTCGGCTGCTACTCCCATTGAAGACCTGGCCAAGACTAAAGCTACAGACAATTCCCCCCGTGGTCTTTCTCCCCTGCAGATGGAAACCTCGGAGGCTCAAGGCGCTATGGTTTAGGGCGCTATGGATGCTGATGCTGATGCGAATGACCCTGAGGACTACTACGGTTGCCCAATTCTGGAGGAGCAACCTTCGCCCGTCACCTCCAGCTGACTCAGCTGCGACTTGGAACAGTATGGTCTTAGATCTAGATCATTTTTGTATCGTTGTTAGTCTTACTCATCACATAGCAGCTCACTGGTTTTTGCTTATAATACTGCTAGCTTTTTGTTACTGTGTCATTATAACCATAATTATTATGCCGGTTTCCCATCATAAGGGCGGCGAGACTGTTTTTAAAAAGCTGGTTTCCCTACATGGGCAGCTTCTTTTCAGAACTATGCATGACTTTCAAGCCCAGTTTCAGGCTAACGCAGCTGAACTGAGGCAGTTTTGTACTATTACTTATACATAAATAGAATTAGCTCAATTTAGAAAAAAAAAAAAAATGTTAATGGTCGCCCATCCCTACTTTTGAACAGCCCCTGCAAAATATTTGGAAGGTTATTCGTGGAGCATATTGATGCAGCCGCTCCCTTAAGCCTCATCCTTCATTCTTGAATTTGCAGAATCCCTTTCCTTGCTTTGTAGAATCTCTGCCTCATTTCTTGCTTTGCAGAATCCGTGCCTGTTAGTGTGACTCATGGAACACCACAGACGAACACTTCCAGTGATAAAGAAAAGAATTGGAAATGGTGAAGGCTATGGTGTGTCCTGAAATATTAAAACTTGGTAATGGTCACTTGAGACACTTGGCAGTCATGCAAGTTAAATTTACTTTATTTGTTATTTATTTATTTTATTAATTTTTTAATTTTTTGTTTAAACGATCATTAAATTCCAGAGGTTAAATTTGAAGGAAAAAGACTTTCACTATTTATTTTTTTGTTTAAACGATCTTTACATTACGTTGGATAGTGGCTTCTGCCCGTTCGATACTGGCTTCTGCCATTGGATACTGGTTTTTGGCATTGCCCGTAGTTCGTCAACTAACTTTTAAAACTGACTTGTAAATTAAAAAAAATTCTCACAATGCTTATACAGCAAAATATAAATTTATAATATAATATCTTAGTTGTGAGTAATTACAAGACGGTTAATTTATGAACCATAGATTGACAATGATCTGAAAGTGTCACGTCAGCATTCCATTCATGTATAGCAAAATCAACATTTTTGACTTTACTGGATGAGGATCAATGTAGATTGGTTAGTGGATAGCTTGCAGAGCAGGTGCACATCTTTATATGGGCTAAGTTGTCCTTGTTACAGTGAAAATGATACATTAACACTGCTTATTGGAAAGTTGGGAGGACAATTTGAATTCATCATTTTCTGTGTTGATTGGCCTGGAGACAAAATCCTTTATGGTTCTGGTATAATTAGCATAACAATGTTAGAATTTGGTAGATTTATAATGCATCGATGGCTAAATGCATATCTACATTTAAAAAACAATAATTTTTTAAATATTTTTTCTATATCAATGGGCATGCAAGTTTAAAATAAATAAATAAATTGTGGCAGTTTTACATGCCAAGTTTTGATCGGACTGGACTTCTACAACAGTTATCACTAGTTTTAGCCTAATAAATTACGTAGAAGCAGAGCAAGGTTTCTAGTGGAGTAACCAGAGCATGATTAGGTTACATTTGGTTTATAGTTATTTATTCTTTGGTATATCTCCCACAGGTCTATAAAGCTCCAAGGATTCTCCCACGGAAGGATTTCATGGATGGCTTTTTCGATATCCTTTGACTCAATAATTATATTGTCCACGCAGAACGCAAATGCAAGATAGACATTACTGTCAATTCTCAAATTCAGGAAGCTCTCTTTCCACATTCTTCTGCTAACTTGACCAGCAATGTCATGCTCTCTTTGTTAGATAGGTTTCTAACTACAGATCTCAACGTTCACAAGTTATACCACATTTGGAGGCCCACAAGTCACACCTTATACTTTCTGGTTGCCCCATCCGAGAGGAGCAAAAATAATAGTCAAAGATGCAAGATACCTCTAAACTTAAATAGGTGAGACCTCAAGTCACCTCTAAAACCCCACCACGGGAGGTTGACCAACTTTTCCTCAAGACCCATGAGAACCTATATATAGTCCCAAATATCAAGACATAACACCATCATACTAGCAGACGGATCAACTCCGGGCACCTCCAGAGTCGAGCTCCCCCACATCAACACACTTTTGCTACTACTCACCAAGTTCAGCGGAATATTCCAGACCCTATCAAGAGATTCTTCCCAAGACTACATATATCAAGAAACTCTATCGCCACATTAAAACACTAGTGTTATATCATGATATTGTCGATATTGTCATGATACATGCAACAATGATTCTTTCCATCTGCCTCAAATTTATTCATTTTTAAACTGTAATTGTGAGATTTGTATTAATCAAAACAAACTACAGCAGACCTTAAGAATAATTACATCCTAATATGTTCCGAAGTTGTCATACAGTAACAAAATTCCATAACTCTCTACTAGCCTGTGACCGAGCCTAACGATGTATAGGAGCAAAATTTTGTAGAACTTCTGAGTGGTATATATTATACAAAATAAACCTGAAAAACTAAGAACTTTGTAAAACTAGCAAAATGCATGCCTACTGGTCACTTCTTCCAATGCTGCATTGTCTAGTTACAAGGATGGCTTCTTAATTCGATCACATAGTCAAACTGGTGGGAACTGTCTCTTCCTTGGTTAGTCTTCCACAACTCCAATTCACAGATTGAACCTGATTCGAGACTCATGATTGGTTCCCCTTGCTCAGACTGATCACCATGTTCTGAAGCATATTGCATTCAATCTCGAGGACTGCCATTTGACACTTCTTTCGTATAAGTGTGCCCATGAATATTGCAACCTGGGTGACTACCTACTCAGAGCTGATAGAAAATGTGGAATTCAAATGGTTGTCTTTGTCACAGTTTAATAAAACATATGATACCAAGAAAAATTCAAGGAGCTGAAAGAAAATCTCTGAGCTGTGGAGTTCAAATGGTTGTCTTCCGCACATTTTAATAGAACATATGGTAACATACTCTACAGGATGTCACCCATCATTACTGCATCTATAGTGTTTGCCGGGTGTGCTATCATAGGTGGATCGGGTATGCTATCATAGATGATCCACCATTAAGTGCCACAATCATATTTACAGTGCTTGCTGCTCTGCAGCCTCCCTTGTTTTCTCCCTTGTTTTTTTAATGTTTTATGCTAGTATTTCAAGCACACTAGTATTGACCATTATCCAACCATTATCCAAGTACTTCAGTGGAAAACTATGAAATTCATTTTCAAAGCCTAAATTATGAGCATTAAAACTTTCAAGTTTTTTAATTACAATTGATGTTTATATTCTTTCAACTTAGTTTATCTTCTACAAATAATATTCTACGAGCTTCAACACATTAAAGTGTATCGTTTCAATATGGCTAGCTATCTTAGCTATCTGCAAATATTTTATGATATGTAACATATTTACGCCCCAACTTTGATGATCAATTTAAAAATTGTTTGGAAAAATTAATTTCGGAGAAGATTGCTGACGTTATGCCTATTAAACATATCACTAACTTTTCTCCATTATTGAGAAAACTGTTGTTCTAGTCATATTTTTCTCTCAACATTGCCATATCGATTTCCATGATAGAATTGAAATGTGTTTGGAAAATTCATTTCAAACAAGATTTCAGGTAAATAAACTCATTCTTTTATTAAATTTATCAAAAATAAATGTAATTATTTGTAATTTTCTCTTATATCATATAATATTGATTAAATTTGTCCTACTAATTCTAGATGTACATATGATTACGATAATGAAAGAACTTGAATGACTCCACTAACATATGATTTCACTTAATTTTAATATGATTTGTTAGAGTAGAGTAAGATAGGAATAGGAATAGTTTTAGATGTACATATGATTACGAGAATGAAAGAACTTGAATGACTCCACTAACATATGATTTCACTTAATTTTAATATGATTTGTTAGAGTAGAGTAAGATAGGAATAGTTTTAGTTTTTTTTTTTTTTTTTTTTTCCTTTTCTTATCGAATAATGTAGTGTTGAAATAAACCGGTAACAATCTGTTCAAAGGGGTCCACTTTCATTTTTTCATCATTATCTATTTTTTTTCCGTGGATTAGAGAATGGTTCAAACATTATCAAAAAACCAATTTTTATGCATGAAGCTTTCCCGGGAACTATTCTCTTACTCATCAAAATTTATATTTTGGCAAGTTGTTCTTTAGTTTAAACTAAAAAATAACTTTACTTCATTCTCGATTGTTTTTCATTGCAAACACTAGTCTAATGTTTCTTGTTGAGATTAATTACTTAAGCGTGTTATCTACTTTCACCCTTATTTACATATCGATACTTTGGGTGAAAGAGGTTAATTCCAACGGTGGAAAGTGCCAAGAAGTTTTTTCCAAGTTGCATGAGTTAATGGAAACTATTGTTTTCTACTTGCATATCTATTGAGAAATCTTAGAGGATATTCATCGACAGAGATTCTTGGTGAAGATTCATTGGAGACAAAGGAAATTCCCAAGATAAAAGGGTGAGTCCAATACTTGAAGACAGGGTCCCAAACCTTAGTCGCATAGCCCCTATCCACCAGCGTTGGTGCTAAGGTAATTTGGGTTGGTGTTAATTTATGTTGATTTGGGATTATTCTGCGATTTTGTTATATAAATATTGGTGATAGAATGGAACTTGGTTACACTTTTTGGCAATAAAAGGCGCGTTTAGGTGGTAACAAAGAAAGATTGATCAAGCAATTTAAGCACTCGATAGAATTTAACATATAAATATATATAAGGGGATAGAACAGATAGAAGAGAGAGTAGGAAACATGGCTGAAGTGGTTAACATATAAATATATATAAGGGGATAGAACAGATAGAAGAGAGAGTAGGAAACATGGCTGAAGTGGTAGAAGAGTTTAAGGGAAACTACAAAACATTGTACGAGAATAATTTCCCACCATTTTTTGATGATCGGGTAAACCTTTCCCCAAAGAGCCTTTCATAAATTGTCTAAAATCTATTGAATATAATAAAAGTGACCTTGAAGTTGGATACTATGCCTCACAGGAGAAAAACATCGTGAACCTGTATAGAAAGAATTTTGAGCTTCTGTTCATTTTTTAAAAGAGCAAGGAAGAGTGAATTATCAACATGTTATGTTTATGGAGATGGAAATAATAGATGCATGGCTAGGTGATGTGCCAACACGTGAAGAATGGAACAACATATATGTATAGGTCAGCTATTAGAGGAGCTTTTGCATTAGATCAAGCGAATAATTCAGTGGAGGAAAAGCGAGATTTTGCATTAGATCAAGCGAATAATTCAGTGGAGGAAAAGCCAAATCCTAGAGCCACCACTTCAAATTTAAGTGTAATCTACACTTCAACCTCAACAGTTGATGTTTCGAGAAGGGGAAATGGAACGTTCAACACCACTAGTAGTTTGTTCACTGTAGTGCCCGTAGCCTGTAGGGCATGGCCCAGGAAGTGCCCAAGAGAGAGAAAAGAAGCGTTGAACCATTAAAAAGATAGAAAACTTCGAAAGCCAAATCTGAAGGGGCCCACTCCATAATCAACATAACTTAAAAAAAACTTCTAGGAGTGGTTTACCAAATACCACTAGTAGTTTAGATTTGGGTCCAAGCTCTTGAGTGTCTGATTTGGGTCCAAGCTCTTGAGTGTCTGTATATAAACCTCATTTGAAAATTATATTGGGAAGAAATATTGGTTGCAGAGGAAACTCTGCCAAATTTTTTGGGGAATTGCAGGGAGGTCTTGAAGTGATCTTGGGGAAGAATTATAAAGTCACTCTTGGTTTGTCTTCTTTTCTTATCATGTATCTTCCATACCTACCTTATGTTTTAAGTTTAATATCAATTAAATGCAAGTTAATGTAATTTCCATGGCACTTTAAGTTTTAAACCTGATTTTTTATATAAATTGTGTAAGATTGCGTGAGAATTATTAATTGGAATGAATCCTCGCACCAGTATGATCGTTTTTTTTTAGTTTTTCAAGATATATCAAGCTAGTTTGAAGAGTATCTTTCTTTTATTAATATTTCTTACAAGGTTTTTCCAAGAAAATTATAACGTTCAACATTTTTTTTCTAGTGGTTTAATTTTTAATTTCTCAGCTACCCAACCTGTCATCCTTTGTTTAAAGGAATTCTTAATTTCTCCTTTAAATTGGGTAAGGTATGATTTTCCATTTTTCATCCATATTTTATATTTTAAACATTTTATGTCAAACCCAAGGTTATGAATGCTCCTAATTGAGATTATTAGAAATGCAATCCAACAAAAACATTTAATGTATGGTGGGTTTCCCTCGATCTCGAATCTGAAAGATATTTCAAACAAAAACAAAAACTTAAGCTATATTTAATGAACACTCAAGGGATATTCTACATACTCACTCTCAAGAACATATCCTAAATGTTAGATGTGAATGATTGTTAATTTATTGTAATACTTGTGAACTTAAGTCTGTTGCACTTACTTATCCACATTCTACTGCTGAGAGATTTATATTTTCACACATATTTTAATTCAATGTAAGTGATGAAATTATTCATGTAATCTCATTTCCTTATGACACTTACAGGGAAAATGAAATGCATGCATCTTGAACATAAATTAAATCTTGTTATTATAACTAGGTTCAAGTTTGAATTACACAATCATTTGTAACAATAGATTTGCAGGAAAAATTTAAATCCACAATTCTTTTTTTTGTCCGACCTTTGATCATAATTATGCTAACAAACATGAGCTAGGACATTACAGTCAAAACTATTCCAAACATGATGAACAATTTTGCAATAATAGATGACCACACCCATGGATTGAAATAGAGCAGCAAATATAACACAATGGTTATGAATAGAGCAAAAATAACATAGTGCAAGGTGACTTCCATAGCTACGACTGAGTATATTCAAAATATTTATTAGGTGATAGAGCAAGGAATTTCTTTGCACACCAATATTCAACAATACATTGATGAGTTTGAAAATATGTTTAGGAAATTACATGATTAGCTAAGACTTCTCGTCGAAAATAATCAACTAGTCTAGAAGTTGCAGGAAGAAGTTAAAATATTGATGGATGAGGGTATATATACTCTTCATAAATCCCAAAAACATAGGACTTTTGAGGAGATAGCTCAAAAAGATGCATAGATGACTGCACTAAAATACGAGTCCCACAAAGCAAAACAAGTGATTTGTGATCTCAAACCCACTGCCCGGGAGAAATACTTGCAGATCTTCAAGATAAATATTGATGTCGATAGCCAATGGAATGCATTGCTTACTATCATGCCTCAACATTCATATTCTGAGACAACTTAACAATTTTTAATATGGTTCTACTTTGTTGAGGACATGTAAATACCATCTGGACGACTATATCGATTTCTGCCATAAGTTTTCAATGTTATCCAAAGTTGGGCCCTTCATTTGAAGGAGAAAAATCTAAGAAGATGAAGGAATTATCAAATCCAGTTAAGCATCCAAATGAAGGACTAAGTGCAAAGAGAAAGATTGACTCGACGGTGTGTCAATAGACTATGGTCGATGCCTGTAGGGTCCTTCATTTTTCTGGGATCAATTTTGGTTAGAATACAAATTGTGGAGAACTGATTGTCCAAGTAAAAGAACAAAATTTCTTTATTTGGCCGAAAGACTACTAGAAAAAGAAAGAAAAGTAAAGCAAAGGACCAAGTGATTATGATGGAATTTTTTAAAACTGCAAAAGAAGGATCGAATCGTTAAAGTTGAAATGATCAAGTAAATGTGAACCAAGTGGGTATAAATCTCGTCAAGTTTGTTGAAATTGACTTCATCAAATGAGCATGGATTATGTTGGACAATATAAATGGTCCAAAAAATATATATATTCATGGGGTGAGCTGCGAGAAGAGACGATAGTAGAAGAAGGTCGTCATGCTACCAAAATTAGGACTCAAATTATATTACTATAATATTGTTGCATTCTTGCATAATTTTGTGGTTTTAAAAGGTTTTGGGAGTGATATTTGACCTATCTATCCAAGCTAGTGAATATTGGTAGATGTAAGAGTTATTAGGATTTGTGTTAATAAAAGGGGATCTTTGTAGTGAATTATATTGTGTTTTATGGATGGTGTGTGCTTGTTAGTGTGGCCCTTTTTTTTTTTTGAGATTTTATGTTAAGCTCTATATCATGTATCCATTTTTTCCTTATATAAAGGTTATTTAATTTATTTTTAAATATTTATGGTTTTATGGTATGTTTTAATCAATTTAATCTATTTAGTCACCATCTAAACCCTAAGCATCATACATATGTCTCGGCTCGCCTCGAGTGAGACTTTATCTCCTTGTAGAGAATTGAATATGTCAAAGTTATGCTATACTACAATGAGCTCTTTGTTGGCATCCTATGGTAGAACCCTGGGTCTATATAATAAAAAATTTCACCAACAAATTCAAATATGATATGTACATTATAGACCAATGGAAGCTCTTATCTTGGTGGGTGAGTGAGTTAAATATATCTCCACAACAAACATCCTTTTTCCTTTAAATCACCATATTCTTATATTCTTCAATTGCACTCTGATATATGTGAAAAGTGTTGTTTTTCATTATGGAGCTCCTATGTGTTTAAAGACTCCATTCATGAATGGAATTTACTAAAACAACACTTCATCACATATCACATTCATTAACACATGAAATAATCATAATTTAGAGTTAATTGACAAGGAACATCCTTTACAGAACTATGAAGTATTTGATTCACATACCACCATCTTACCACCTTTTATCTTAAATATAAATCTTTCTTAAATGCCCTTTAATTTTCCTCGAAAGGAGAAAAATAAGTACTTTTGTGAATTTCAATTAGTATGGATTATAAATGAAGAAACCATTATTTAAAGAATAAATGATACTGTGGTATGGAACATTTAGATGTATGGGATATATGGAAGTGCATAGGTATGAAAAGTGCAGGAGTCAAGTGTGTGGAGGAATGGTTATGCAGAGGAAATGCTATCAGCCATATTCCACACATGAATATAAAATCGATGAAGTATGGAGAGTAATGCAAAGATAGTAACATGTGATAATGCTACACATAAAATGTGTGGGGTGCAGAGGGTTTGTTTGGAGCTACAATTTTCCACAAATTGTTTCAAAATTTATCAAAGTATGGAATACTCAGGAGAAAGTGTAGGTGTGAATATTTTGAAGGATTAAACGAGAATGAAAATGAATGACACTTTTCTTGGGAAATATGAGAAAATCGATCCACAATACTCTACATGCCCAATAGGGTAAAATAAATAATTTATGAGGGTTTTAAATTCCTCCCACATAGTTACTAAGATATCACCCCCCAACCTAATTGTTAATGTATGAATTTTCCAACAACTCATGGCATGACGCTCTAACTACAATCTAGGAAATGATATTTTTTGTTTCTCATATATGTCATGAAATCTGAAGTAAACTTCTACATACTACAACTAATGTTTTAATTTTAAAGAGGCAATCTAACCTCAATATGACCTGATGTCAACCTTTTATTCTATCTTGAATAGGGACCATGAATGGGTAATGACACTTGAACTCAAATACTACTTCTTAGGCACCTTCCTAGACTCCTTGAGATATTCTTGATCCTTTCATTTTCCATTTGTTCTACCTTTGAGTTTGAACCTCTACCTTCGCTGATTCCACAATTTTTTTAGAGCTACCACAAGGAGGTTCATATTATATTGTATATTCGCAACTTGCACTTCCAACTTGTAGAATATATCCTCTGCAAAATATCAAGGTTTATTATGAACAAATTCGTGAACTGTGGATATGGTTTTATGACTTTTTTCTCAAACCAAATCTTAGATCCTGTAAAACTTCCCATGTGATTCGCTAAAGAATACTACTTAGATACAAAATAATCCCTAACTATCGTGAATTTTCCACTAGACAATTCATCATAAAAAATTTGATAAAAATAGAAAAAAAATCTATACTATAAAGTTTATTTTTCTTATATTCCAAGTTTATTAATTATTAATTTTTTCTTATGTAGTTAATAGATAAAATGAAGAAATAGAAACTAATAAAATTCAATGGCACAATGAACACAATGATCATACTATATGATTTGGGAAACTTTTACGAGAGAAAACCCAAATAATAGGTGAGGCTACTAAATCTCTCTTTATGAGAGGAAATATTGAAAATAGAAAGGAGAAGACACTCTCTGTGGAGTTACTTGGGACCTATGGCCTGATAAGTTACCTCAACACTAAACCCCCTTTGTTATTCTCTCTCACTCCAACTTCAAAGTTGTTATTCTCTTTGTGGACCAATATACAATTGAAAATGAATGGAACTTCTTTCACTCCTAGTGGCCTAGTTATAATATGCATGTTTTACATTATTGTGATTTGAATTTATTTATAATATTTTTCTCATGATGAATGGAAATAAATAAGCTATGAAAAATTATTATGATTCTCTCATCAAGAATGAAACATAAAAGTTGTTGGATCCTCCATTTTAAACTAAACTAATTGGCTAAAAGTGATTCTACAAGAACGAGTAAAAATTAGATGGCTCACTAGGAAAGTGTAAGCCTACGCTTATGGAGAAAGGATGAACACAAAAATAAGGAATATATTATTGGGAGAGTTTTACCCCCATAGCGAAATGGATACAATTCATCCATTTTTGCCTTTTGTAAAAACAATTAGGTGGAAGATTTATCATATGGTTGTGTAAACGAATATTTTGAATGGATATTTGAAATGGAATGCATATACATGTCTCAATAATAAGGGTTAAGAACCTAATATATGCAAGATCATCAAGTCTCTATATGCCCTAAAATAAACTCCTAATGCATGGTATGCAAATATAATTGTAAAGCTTTTGAAGATTAATTTCAACCATTTTATTCTTGACGATGCAATTTTGTTTGCTAAGAAAATTGACAAAAGTATTGTATACCTTTTGGTATATGTATATGATATTTTGATAATATAGAACAATTAACTATATGTATATGATATTTTGATAATATAGAACAATTAACTATATATGGCATCCATAAAGAACTAATTGTAGAATTATTTTGAGATGACATACATAAAACGTTCTCACGACTAATTTAGTACTGAAGTAGATTAGAATCCAGGATATATATTCATTTCCTAGAAGTACATTAGATAGTTGAATACATTTTCCATGACTCATTTTAATTCCCTTTATACTCAATAAAGAAAAATATGAAGCTAAGATCAAAATAAAGGAATTAATTTGATGATGCAAATACATATATATGAATTCTAGGTAGTCTTATGTAACTTATGACTACCTAATTTCATGTTTCATTGTAGTTGGGACCCTTTCAGGTTCATGCAAAAACCTTATGAAGGACATTGGTGTGATGCAAAGATAGTTATAAGGTACTTGAAGGAAACTCAAAACTTTTAGCTCAAATACCTTGTGTTGGAGAACTTCAAACTAGTTGGACATGCATATTTGATGGGGTGAAGGAGAATAGAGTGTATATTTCATGGTACCTCATGAATGTTAATTAAACAAAAATCTTTTAGAGATCATTCAAATATTTTGTTCTAGCATATTCCTCTACAAAGGAAAGATATGTGGCTTCTACAAAGGAAATAAAGAATATTGTGTGGTTCATGAAGATGGGAAAACAAGTGACTATTACTCTTTGATTAACAACACTTCTACAATCAAGTTGTCCAAGATATTTTGGCATGTTAAATATTTTAATTTATGAAGTATTCACATTTTATGCTCAAATTTTGATTTTTCAGGTGTTTTTCAAGTTTTCATTTTTTTTTTTTTTTTGGCGGGGGAGAGGGTAGGATAAATAGAAAACTTACCAACTTAAATGAAATCATTACCAAGTTCTCATTTTTTTAGAGGGAACATTTATTGTTAGTTTTTATGCTCATTTTGAAAACTCGTAGCACCTCTTTTCTTTTCCAAATGCCTATTTTGTAAGTATTTTTCAAGTTTTCATGACTGTCTACCTTATTTTCCTTTTTTTTTCTTCAAATGTTGGAATTTTAATTGTTTTTTAAGTTTGTGTACATTTTGTTTCTCGAAATTCTACTTTTGTAAGTGTTTTTCAAGTTTGTCTAATATTTCTTTTATTTTTTGTGCTAAAATTACAAACTAACTGACATTATGGCCTTGACAATTGACACCATTGAAAAAATGTATAAAATTAACATTAAATCCACAAATGACATTACAAGAAATTCCTTTTTCTGAAAAAAAAAATAATTTATTATTTCTTAATAATCTACCTTAGAAAAAATTAATTTAAAAAAATAATTATAAATTTTTTTGGGTTGAAAACCCTAATTTTTTTAATCAAAATGAGAATTTTTAGAGAATCAATAATTTGAAAGATCGATTCTCACTACTACATTAGATACAAATCTTTCATAAATGCCACAAATGTCCAAGTTACATGTCTTCAAAGACTTAAACCCCCACATAAAACTATTTCATAAATGCCACAAATGACCTAGTTATATTATGTCTGTGGAGATTTGAAACTGCATAGATGGGGAGATTAATTGTCTCCGAAGCACTTTACCTAAGATCCCTTGACCACTCAAAATTTAAATTTAAATAATTTTATAATTTTTTCGATAAAGATAAAAATAAAAATAAATCCTAAAAAAAAAAAAAAGTATTACTGAAAAGTTATTAAAAAATAAATAAAAATAAAATATTCAGTGTGGATCAACTTATTATGAAATTTTATATAAACTATGAGATTCAATGTACAAATTTTATAAATAACCCATGTTTGTGGAACATAGACACCTAAAGCTTATAGTTGTAAGCATAGGAATCGTCCTAATATCACACGAGAATAAAATAATATCAATTGCCAATTCCTCTAGTTATTTTTTTGTTCGTAAACATTCACATTATATTAACATTGGAAAGTACATAAAATAGATGCAGAGAGTCCCATGGTGGCTTCCCCCATCCCCATCGTGGTTCTCTACCCTTGGAGAGGGAAACCAGAGAACCTTTCTAAGATCTTCAGATCAGGTCATGTATGAAGCATCGTTAGACATTGTTTTGACTTAACATTTCAAAAATCAGAGTTGTCATTCCATAATAAAGCTAAGGCACCAATAGATAGATTTGGAAAAGAATAAAAAATTAAAATATCCATAGCTGGAAGAGACTTGAACATCCTTAGCTAATACCTTAGTGGTTATGTGGCGTGTTGATTTGCTACTATAACTTACATCCATCGCTGAGAGAGTCATCCATGACTGCTTCACCGAAAACATCCTAAAAAATGTAGCATCCATGTGGACTTAGAAGAGGAGGAGAAAACACTAGAGCCTACACCTAAATGTGCTCCAGAGACACAATGGTGACTTGAAGCCTACACAAAGGGGATGGTTGGCTACCAGCAGTTGGATAAGTTGCTCACCCTAATCCCCAACCTAAGTCATTGTTGCAGTCCCAATAAAACTTGATGGACAACAGGAACCAAAATAGAAGTGGAGGGTCCAGTAGAGGTGGGTGAAGGGAATTCAGGTGGGAAATCAATGATGAGGTCCTGGGTGATATGCCATAAGGAGGTGGCATCATGGGCATGGAAGGAAAATATATGAATTATCCAATAAGTGGCCTAATATTTCTCTAGTTCCTGATCCCAAAGGAGATGAGAAAGAATGTTACAAAGTGACTAGATGGTGTTGCATCCTAGACAAATATTTTTTTCCTCTATTTAGAATATTTGATAGCATATGTGGTAAGGGATTGCATGGTCGAACATGAGCGAGTCATATTAAGGAACAAGGGAGGTGGGTAGGAAAAATTTTCCTCTACCATGCCTAACACGATGTCCCCTACCTCTCTCATGCCTCATGGTGAGGCAATTGGAGTCATAGGGGTGAGAAAAGGGAATTGAAGTAACAATGGTTTCAAGGATGGAACATGTGATCGAAAGATGCCAAATAATGAGTGGGATGGTCATCTTGAATACTTATTGTAATGCCATGGTGTCGTAGATTAATATGCTAACAGGAAGAGTAAAACGAGAATTGATTTCTGGCATGCTAGGGTGTTGTGGGTTGTAGGTGATATATTCCTGGGCAAGCTGAATATTACATGACCGAGGTGATAAATGCTAAGTTGCAGACATCATTCTTCAATGTCTTAGCAGGTTCCAATGTTGGGAAGAACACTTGGATTCAGGGACAATTTAATTATTAAATAAAAAGAAAAAAAATCATATATATGTATATATATGTATATATATCTGTGTGTGTGTGTGTGTGTGTGTCTATATTCAATTAGGTTTATCATGGGTGGTTTGGAGAAATGATTGGGATCGTCTCCACCTAAACTCAATTCTTACAGTGACATAATGAGCCTTATTCCTCACACGCGCGCACACACACAAACACACACACACACACACACATATTTGGGAGTGATGATAAAATGCCACAAGGGTTTAAGGAGACTTGAACCCATGCAACTAGGGACATGAAATGAGTGCTATGTCACTCAAACTACATTCCATTAATGACAGGACATGAGCTATGTGGAATGTCATGCCCATGGAATATTATTTTTCACCAAGTAGAAAAACATTGTCATAAATTCCACAAAGGTTTAAGGAGACTTGAACCCACATAGCTAGGGACACGAAATGTGTGCCATGCCACTCGAACTTAGTTCCTTACATGAATATATTGAAGTTTTGACCCTTGAAAAGAAATGATATATATATATATATATATATATATATATATATATATATATATATATATATATAGATGGCATGGGAGTGATGGTTTTCAAAGCTCACCTCTACAATTCCTTTATGCCTTTTTGGCTACCTATGATAGGAGCTTTGTGGAATGTAATACCCATGCAATATTATTTCTCATTAAGTAGAACAACATTTTTATAAATGCAACAAAGGTATAAGGGGATTTGAACTCACATAGCTAGGGACACCAAATGTGTACTATGCCACTCAAACCAAGTTGTTTAAATGAACATATTGAAATTTTCACTGTTGAAAAGAAATGATGTTACCACTAACGCCACTTTTAGATTAAAGGATGCATTTTCATCCTTTTTATGTAAAGATGTAGGTTATAAAAGTTAGAATTTTGTTTTGAGATAACAATTATGATTAAGCTTATAACTTTGTTAAATATGAAAATTTACAAAAACAATCATTAAAAATGTGAAAAGAGGAAACTAAAAGTATTCATAGTTATATTTATAGACAACTTTGTTTAATACTTTTTTAAATCTATGAAATCCTTGAATCACCTTCATTTTTATTTAATATTTCATTAATCGCATTAAATTACATTAACTCTAATCATCTTGTTACCACTTACCACAAGAACGTTGAGAGTGTATTATCACGTAAGTCACCAGTTTGGTTAACAAAATCGATTAAATTTGAATTTAGTTGAATTTCATTGTTGAGTGAATTTATTCAATTAGGTTTAGAATTAGATGAGGTTGGAAAATTCAAACAAATAATTTCACAAAATTGTCTAAAACTTTATTAAAATTGGTTTCAAATTTATTATAAAATTACATGAAATTCAAAGAAGTTCTTAATAAAAATAAAAAACAATAAAACTTAAATGCTAAAATCTAAAAAAAAAAAAAAAAATGTTATCCGTCCTAAATTTTAAACTTGACAATGAGGAAATTAAAGACCAATAAAGATTATGTTAACATTGGGAGGATAGTAGGAGTAATGTTGTTATTTAAGATAGAACAAGATTTCTTTTTAATAATAATTTTTATTTCTATTTGTTAACTTTTATTTTAATAATTTTGATATGTTAATTTTTTATTTATATCATATATATTTAAATTATATAAATTTATATATTTAGAAACAATTATAATAGAAGTGAAATATTTTAATAAAATATTAAAGTTAATTATATAAAATAAACATATGTAAATTAAAAAATATTTTAATATTTAAATTTGATTGTTAATTATTATTTATGAGAAATGTGTGCTTGTTAATATTTTATTTACACCACATACTTAAATTATATATAAATTTATATATTTATAAACAATTATTAAAATAAATTATAAAAATTAAATATATAAAACAAACATATTTATACTTAAAAAAATTATTTATATTTAATTTTTTATTTTTACTATTTGGTTAATTTTTTATTTATACTATATACATTTAAATTATATATAATTATAAAGTATTATAAAAATAAATAAATAAAATGCAATACTACAATAAAACAAAAAACTATATATATAAAAAATATAAATGTAAATTTAAAAAAATTTAACCTTTCACTTTTTTTTTGTCATATTAAAAAAATATTTTAGTCTTTAAATTTAATTAGGAAAATAACTCTTCTCTCAATGCTTTTACTTAATTTTGCTTAAAATTTGCTAGATATTTTTAAAAAAATTAAGCTTAATATGTTTAATTTTCAAACGTACAATGTTTTATGGGTTTTTTATGGTATTGAATTCATTCATACATTTAAAAGTGCATTTTAAATAATAAAAAATCAGGATCATACTAAAAATTATATTCCAGGATATCCCAAAAAAACTATTTGGTCTATTAGTTAGACTATGCTTATATATGTGTTAATTTTTTATTTATATCATATAAACAATTATAACTGAAATATAATATTTCAAAAATATAAATATATAAATGAAATATAAATATTTAAAAAAAAATTAATATCTAAATTTGATTGTCATCTATATCGTATAAAAAAATCTTTCGGTTATAATCAATCCAAGAATATTTTGTGGACATACACCATTCAGTATGGTTCATTATCAGGATGAGATATTCGAAAAGCGTCAACAAAATATTATTGGATGTGATTATAACCAATTTTTTTTTTATAAGATTTATGGGTGAGAAAAGCAAAATTCCTAATAATATTATATATATTAAAAAAAATAAAAAATATATATATTCTCAACACAGAATACAAAATTTGATAGATAATCAAAATCATTTACGAAATGATTATCAAATAAATGTTTGCTGAAATATTGATATTATTATTAATCAAAAGAATATATTATGCATTAAGTGCACACCATTTTTGTGAACCTTCTTGGCTAGGTGCCACTTGAGATCATGATAGGAACGTGGGTTAGGGAGGCACTTTCATGTTAACTAAACTTAGGTAGATTGTACCTAAGTTGTAATTTAAAGACAATTTTGTTTGAACGGGGTTGGTTATTCAATAGATTTTAGAGTTTTGGTTGAATTTGGGCAGAATTTTTAAAAAACCAAGTCATAATTGTTAATTTGTTTAATTTGTACGTTAAATTCATTTCTAATATTAAAATCATGATTGAAATAATAGAATTTTATAATCCAAAAATTATATAATTCCAATAAAAAATATATATTATCTATAAAATTATCATCGTTATAGGCAACAAGCTTTAGACAACACCAATTACTTAATTGTTGCGATATATGAACTTTTCCAAATATTACCTAAAGCATAAATACCCACACATAAAATACTTTAATTTTTATAACCTTTCTATTATTTTTTTTCATGACCTAATCCAAAAAAAATATAAATATAAATTATATACTAGTGAAGATTTCAAATAATTCACACCCATCTTAGTAAGAAAGAAGAATCACAAATACCCTGTGAGACATAATGTTTTTAAAGATAATTCTATTTATAAAGTTGAAAGTACATAATTTGAGATTGCCTATTGATTATTTAATCAAAAGCCTTTTTCACTAATAATACCCAAGTTAAACAAAAGAGTTTTTTTAAGTAATAATTCCCAAGGGAAACAAACTCGTGTTCAATTAGATCCTCAAGCTAAGAGTGGCTCCCATAAAGGATGCATTTAAGTTTTTAAGTTTTCCATAATCGAACCAAAATAAGGCTCCTCTATTGTTTATCAAGTTTGCAACCTTTTAATTGAATTGTTACTAACACCGAGTAAACGCATAATATTAGTCACCAAGGACGAGGTGATGCACCCAAACCAAGAATCCCGTGATATTTTATTTTAAATTTAATTAAGAAAATTGAATTCTTTTACAAAATTATATTTAAAAAAGATTATACAAATTTCTTGAAAAAAATTATTATTTGTTTTTTATTTATTTATAATATTAAAAAAAAGGTGAAAAGAGATAAATAGAGAACTTAAAACAAAATTATACTATGATAATTTAAATTGAAAATATAATTTAACAAATTTATTTATTTTATTATTTTTGGGATACAAATATATTTTAATAAATATAAGGCAATATTTTTTTATTGTATTTTTTTAAAGATGGTCATGAGGTAGTCTAACTTATGCACAAAACTATTTTTTTGGCATTTTTTTAGTTAATAATAACTTAAATCTGGCACATCTTTTTGAAAACTTGAGTTTGAGTGTCTTTGGGGTTTTTGAAGGTGTTGTATTCATTATGCATTAAGGATGTATTTTAAACAACAAAAAATCACAATCTTACTTCAAATTATATCATCATATTTTGGTGAAAAGACCATTTCATCTATAAGTAGATTACACCAATGTTTACAATCTAGGAATATTGTTGTGCTTCTAATTATGAGCCAAAATTGTAGTTGGGGAAATATACTCTAGTATTTTAATATTATATATTTTTTGTAGTGATTATATTAATTGGACAACCTTTCATTGTAATAGGTTGTCATGAACATTGACCAAACCTATTTGTGCCAGTAAGGTCTTTTAAGAAAAACAAAAAAAATTGTAGAATCTCTTCATGATGTACTATTAAAAGTATATCATAGTTTCATATAATTCACATGGTAATTATAAGTGCCCAATCCTTAATATCCAAGCATCAATATTTAGTATTCCCATTAATTACACATGAGGTGTTCTTGTTGCTACTAATGGGTAAATGCATCATATTATATTGCATGCACCACAGGTCTAGTCTATGTTTATATAGAAAACACAAACACATTAAAATGGCTAACTTTAAAAACTTATGCAAAGCAGAAAAATACCAATAATTAGATCAACATATAATACAATGAATTAATGACCAAGTTTTCTTATTATCAATCCAATAAAAAGAAAATCCTTAGGTTTTGTGTACGAGGGATAATTCTTCTTTATATCCCATTACAATTCCAAAAGTAATGTCAAATCCTTTTTACCATACACCTAAGGATACATATTTTTCCTCTAAGCCTTTCCTCCCCAAGTAACAATACAATGGCGGTCCTTTGCCCATTGAAATAAAAATGGAAAACCCTTACATGTCTGCATTCTTACTTAGAGGTATGATTCACACCAATCATGGTCAAAATGTTGTTGTTGCAGCTCCTCGAACCCTGTGGAAAACCCTCAACCAACTCAAGAACTCATTTTCTAACCTGTGGTCCACCATATCAAGCCTCCTTTTCTCCTTCGATGCTTGTTCATGTACTCTTATCAAGCCTAGACTCATTTTCTACTCTCATATTTCTCCTTTAATATTTTGGGATGGTACAACCACCCCAAGACAACCCTATCCAACCTCAAACTTACTCTAGGTCCGTGTCTATCCAAAACAAGCTTCCACAAGGCCTTACAAGAATTTAGACCTTGAAGCCTATTTCCTTTAGCACTGTGGTTTACTCAACCTCTAATTTTTAGGTCTCGTCCCCCTACACAAAGTTCCAAAGGGCCTATGGAATTCCTCCTTGGTTGCGACCTTCTCTTTCTCTAGCTAGTAGATGCTCAGACCTTTAAATTCTCAACAACTAGATCTTATTTATTCTCTTATCGATCATTTTTATTCATGCATCTAGTTCACATATAGCTTCATCAACACAAGAAGAATAATATATTCATCATCTTGTATTTATACTTTTCCAAGGGGTCTGTCCCTTTGCCTTGTTTTCTAACTTGAGCTAACTTGACACCTAAGTTGACTTGTAATTAAATGTAATTATCTCTTGTGCCTTTTAATTATTCTCACACATCTGACACAAAATCAACATGAGAAATACCTTCTTATGATACCAAATTTCAACACTTCCTTTTAGAAACAAAGGTTCTTCCATTTCCTATAAGTAGCTCTATTTCTGACACTATAAGACAATCCTTTTCCACAAGTTCTCTTCAAAATTAATCTTAAGCTTAATATTTTTTCATAGAAGTAAAACCTCCTATAAGAACATGACCATTCTTGGATGTTTCCTTGTTACTAAAAGGCTCTTATTCATTTACAATTAATAGTGTATGCTAGTCCACAACTCCTTCTTGTCACATATGGAAGTATCCTTTCCTCTCTATTATGATGCACTCTTTTGGGGTTGTTGACTCTCCATCTAAATCAATGAAATCCCTCTAGAACTTGAATACCTCTGAGTATCTGAAACCTTCTTCTTCCTCAGTCAATAGCCTTTCCCTTTATCTTGTATAGACCATTGTCTATTACTACAAGAACTAATCTTGGGATAGAGTTAGATCCACAATGGTCAAGCACCACTTTTCCATCTCAAAATTAAAAAATATACCCCTTTGCTTCAATTGGTGAGACTGAAATCATGTTGAATATGAGTTCTAGTACCAAAAGTACATTCTAGAATTTTATAAAACCACATGAGTCCTTGAATGTTACAAGCTACAATCCCTCAAAATGAATGCTGACTCTTGTCACTAGTCTTTACATGTAAATTAGAGTCCCACAATGTCAGGTTGTCAAACACTTCTCGTCTTGTTATCATATTCTCCAAAGCCCAGTTATTGAGGAAATAATCACCGTCATGAATGGTAATCCTAAAGAAATGAGGCATGGGAGAAAAATCCTTCTTGAATATTCTAGCAAACTCATCCTTGTTGACTATAGCTGGATTATCCATCACCATCTTAAGCTTATTTTATTTCAATAATTTCTTCTTATGCATAAACTTGCTTGCATAATGACCATACTCTTCATATGGAAATAATTTTACTTTGATTGATTCATTATTCTTGATGTTGCAATTTTTTTGTCATATTGAACTTCGCTTTTCCCTTTTTCAACTTACCATTGAGGGAAACATTCTCTTCATCTAGAATCTTCTGCTGAAAATCCTCATCTCAAAGTTCCTCCTAGATGAAATCATCCCATAACCTATTCCAATATGGAAATTTCTCTCATTGTACTAATGCTTTGATAAATGGATTTGACTGATATGAGAAGCCCTTCACTGCAGTCCTCACCAACTTTGATTCTTCTGCCTTGTACCCTACACTTGCAAGCTCATGACCAACTTGTGAAATTATTTTGAGGTACGAAGTCATATTCTCTCCATATGTCATCATGATGAGCCTAATATTCTCTCCCAATACCATCTCCTACTTCTTGTTGTTTCTCTTAAAAAATTATTTTAAAGCTTCCCACATGTGTCATGTAGTGACTTTTTGATGATATGAGGTATCAAGTGATCCTTGACTTGATCAAGGATGATCAATTTGGACTTTACGTCGGATTTGTTATGAAAAAAAATATATTTTTCATTAATTGGTGACGTGAACTAGGTTTTAGCATAATCTCATGGATCATTCACCAAACCACTAGCTTGATTATTTCCTTCCAAAAATTGTAGTTGGAAATCCCTTCCAACCAGTTGTTGAATGTCAAGTGAGAAATCATTTTGACCAATTTTCCTTCCTTCAATAGTAAGACAACTCATCTCCTTCTTAGGGTTGCACATTTGCACAATTGTTACACAATTACCCTTGAAAGAAGCAATTATACCATGCTAGAATTCCATTCACCCCAGGTTTGGTCTTTATTTAAATAGAAAAGATAAACACATTATAAATTCCTAACTTCAATAAATTTTGCACAACGAAATATATTATAAATTAGATCAATGAATAGTAAATAAGAATTACTTCCCAAACTTATTTCATATCACTCCTTTTATAAGAAAATCCCCATGGTTGTCATACCAAGGATAATGGCCCTTTATACCCCAATACAATTCGAGATACAATGTCAAATCCTTTTGACCAAGAACCTAGGGTTGAGGATTTATCCTCTAATACTTTCAATGTAGAAATTATACCAATGGGATTCAATCTGATCTTATGATGTACTAAAACAAGATATTGAATCCTTCTACAAATTTGTGGAAACAAACACGATCACATAATAACATAAACAAGGGAAAGAAACAATAAATTGCACAACACAAGATTTGTCTTAGGAAAACACACTGCCAAAAACCCTAGTATTTGTATATTGTATAAATTCAAGGATCATGAAACAATGCAATGATTTCTCTCACAAGAGAACTCCTGCACTCTCCCAATTGTCTCACAATTATCTAGGAAAAATCAGATAAATACTTGGCCAATTCTCAGCCTGTCCTCATCTTACCTTTTTCGCCCAATCCTTGAGGAATTAAATCCATAATAAATAGGAAAATTCCTTACCTTAATTGTGCAATCCATCCAAGGTCTCCAGCTGACTCTATAACTGACCTGTACAATTTTTTAATTATAAAACTGATAGTTATCTTCCATTTAACCTTTGTCTCTACCAGGTCTTCCTTAGAACTCACATGCAACAACTATATATAGTGAATTATCAGTTAATTTATTGATCACTCATTGTGAATTAAATCATATTTAATTCACTGGACCTCTCACTAGCTCATCTCTCAGTTAGAACTATTTAAACTGATTTTTACTCAATTAATTGAGTTAACTAATTACAACTCATGCGTAACTGCAATTAGACACCCTTAAATCATGGAATCACTCTACATGGATCCTCTTTGACCCTCAACTCGAATTTCCTAAGCTAACTCAGTCATTCTGACTTATGAGATGAAATTACAATTTCTCTTCCAATTTAATTAAGCAAAAATTAAATTAGAAACCCCGAAGTGAGGTGGCATTTCAACACTCCCTCTCAAAAATAAAGGGATTATATGCTACCCCAATCTTGTCTATGTGGAATTTGAATTTGCTTCTTTCTATTGCCTACGTCAAGATGTTTGCATCCACTCCTTCATGGGAATGTAATCTAATGACATAATCCTCCTCTGAACAGAATCTCTGAGATGGTGATACTGAATATCAATATTATTGAACTTGTCATGGAATACAGGATTAACGGAGAGTTTGATGCAACTCTGGTTATCACAATGTATCATCTTTGAATCCATCTGTTGACCAAAAAAACCAACAAGTATCTTCCTCATCTAGATGGGCTCACATGCAGCATGACTGGCCACCATGTACTCCACCTCTCCTGAACTAAGTGCAACTTATATTTGTTTCCTGCTATACCAAGAAATTGTTGTTGATCCTATGCTAAAGATGCCTCCTGATGTGCTCTTCTGGTAGGATGGAATCACATCCAAATATGCATTAGTGAAGCCTTGAACCCTCACTCCCTTTGTCCGTTTGTACCACAATCCATATTTTGAAGTGCCCCCGATATATCTAAACACATGCTTCCATACCTTCCAAAAGAGCTTGTCCGGCTTAAACATAGCTTGGCATAACTAGTTAACTATGTATAATATGTCGGGAAATGCATTCACCAAATACATGAGTGAACCCACCACCTGCCTGTAAACAGTAGCATCCACTACCTCACCTGAAGTAGCATCCTCCTTCCTCCAGTTTCCTACAAGAGAAGTCTCCAGGGTTTTCTTACCTCCATGTGGAACTTCCTCAAAATCTCCTTGGCATACTCGCCCTAAGATACAAATAGTTCCCCATATCTTTTCCATATTTCCAATCCAAGGAAATAGTGCAAGAGCCCCATGTCCTTCATCTCAAATTATCTTGCAAGATCATCTTTGTAATATTTTATGAGCTGCTCATCACCTGTCAGTATCAGATCATCAACATAAAGTAAAATAATCAAAATCTTACCATCAACCACAATATGATATCGGTTTTCATCTGCTTCAATCTTGGTGAAGCCCAACCCGGTGAAATAGTTGTCAATCCTAGTGTACGAAGCATGGGGTGCTTTCTTCAGCCCATACAGTGCTCTCTTGAGTCTGCACACATGTGAATCGCTATATAAGGTATAAAAACCTTTCGGTTGCTAAATGTACACTTATTCCTCAATAAATCCATTCAGAAAGGTTGTATTCACATTCATATGATGTATATACCATCCCATATGCACATAGAATGCAAGGATGGATCTAATGGATGAGTACCTTGGAACTGGTGCAAAAATATCATCATAGTCAATCCCCTCCACCTTAGAGAACCCTTTGGCCACAAATATAGCCTTGTGTTTCTCCAAACTCCCATCTATTTCCTAATTTACCTTGTAGACCCATATGGAACCTATCATTGACTTCCCCACTGGTATTGGGACAACTTCCCATGCATTATTCCTGATAATGGAGTCATACTCCTCAACCATGGCATCAACCCATAATAGTTGGTGCATTTCTTCCTCAAAAGGGGATGGCTCTATATCAATACATCCGCTCATAAGACCCATATATCCAGTGTACTGCTCTAGGGACCTTCCTTTCCTAGGTTGTGATATGGGTGCTCCCACATTCTCTCCCACATCTAGCAATCATATGTCAGCCTCTTTGGTGTGCTTCCTTCCATATCTAGTGGATGGCTCTAAATGAGTGGTGTCTATCACTCTCTGTTCCTCTTCTTGTGGCTGATCCATATCCTGAGGTTCATCTTTTGGAGCTAAGAGCTCCCCAACTTCATGCAATTAAAGCTCCATCTCAAGGGACAATCACATGGATTTGTCTTCGTAAAAGTTCACATCTCTTCTGACCACTGTCATAAGATGTGCTGGAAAGTACACTCGATAGTTATGAGGTGTATCAGTGTACCCCACAAATATCCCCAAATTTGTTGTTCGATCAAGCTACTTCCTGGAAACTTTGGTCACATGGCAATAGATAAATGAACCAAAAATTTTAAAATATGAAACATCTTATTTCTTACTTGAAAAATCCTCCTATGGTGTATTCATCCCAAGTATCCGATGAGGACTTCTATTCTACACAAATATTGTTGTATTGCATGCTTCTGCCCACATCTACAACGGTAGGCCATGGTCATCCAACATAGCTTGTGTTGCTCCCCCAATATTGTTTTTCATTATTTCTACAACCCAATTTTGTTTTGGGTTATGAGGTGCAATAAATTCTCTTCGAATTCCTTCTCAGGCACATAAGTTCTTGAATTCGTTAGAGATGTATTCCCAACCATTGTCTCTCCTCAAAGCCTTCACTTTCTTCCCTATATATTTCTCGACAAGTGGTTTTAACTCACAAAACTTGGAGAACGTCTGATCTTTCTTTTGCATGAAGAAAATCCAACACTTTTTTGAAAAATCATCAACAAAAATCACGTAATACTTGTGTTTGCTACGGAAGTTGTTGAGAACGGTCCACACACGTCTGAGTGAAATCTATCAAGGATTTTCATTGCTCGGATTTCCTTATTATGAAATGTGGCCTTTGTATATTTCCCCATAATACAACCTTTGCATGTGTCTCTCTGCGCAAGTGTACCCTTTGGAATCCCTATAGAAATCTGTTGCATGATCCTCAAAGCGTTGTGGTGTATATGACCCAACCTCCTATTCCATAACTCACTAGTATCTCATCTCAACAACTTATCTTCTTTACTTCTCAATGTTGCACAATCATCCACATCAAGTTTTTAGAGGTTCTTCACCCGCACCCCAATATTTTGTAATGTTCCCAATTTTTATGGAACATTAATTTTTGCTATTTTCACATAGTAGATAAATAAAATGGGTAGGAGAACCATTCATTTAATGAATAGGTAATAAAAATCCTCTTGGTATGAAGGAAGATCACTTTTGGAGCTTGATTTCACACCTCCATGTGTGAAAGGGGGATTTTGCAAGAAGGCTAGGTCAGGTTTGACCAAGTCAAACTACGCAGTAGCATGAGGTGGAGACCACATTATGGGCCAGCGCATTGGGATAAGGAGGGAAGCTTCTAGAGGAAGGAAACCCTAATGAGTGGGGTCCATTGAGAGGGAGCTCACATTGTTTAAAAGGAGGGCAAGGTAGCCATTGGAGATCATCTTGAGTATTATTCATCTTTGGTCCGGTGGACTTGTAGCAACTTCTTGCTAGTTAGCAAGAATTGCTGAGGGAATTCCTGTTTAGGATTTCCTGTCCTTCTTGAGAATCCTCTTGAAGGTTTTTTATTCAGCTCCTTCACATTCTGGCTAAAGGCCAAAGCATTTCCCTTCATTACAGCATTTTCGGTAGTGCAGGAAACATTGTGTTGTCGGGTTGCAGCGGAGATTTCCATAGCATCACTTTCGGAGCTTGTATTTTAGAGGAGAGAGCTTCTTTCATCCGGGAGGCCACTAGAGGAGATTTCAGATCCATTCTCTACATCTTTGCATCAAGCCCAGCTCCTCTCATCATTCATAGTGCATTCCCTCCCTTTGACTACGTTATTTCTGAGTAGAATTACAATGGGGTTTGCACCACTAGTTTGGAGGGAGAGATCTTCAGGGATTGGATCAACCTCTCTCTTGAAAGATCCATTGGAGGAGATTTATTTAGAATATGGATCATTTTCAGCCATCTCCATCCATTTTCTAAGTTGCAGTGCTATTCCAGTTTAGAGGCAGCAACTCCGACATTTTTGCCTTTTTGTATATTTCAGCCAATCCTCCCAAGGATTGATGTATTATTAATTTCAGGGGTTGAGATATTGCTCCCCCATATTTCTTTGAGCTTTATACTTCCATATCCATGTGTTGACATTATATATGCAGCAGTACCATCTATTGACTGCGCAGTTTTATTCACAAGCATTCTTGTGTAGCAGTATTGTGATATGCTTCCATATGCATGCCATTGAGGGGTTCTTGCTCAGCTTGAGTGAGTGATTCTTCAAGTATTTGTATATTTTCTTTTCTGCTATATATATTCAGTGATTATTTATAGTTCATGCACATTGGATCTCTCATATAATGTTGCTATGCTAGTACATGTTCATTTGTTGATGCAACCCTCTTCATTGGGCATTTTCTAAAGGAAAACAGGCAAAGGAGACTTGTCTCAAGCTCCTAGAGACATTTGTTTTGAGCCCACTCTTGGATTTTAGCTCTAAATAGATATATTCAAAGGATCCCAGACCAGGTATCGAATCCTGCTGCCTCCATTCCAGGAAAATGCATTTTCCAGGCTTGGGTTGCTAGCCATTCATACTAGGAAATTTCACATATCTGTAGACAGAGTCTGCAAAGGGCCAGCAAGCCTCTGGATCTCACCCTTCATTAGAAGGTGACATATATGGTAAATTCCCCTGCAGTCCATCTCTGGCACAGACTTGTGATATTTTTTAAAAAGGAATATTACATAGTTTGCACATGTCCCGTGGCTTTATGACAAAGGAATGCCTTTCCTTCACTGAAAAACACATCATATACACGATCTTCCAATGTAGCAACATAATCCAAATCCTTCTTTAAACTGGGTACATGCATGACATATTTTAGTATGAGGGGTTTACTTGACTCTCTATGGAAATTAACTGTACTGATCCTGGTAGCGCTATACCTCCCGTCATCACCCATCTCGATGTGCATCTAGAGATCCGTATCCTCCAAGCTGCTAAAGAATTCTTTGTTTTCGTTCATGTGGAATGAGGAACCAATATCCAAGTACCACATAGATCCCAACACTGATGAAACCATTGATGCGACGAGGGTGAAGTCCAACGTGAATTGTGAAGCCAATCCTTCAACTTCTCCTCCTCCTTAGGCCTTCTTGTTCTTCTTCTTTTTGTGGCATAGTGTCCATGCTCATGAAAGTTGAAAATTTTCACCTTTGACAAGTATCACTTCTTTCTTGCCTTGTTGGTATCGAATTTGGAATGGGACGCCTTCCCTTTCCCTTTCTTTGCCTTTCCAACTAAGGCACAATTTTTCTCATCATCAGTATTTGACGAGGATCCATCTCTGGTGCTTCGCCTGATTTTTTATTGTGCCAAATCAGACCAAATTTAGTTCGATTATGGTAGCTTCTGCCTCCCATTAATAGAGTCTTGTTAGCTATGCCAGCTCTTGGGAAGGCCTAGAATACCTAGGCTCACCAAATCCTCCGTGGCAATAGTGACCCCAACACTTCAAGCTCATCTCGACATTGAGCGAACTTGCACTATTAGAAAATGATTAAATTAATGACTAGGTGACTAAAAAAGTTAGTCACCACAATTGTTTCAAGTTAATTACTACTAAATTTGAGAAATTTTAAGTGACTGAACTAAAAATGGCTAACTTAAATAACTAATTTAATCTAGGTATAAAATATTCGACTAGATAATAAGTGAATAAACTAAAAGAGACTAACTTAAATGACTAATTTAGTCCAATACTAAAATATATGACTAGATAATGACTAAGAAAATAAAGGTGCATTATCAAACAAAGAGAATTAAAGGGAAGACATTTTCCCAAATGTATACCTAGTGTCTTTACTTGTTGAATGGTCTTAATGTCAAGATGAAACATTGTGCTTAGTGAATATCAAGGCAAAGGCCTACACATAACATCGATCATAAGAATTGGCGAAGAGTGTATAGACACGCAAAGCAATAAGTAAAGGACGTCCCACTCTACAAAGGAAAGGGCCCATTAAGTACAAGTCAAATTACTTGATGTCCCTATGTTGAACCTTGAAAAAGACATATGAGTGCTCAATTAGAGTTCGCCAGGTGTAGTTTACGAATCTTGAGAAAATGAATAACCTAACCACCATGTAGCAGAGAATGGATTTCCATGCAAGGGGAACCCTAAACACATTTTATTTGATAATACTCTCACATAAGGAAATATAAGTCAAACATTCAATCCATTCATTCATCACAGATTAGAATAACCTAGTCCACTCACTTGAAAATAAAATAATGAGCCTATAGTTACACACATCAACCACAATAGTGAAAAAGTAATAAGAAAAAAAGTATAGATAAAATATGAATTAACCAAATACTAATCACATCATAGCATAATGACATGTTAAATGTCCACACCATTAATTTCTCTTTATTTATAACAACATTGCAAAACATACTAAGATGAAATTACATATTTTTATCTTCATTTATAACAACACTAGAAACCATACTTAATTGACATTACATTGTTTTATGAGGTCACATAAATGGCACCAAATTTGTGAGTCCATAAATGAACACAAAAAAAATCCCATACAGTACAAGAACTATGGACTGCCACAATTTTATTCAACCTCCAATGCCAAAATCCTGTAACACTACTAATTCCACACTGAGTTAAAATTTGAACCAGCTCAATTTCACTTCCAAGTTGGTCCACTTACGAATTTTAAATGATTACAATCTAGCAATGTACAACTCTTCCTACAATTTGTTGTACCTTAATAATCACTCTACAAACTTTCAATTAAGGTTATTTAGTTAATAATTTAGTCAATTTTTTTTAATGAATATTGATTACAACATATTTGAATTGAAGGTTTTAGTTGGAATCCTTGTTTTTTTGTGGGGAAGGAATTATGAGGGAAAACACATCGAGGAAAAACACATAATCAACATATTTGAAATCTAGGTTTTAGTTGGAGTCCTTGTTTTTTTGCAGGGAAGGAATTATGAGGGAAAACACAGATTCGAAATACCATGAAATGAGCACATCATATCTAATCATTATGAGGATTAGCATCATCAAACATGGGTGGATGCCATTTGCAAGAAGTATGAAAAGTAACATTGAAAAATAGAGGGAGAATCATATCTCCAGCAACGAAACCTTTGTCAAGCTTTATACCGTTGTCGATTCATTGAGGCCTCAAACCACATTAGTAAAACATACATTTCCCCTAGCTCGATTTTTAAAATCCTGGAAAAAACTGCTAAATTCTGTGTCTTTTTTGGTACCAAAAGAACAAGGTAGTGGTGATGACCCTGAATTTTGAAATTCGAAACACCAAGGCTAGATTGCATTAAGTGATTCCCAAGTTGCAGAAATTGGCTTAGAAAAATGTCAGGATTAGCTATCCTTAATTTTATCCAAGTGTTTTTCAGGGCTTTCTCATGGTTTTATAGGATTTCTCTTCAATTACTCGATGTTTTGATGATGTAGCAGCCTTATCATTTCAATGTTAAATGTCGTAGTTCCAAGAAGCCCAAATTCGAGGAATTTTAGGACCTAGGATAAATTTTGTATTTCTTTTTTTAAATTCCATTTTTTGTATGACCGTTTTCTTTCTACTAAGCTAGAGTCTTCTGCTTGAAGCTCAAATATAATTAGTTAGGAGCTGAACTAAATGGAGTTTTAATAAATTGTAATGATAAACATTGTTTTTATTATGATATAGGAAATTTGTTATATCAAATGACATTGAAATTTTAGGATGGCTTTCTTGTGGAAGAATGAGTGTGTATTCCCGATCCTGGCGTGAATATGGTCCAATGAATAAGAGAGGTGCATGCATTTAAACTTAGTGTCTTACTCTCTTAATGACTAAGCTGAACCTAAAATTATATAGATCCATATATTTTTAATTTTGAGACATCAGAGTTCTGAAATTTTAAAGTGATATTGACATATTGACAATTTCCAGTACCCACATGACCAAGTAAAAGTCCAATTGAATAAGGGAAAATAAAATAAAAGTTTTCTTTTTTTTCCAAATCAATATACCTTTTTTTTTATTTTCTGCTAACAAGCTTCTCATGCAGTAGAGATACCAAATTCTTGATGATGGTTGAAATGTGCTGGAAAGTTAAAATCTCTATAGCCATGATGGTGAAAGAGAGAGTAGCCCCACAAAGGGTGGTCCCCAACAAGCTGGACTAGGACTAGTTGGAGGGGAAGATAGATCTTTTGGGCCACTAGTATGTACTATGAAAATCTTATTATTGAAATTAGGAAGTTGGTCATGAAAAGAGGGGAACTAGAGGGGGAAGGATGTGGCTTTCCAGGAAGGAAGAAGAGGAAATTAAGTTGGATGCTACACAGGTCATTGTAGCTTCAGGGGCCAACCCTTGGGAGGTCATTCTGCCCATCTTCATCAAAATTTGATCATGCTGTAATTAACATCCTTATTATATTTTTGTAACAATTTTGTTTTTGGTCATCAATAAAATCATGATGGCTGCAAATAAGTCCTTCTAGTGTCTAGATGGTCCTGCTACGCATTTTGGTTGTCATGTGATTGTTGAAATTCGCAAGGATGGGTCTAGTCACAATATAAAACAACTTTGCTATTATTGTATAGAACTTAGAAGTTCTCAGACTGCTCTTTAGCAAGTTTTGCAACCATGTTTCCTATAAGAGCACCGATTTCATGGACATAACTTCTTTTTTTCACAGTATTAATAGATTTAGCTAAATTACATAAAAATTTCAATGCATTGGCATTTAAAAAAAAAAACCAAGAAATGTAAGAAACAGTTTGGGGTTAGCATGATATAAATTAGCATTCATTTAGTCATTTTCATTTGTGTCTTTCTCATCCAGTACCTTGACAAGAAACTTGAAATTAATTTACTTTGTGCTCTTACAGTCTCAATATGGTATGTGGATCTTGTAGGTAGGGGATTGAGTGAATGACCTACAACTGAACAAGAATTTACAACTGGAATCTTATACATTCTCAATTGAGTTCATAAGAAATACAAAAGGAACAAATCTCAAATAAGTACAACGCCAAATTAAAACAACTACTAATCTCACAAGGAACTTTGTGAGTAATAATTTTCAGGCTCTCGACTTTGATTGAAAACCTATTTCCCACCGTGCTTGCATAAAAAGCTAAGGGTGCCTCAATAAAATACCTAATAAGGTTCAATCACATCAGTGTTTGCAACCACTATAGGCTTATAGCCTGCAAAATCATGATATGTTAAATAGTTATACTCACAAATATCTAAAATATGGAAATATATGTGGCAAAGGATCTGCCAAGATAATTATTTGTTTTCATGTATGCATGGCAGAGTAACTAGAATAAAATTTTACAATAATGCATGCTAGAAAAGGGCACTCAAACCTAAGAGAGCATATTGTTAGTCATCAGTATTTTTGCATGTTTTGATGACTAGATTCCTTGGCTGAGTTTTCTAGAAGCTAATCTCAAATCTATCAATTTGTCGTCTAGAAAACACCTCAAACAAATTTTTTTCTTCCTACCCCTCCTTTTCAGCCTATGATGAGAATAGTCTTCAGTTTTCCTACCTATCACAACTTAGCAAAGCCTCCCTGTCTATAGCTGTCATAAGTTTGTCTCTCTACCATCAAAATCCCTTGTTTTTCATACAACTCACTGTCCAACATTTGACAAAGTGTCTACCCCTCTATCCCTGATCATCTTGTCATGTGATAACCTACTCATGCCTAAGAAGTCATTCAAGAACTGTGACAAAGTCTATAGGTCTAGGTGGTGGTGTTTTAGAGAAAACTCCTTGGTAAGACTGTCTTAAGCCAAAATCCGTTTGTCATCATCATGTCAGCCATCATTTTCTTCTCATGCTACAAACAACACCCTGGTCTATCCTTAGGTCACACACCACTAAAGGGTTGTTTTGTCTCTTTTCAGCAAAGCTCAAAAATGTTCAAATCAGGAAAAGAGAAAGAGTTTCCCTGTCTGAAGAAAGATGATCAGATCAAGCATGATCTTCATGAAACGCCAAGAAATCTCTCCAAAGATCAAAAACATCTATATACATCTCTACAGGGGTGTATACATTGATGACAGTAATAAAGTATGAGCAAAAGATAAACATGAGGAAATATTTCAATACTGAGCAGTTTACCATCAGAAATCATATAACACAGATGAATGAAAAAAGGAGGCCTACTGGTTTCAAATCCAAAGGGTGCCTAAAGACAAAGGTCATTCATCAAAGACAAATGAACACAAAGGATTAGGTGATGTCTCTCTTCAGCACCCCATCCTAACTCCAAAGGCATCTTTGCATGAGCTCTCAAAAAGGTGACCTAGCCCTGCAAATCACTCTATTTCAAGGAAGAATATAGTCTTTGATAGAAAAAGCTTTAAAGAAAATTAGGCATCATAGTGAAGGTGTAAGAAGGAAATTTGCTTCTTACATCTTACCATGAACCCGAACTTTGAAAATCAGTCAAAGACAAATTTACTGTGCCTAATGAGAGCACACTCGGGAAAAAGGGGTTACTTCAGGAATACACACAGTGAGCATTTACCATTTACAAATCAAAATGTCTTCTCCCAGGTTTCACAGTGATGTTATGCAAAAGAGATATACATTACAGACAGGTCCTCATAAAGCAAGAAGACAGCATGTTCAAATGATTTCATCAATGATAAGTGGCAAAGATTCACATTTGTTTTCTATTTTGTATTTTTCAAACAAACAGACCAAGGGCACAATGTCGAGATGGATGAAGTTTCTGTGTTTGATAGGACCTCCTTCATGATAAGCAGATGGTCAAAAAACACATTTTTATGGCATCCTTCATAGATAAGCAGAGGGTCAAATCCCCAAGTTTTAACACTATGTTTAAAAAAAAGGTGCCATTAATAAACAGATTTGAGAAATACATTGTTTAAAGAGTTCATTGAAAGGATAAATCCAAGGCCAGAGTTTGATGAAGAAACCTCATTCAAATGGTAAAAGATAATTTCACACAGGGGGTTTATTCAAAAAGGGCATCCTTCATTTGAGACAGGGTCATTAAAGTTTATCAAATTCGCCTCCTTCAAAAGATGAGCAAAGGGCTTGGCAGTGATTTTGAGTGACCCAGGGAAACTAGTGAGGTGGAGAAACATGGTAGAAAAGACACCATCCAAAAAAGGGTAAAGCAGTTAAATCCTCAACAAAATGGAAAAATCCACCTTTTATTACAAACACAAAGGCAAAATATGGAGTGTCTAATCATCAAGACAGGAGGGAAAACGAGCATTCAAAGCATATCAAAAAGGCTATAAAACACTCATAGGGTATTTTTTCCAAGTCACTTTGTACTTGGCAAAGGAGGAATTTTTCGTTGTTTAAGGCCCCGGGTAGCATCGTGCAAAAAATCAGGGTCGCGAAGCGCCTGGATTTGGAGGCGATGCACCTATAGTCAGCCTATGAAGGTTTTTACACATGGCGCGACGCGCCTGTTTGATGGCCCGTCAGGCCACCTCTGAATGACCCACCACGACGCGCTTGTTTGATTGCCCGTCGGGATACCTCTGAATGGCCCACCGCGATGCACCTGTTTGATTGCCCATCAGGCCACCTCTGAACGGCCCACCGCTTGGGCCACTTCTGAACGGAGGTTAGACCACCCGGGCCAGTGCTAAAAGGAGTTTGTAGCAGCATTCAAAGAACCCTCAAATTTCCAAAAATCAGAATTTTGGCATAGAAAGTTATCTCCAAAAACAACTAAGACATATTTTAAGAGGTAAAAGAGAAACACAGTCCTACAAGGAGGAAAGTAGTTGTTGTGCTAAAGGAGAAAAAACCTGTTTTCAAGGTCAAATAATATATTTGCAAAGTGATCAAAAGAAACACAGTTTTAGGAAAAATACTCATTTTCATTCAAAAAGGACGTGTTTTGATCAGTGATAAAGGATACAGTGTGCTCAAGGATAAAATATAGTTTGTTTTCAAAATATAACCTTTTTACCAAAAGCTAGTGTTTGAAGAAGCAAGACCTTTGTCAGTTAAAACTTGCTTGGTTGGAATTGTTAAAGTGAAACACAGTTTTACAAGGAAGGAAAACAATGATTTCAATGAGAATGGTAGACCTTGTTTTGTAAATGTCCAGTTTACTACATGAAAGAGAGAAATAGTGTTTTGAAGAAGGTATCTACTTTCAATTCATTCAAAAGTATCTTCTGAGAAGCCAGTGAAGGAAACCTAAAGCAAACATGCCTCCAAGGAAAGCCAAAAAAGGTGGATATCAAAATAGTTGTTTGCCCTAAGGCTGCAAGGAGAACAGGTTCAAATTGTAGGTATAGACTTTGTGCTTACTCCTAAAGTAGTGTGAAAGGCAAATAATATCCCCTATATTGAATAAAAATGGTTAAAACAAGCATCACCCATAGTTGATAGTGAAAAGGAAGAGTGCAGTGAAAGTAAAGAAATAGGTAATGATGACAAAGAACAAAGCAGTCCTCATGAAGGAGGTAAACACACTGATGATGGTCAAGGAATTTCACAAAAGGATGGCAAAAGCATAGATGAAGGAGGAGACAGTCCTCAAGGGAAAAGTGAGGAAAACAATGAAGATAGTGGAAACATGCAAAAAGAAGATGAAGGTAGTGCTGATGAATACAACCCACAACAAACTCAAAATAGTGAAAAAGACAGCCTACAGAGAAGCAATGAAGACAGTGAAAGAATAGAAGGTGATAGTAAAGCTAACATCCAAGAACAAGTTGAAAACAGTGACAATGAAGATAAGGGCAGTCTTCATAAAGAAGGTGAACAAACTGATGATGGTAAAGATAGCTCATAGAAGGATGAGAAAAGAAGTGACAGTAAATGTGAAAAATATAGTCATGACAAGAATAGTGAAGTTGGTAGCAGCCTACATGAAAAATACCAAAACATTAATAATGAAATGGATAGCCCTCGAGAGGAAAAGTACCACAACAGTAAGAAAAACAGTGATAAGGGTGAAGGTGGCAATCTACATGAAGAAGACAAACAAAGTGAGCATGAAAATAGCCCTCAAAGACATGTGCTTGCTGCCTCTCCTAGGCAAGGGGCCATGACTCTTTCCTCAAAGGTGGAAAAGCCTAAAATCACCAAGTCTACAAAGAAGAAAACCATTCAAGCTGTGACGAGTAATGTCACTAGAGCGCTCAGGAGTAGAGGTAAATTGCCCAAGCCAAGTTCAAAATTGCCCAAAGGAGGCGCCCGATGGAGAAAAGAGGAAAAGACATATCTCAGCTTGGAATCCTAGCTCAAGCTTCCATGCATGTTTCTGGAAACCCTTAAGGGGTTTTCTCACCAAAATTGAGAATTTTTTGACATGATCTTGTTTTTTGTGATTTTTAGGCCTAATTGCACATTTTTCTAGGCGCTACCATGTTTGCTAGGAGAATCCTCAGCTCATGAATTTTTTTTTTTTTGATGTATTAAATTTGGGGGCATCTACTCAAAAATTTTCAAATCAAAAGAAGGTGTTTTGGTCCCCTAAAGAGGCAGAAAACAGTTAAATTTTACCTTTCTGCCTGAAATAGCAGCAAGTGAGACCCTCCCGGGTTTTTTCACTCAGTTTACTTTTTGACAGACTTCTTGGCATCAATTTGGAAAAAATTGAGTAGTTCCAAAAACTAGACATCCAGGGCTTTCCAACGAGCCATCCCAGGCCTCGTTTTGACATCGGGAAGTCCCTCAAACATCCTCTGCAAGACAGAATGTTTTCTGCTGCTACGCTCCTGTAGGATATTGCTAAAAAGGCAGTTTTCTAAAGGTGGCCATCCAAATGTGCGTTAAGCTATTTTTAACTCTATGTCAGAGATTAAAAGTCAATTTTATTACTATTTTTAACTTAAATAGATATTTTTGAAGATATTTTGTGCCTTGGGCTTTGCAAAGCCTAAGGACAAAATAGGATATTTGTTTTTGGCCAATGGCTTTCAAGTTGCTCTAGGTGGGTTTCCTCCTCTTTGGCCTATATAATCCAAGAGGATTCATTATAACCAGAGGTAGAACTTGATGTTATAGACAGAAATACATAGCATTACGAGCTTTGAATAAATACTTGTCTTATGAAGTGGATGATCTCTTGCTTGACTTTGATGGTGGAGAAGGATTGTATGTAGGATTCCATGGCTTGGTGAATGGTATTGTGTTCCTTATCTGTTATGTTTTCTTAGTTTATCATACATGTTTTCATACTTCTTCCTTGTTGTAGTTCAGTAAAGAATAAGTTTGAGATATGCCCATGGAGGCACCTCAAATTTCATGATTTATTGCAGCTTAAATGTTTTCATCTTTCTTGGTTATGTCAAAGAATTCTTAATTGCTCTTTGGTACCCTAAGAACTTGTTATCAGTTTTGTTAATAGTTATTATGTATGCTGTCTAGTATGATTCACGGTATGCCCTGCTTACTCATAGCTAATCAAAACTCCATTTCTGAAATCTTTCTCTGAATTATTGGTTTTTCCAGTTAAGTCAAAGAGGTCTTGTTTCAATCTTGCCCTTTGTCCATGCTTTGCAGTCTTATTTCAAAGTTCCCGATAGCTCAAGATATGATGTTTAGGAGTTCCCTCTTCATAGATTGATTTGTTTGTTTATCTTATTTGTTTTCCCAAAAGTATGAAGGTGATTTTCCCAAAGTTAGAGGGTCTTATACTTCTATGTATCACTGGATTGTTTATTTTCTGAATCTATCAGTTTGAGTTTTGTTCATAGAGATTTATGGTCAGCCCTAACTCATGAATGCTTGATGTTTAACTAATTATGCTTAAAATATCTTTGTCTTTCACAAACTTAATGTCCATCTCATTTCACTTTCACCTAAAGAATCCATTTACCTCGACCAAATCGGCCCTGCAGTAATACCTTGTCCACCATTGAGACAGTCTCGAACTTTTCGACCCCATAGCCCAGTTGATCTGACGAACTTTTTATCTATTTATCCTTTGATCAGTTCCCCTCAAAAAACCCAAAACAAACCAAAACATACTTAACAACTAGCCTAAAATTAAATATACAAAAGCAAACAAGTTTACATCCTTTGCATAATAGAGAGAGCCCGCTCTGATGTTACCCTGTCAATTGGTCTACCAATCTACCAAATCACGGGAGCATAACATAATGGTGATCACGGTGGGACCTTGAGTCAAAATATCCTAGGTATCCCATAGGAACTCTCAAAGTCTCAGTCAAACTTAGAAGACTAAAGTATTGTCAAAAGAGTAGAATCTGGTTGTCTCACCATCCTAGCAAAATGATGACCCGGCTATAGGAAACTCTTACAAACCTTAGGGCTACATAAAGAAACTTAGAAAACCCCAAAACATCCTTAGATTGGCTTTTTGTTAGTATTGGTGGTGGACCATACACATATACCCTCAAAACAACTAAAAAATCCACCTGGCGACTCCACTAACCTCCAATAGGCCTACTACTCCACTAAATTCTTGAATACTCCCATAATAATACTATCTGATTGATCCATCCCACTGCTCACTCAAACATAATGTCGATCACGGTGGGACCTACTGAGTGCATAATAGTCTAGCAAACTCTTGTAGACTCATTAGTCCTTCAAAATTAAAATTAGACAAACAACCTATAAAATCAATTAGAGTAAACTCTTATTGTTTCACCACCTTAGCTAAGTGATGAACCAGGTTTAGGACACTCTTATAAACTAGACTACATATAAGAAACTCTGTAAAAAAAAACCTCACAAAAACATCCTTATATTGGTTCCTATCAGTCATTAGCGGTGGACCATATAACTTTGTCTTTACAAGGCAACAGTATTCACCTGGTGACTCCACTAGCCTCTAGTAGGCATAATACTCCACTAAAAACCAAAAATTTCATAAACATACTATCCTGTTGACTTACTTTCTCAAAAACACAAAAATCATGATGCGGCCTCTGAAATCAGTGACAAACTAAGTGCAACTTAGGAATTCAGAAATCTTCATCTAAACATAAGAAATCAACAGAATAGCCTAAGAATAGAACTATAGCTTTCTCAACAATCTAGCAAACTGTTGAACTGAGTTTTAAGTCTTTCTTACAAGTTTTCACATAAAAGTTTTCTAGAAAAGGAATTTGCCCAAAAACAACTTTGTCAGTATTGGTGGTGAACCATAAACCTCAAGAACATCCACTTGGTGACTCCACTAGCCTTCATTTAGTTTTCACTTTACTAGCATCCGCAAAACCCCTAGAGAGGACAACCATCCAAAAAAAAATCACGAATATCACCCTCTCTAAGCTTGACTTTGAAATCTGGCTTTACGAAGAATTAATACCAGATCGCACCCAGACCCGAATCCCCCTATCATAGTTGATGATCCAGAAAATATTTTGTGGAAAACTTCTGAAACTGGTAACTTAGCTACCAATAGGAAAATCCACAAATCAAGCTCTGTACCTGAACATCTTACATCCTTGCAAGATTTCCAGTTTGACTTGAGTTCAGCAAAAACCCTTTTCAGAAACAAATCTCAAAGTAAAATCAACCTTGCCGATCTTCAGCCTTTAGATTTGTAGCCAAGTATTAGCAGAGAAGCCTCACCTACTACACCACCTAATTTTCAACTTCTCCACCACTTCGGCTCTTATCACCCCAAATATGCTCAGAATCAATCTACAAGTCCAAGTACCTCCGCCACACCCATTCAAACCACCACTATGAAAATCACCTCATCCCATACTACAAATCCTCATATGATAAATCTACCATCAGCTCCCATCATAGCAGCTTGGTATGCGCCCTTAGTATTACCACAGCCTTTGGTACCCTTGCAAAATGATTACCAATCCCAAATCCCACACTTCACCGGAGCTGAGGCTGCTACTGCCCAACAACATGTAGATAGAATCAGTGATGCTTTTGAATATATGGAAGTAGAATATGAAACCATAAAGATGAGAATGTTTGCCCAAAGCCTAGGCGGAGAAGCCAAGAAATGGTTTAAAAACTTGGCTCCTAACAGTATGCATGATCTCCCAGCACTTTACCAAACTTTCATAAATAGATGGGAAATCAGGAAAAACCCCATCCAAATCCTTTCCGAATATAATAATCTTAAAAGGAATATGGGGGAAAGTGTTCAAGAATATTGCACTAGGTTCAACAGTGTCTATAATGCCCTCCCGCCTCACATGAAACCTCCACTTGGCTCAGCATTAGCAAAATTTCCCGAAGATTTTGATCCAGATATGACATACCAACTAAGAGAAAGAGACCCCGCAACTTTAGAAGAAATGAAAAATGTAGGGATTAGTGCCAAAGCCAACCTAGCTGAGAAGAGAGCTAGGATGAGATCAAAAAAGAAATTCACTTACCGAGATGAGGCCATGCCTTCAAATTCCTCGTCAGATCCCAGAATATACAACCTGGTTAGAACCATGGAGAAAATGTTGGAAAAAATAAATATAAATGAAAAATCACCTCTTAGGGACAACCAGCCAAATCCTCAAAACAAAAACCAAAACCAAAACTTTAGAAGAGACCCGCCTCAAATCAAACCAAGGGAAAATGACCAACAGATCAAGCCACCTTTCCATGAAAACTATGTTGATGAGGTAGAAAGAGATATGGAACCACTTGATGAAAATCACTTAAACTTGATAGGTTCTGATAGTGAGGGTGAGGTTTTCCTCACAGAAGAAGAAAAAGTTTTCTTCTCCTAAAACCAAAATGAAACAAATTATGAGGACCCTGAAGATCCTGAAATAGGATTACAAAACGCCATAATGGAAGTTCATAGGCAATATGATCTTAGGAGTAAGAAAAACAAAGACAACTCTAAGAAAGGTAGCTTAGACACTGCTATTACAAAAGCCCCCAATACCATTCTTAAAAGAACAACAGATAGTAACAAAATCATGACTAAGAAAATTGATCAAAACAAAGACAAAACTAGCCAGGCAAGCCTTGATCCTAATTGTCCTAGTACCTATACTAAGATCCCTGAAACAACTTTATTGACCAAAACCCAAAATCAAAATCAGCAAATTAATAATATAGAGAAAGTCATGGCTGAGAAAACTGAATAAAATATATCTAAACTACAAGTACCCTTCCATTTTGAAGGGGAAATCACCAAAATTAAGATCACCATGCCTGTCACTGAACTTATTGCCCAAAGCTCATACAAATCTCAAGTGCTAAAGGTCCTAAACATAGGAAATGATGCAGATACTTTACACCTAGCTGATGATACCCCTAAGGTGTTTTTTGGACCAAAAATAGAAGGAAAATATCAAGAGGGAACCACTCTTCCTTTTTACATAAGTCTAAATATACATGACCAAATCCTACATAATGCCATGCTATATTTCGGGGCCTCTCCAAATCTCATGCCGAAAGTAGTAATGGAAAGATTAGGCCTAGAAATTACGAAACCTTATAAGGACTTATAGTCGTTTGATTCAAGCAGAGTCAAGTGTCTAGGCCTGATAAAAGATCTTTGTTTCAGTTTGGCACAAATACCTGCAAAACACTTGGTCATGGACATAGTGGTAGCAGACATTCCTCCCAAGTACGGAATGCTTTTATCCAGATCTTGGGGGGCCAAGCTCCAAGGAAATATTCAATTAGATATGTCTTACGCCACCATTCCTGTGTTTAACCAAACAAGAATACTATATCATGAATCACACATGATATATATGGTTAGCAACCAAGAAAGGCCAGATAACATCCCTATTTATTCCATACATTCAGACCTAAATTCCTTCATTTACATACTGATGAAGACATTGATAAATAGGTGGGAGAAATTGAAATAGATCTAGGCACACCGCATCAGACACCCTGGATTCTCTATGATTTTCTAGATACTCAAAGCTATCATGACCCTAAACAATTGTGTCTTGAAGAGAGGGAATTTGATTTTCTAGAAGTAGAGATAAATCAGAAAATAGAAAACATTCTACACCCTCAAGCAAGTTGCTCAAACCAAGGACAAACATCAAAAGTACAATCAGAAACTTTTTTCAAAACAGAAGCACTGAAAGGCTTACATAGTACAAACCTCTTTGGAAATTAGGAGCAGGGGAGTCTTATGTTCTTGCCCTACTTAAATGCTTCACCATCCCAAGACTTTACCTCTCCAAATAAAACTTTAACTTTTGCAAACACTTTTATGAATCCAGGGAAAATGCCTGATAAATTTAATGTAGAGGAATATGATAACAGTAGTCCTAAAACACCTGAGCTAATTGAACTAACTAAAATTTTGTCATTTCACCAGAGATTAAGAATTTCTTGAATATGAAAAATTGTTCAAGATACTAAGACATGTCAGGAAAACAGTTTGAAACACTATGACACTGGCATCATTTCAAGAAGTAACCCTTACAAAAATAAATAGAAAAATCTTGATCAAACATTAACAATTGAAGACAAAACAAATGGACATAGGATATGTGTAGATTTCAGGAACATAGATAAACCTCCCCAGAACAACACTTATATCCTTCCTAAAACAGATCATACCATATAGAAGCTAGGAGTTTCTAATCATATGTCTTGGCAAAGTTATGTTTCAGGATATCATCAATTAATTCCTCTTCAAAGAAAATAGCTTAAATATTTTTTCAAATACACTAGAAGCAGTTCCAAATTCAAACACAGTGTTGCAAAACTGCAAGACACCGAAGACATGTTTTGGAAGGCCATGTTTCCAGTACTGAATTTCTTCACTATTATGTACCTTGATGATGTCATCGTCTATTTTAAAAATGACAAATAATATCTATATTACCTAAAGAAGATGTACAACAAAGGCAGGAGCAGAAATCAAAAGTATAGAGAAAAGAAGCAAGCAGATACTGATTTTTTCAGAGACTCTTGCAAGAACCCTTATGTTGTGCTTGAAAGGGAAAATTTTCTAAACTTTTCTTTTCAAGAGCTGACTGGACCAAGAGCATCAGGAGATCCCTTTGAAGACAAAATGCTCAAGTTCCACCATTTTCAAGATTTCTAGTTTCAAAAACATTTTCACTCATTGTACATATCACTATTTGAAGAAATAAATCAAAAACAAAAAATACAAAAACAGTAGAAAAGTAGAAAAGAGGGTAGTTTTAAAAATAGCAGAAAAGCCCCATGTTCAAAAAATAGTCATGTTGAAATTGCACAAATCTAAATGCCACTACTAGTGCTCAAAAGTTATCTTGTTTAGTTATCTAGCCTAATCATAACTGGACATGTTTTAAATTGATTGCTGATAAGTTAGTAAAAGAAGTGATAGTAAAAATGTGTAAGCTTGGCTTATCAATGAAAGTAGATTAGGAAGAGATACTGGTTCCACATGCTCAAAACAGAACCAAAGAGGAAAACATGGATGAAAAACAAACTATGTATCCTAGCCCTAATTTTTCTAAATCTCATTTTTTGCGAAAATAATATTTGTGTGCAACTTGTCTTTTATGCCACAAACACATGACAATTCAGACCCTCTAATCCTGATTTGGTAATTTTTCAATTTCATGTTTTAGTTTAGTGAATGAAATCCTGTCAAACAGCTTAATGTTGACAGTCGATCTAGCATAGGTAGAGAATCAAAGGAGTTCACTAGCCCAATCTGAACTCCTGGAAGATATAATTGTAGAAGTAGATAGTGTTTTCACTTTCAAAAAATGTCATGTCAAAGGGTTGATAGTCCAAGTGCACCTAAAGAAGAAAAAATGTTAGGAAATATAGCTGGGTAGGAAGAGATAACTTTGATGCTAATCATGCTGTAAATTTTCAGAAATAACATCAAGAAAGAGAGAAATTTGCGCCTATGGATAAGGCACTGGTCTTCACAAGCCAGAGATCTGCAATTCTGGACACCTCCCAAAAAGGAGCTACCCTCCCCAAATGGAGCCAAAGTTAGTCATCGGTATTTTTGCATGTTTTTATGACTAGATTCCTTGGCTGAGTTTTCTAGAAGCTAATCTCAAATCTGTCAATTTGTCATCTAGAAAACACCTCAAACAAATTTTTGTCTTCATACCCCTCCTTTTCAGCCTATGATGAGAATAGTCTTTAGCTTCCCTACCTATCACAACTTAGGAAAGCCTCCCTGTCTATAACTGTCATAAGTTTGTCTCTCTACCATTAAAATCCCTTGTTTTTCATACTACCCACTGTCCAACATTTGACAAAGTGTCTACCCCTCTATCCCTGATCATCTTGGCATGTGATAGCCTACTCATGCCTAAAAAGTCATTCAAGAACTGTGACAAAGTCTGTAGGTCTAGGTGATGGTGTTTTAGGGAAAACTCCTTGGCAAGACTGTCTTAAGCCAAAAACCCTATTTGTCATCATCATGTCAGCCATCAGTTTCTTCTCATCCTAAAAACAACACCCTGGTCTATCCTTAGGTCACGCACCACTAAAGGGTTGCTTTGTCTCTTTTCAGCAGAGCTCAAAAATGTTCAAATCAGGAAAAGAGAAAGAGTTTCCATGTCTGAAGAAAGATGATCAAATCAAGCATGATCTTCATGAAACACCAAGAAATCTCTCCAAAGATCAAAAACATCTATATGCATCTCTACAAGGGTGTATACATTGATGACAGTAAGAAAGTATGAGCAAAAGATACACTTGAGGAAATATTTCAATACTGAGCAGTTTACCATCAAAAATCATATAGCACAGATGAATGAAAAGAGGAGGCCTACTGGTTTGAAATCCAAAGGGTGCCTCAAGGCAAATGAACACAAAGAATTAGGTGATGTCTCTCTTCAGTGCCCCATCCTAACTCCAAAGGCATCTTTGCATGAGCTCTCAAAAAGGTGACCTAGCCCTGCAAATCACTCTGTTTCAAGGAAGAAGATAGTCTTCGACAGAAAAAGCTTTAAAGAAAATTAGGCATCATGGTGAAGGTGTAAGAAGGAAAGTTGCTTCTTATTTCTTACCATGAACCCGGACTTTTAAAATTATTCAAAGACAAATTCACTGTACCTTATGAGAGCACAGTCGGGAAAATGGGGTTACTTCAGGAATACACACAGTGAGCATTTACCATTTACAAATCACAATCTCTTCTCCCAAGTTTCACAGTGATGTTATGCAAAAGAGATATACATTACAGACAGGTCCTCATAAAGCAAGAAGACAGTATGTTCAAATGATTTCATCAATGATAAGTGGCAAAGATTCACATTTGTTTTCTATTTTGTATTTTTCAAACAAACAGACCAAGGGAACGATGTTGAGATGGATGAAGTTTCTGTGTTTGATAGGACCTCCTTCATGATAAGCAGATGGTCAAAAAACACATTTTTATGGCCTCCTTCACAGATAAGCAGAGGGTCAAATCCCCAAGTGTTAACACTATGTTTTAAAAAAAGGTGTCATTAATAAACATATTTGAGAAATAAAGTGTTTAAAGAGTTCATTGAAAGGATAAATCCAAGGCTAGAGTTCGATGAACAAACCTCATTCAAATGGTAAAAGATAATTTCACATAGGGGGTTTATTCAAAATGGGCATCCTTCATTTGAGACAGGGTCATTACAGTTTATCAAAATCACCTCCTCCAAAAGATGAGCAGAGGGCTTGGAAGTGATTTTGAGTGACCTAGGGAAACTAGTGAGGTGAAGAAACATGGTAGAAAAGACACCATCCAAAAAAGGGTAAAGCAGTTAAATCCTCAACAAAATGGAGAAGGCCACTTTTTATTACAAACACAAAGGAAAAAGGTGGAGTGTCTAATCATCAAGAAAGGAGGGAACACGACCATTCAAAGAATTTCAAAAAGGCTATAAAACCCTCAAAGGGTATTTTTTCCAAGTCACTTTGTACTTGGCAAAGGAGGAATTTTTCATTGTTTAAGGCCTCGGGCAGCATTGTGCAAAACATCAGGGTCCCAACACGTCTGGATTTGGACACGACGTGCCTGTAGTCAGCCTCCAAAGGTTTTTACACATGGTGTGATGCGCCTGTAGGGTGGAGCGACGTGCCTGTTTGATCGCTCGTCGGGCCACCTCTGAACGGCCCACCATGACGCGCCTGTTTGATCACCCGTCGGGCCACCTCTGAATGGCCCACTGTGATGTGCCTGCTTGATTTCCCATCGGGCCACCTCTGAACGGCCCATCCCCCGAGCCACCTCTGAACGGTCCCTCGCCTGGGCCACCTCTGAACAGCCCACCGCCCAAGCCACTTCTGAACGAAGGTTTGACCACTCGGGCCAGTGCTTAAAGGAGTTTGTAGCAGCATTCAAAGAACCCTTAAATTGCCAAAATCAGAATTTTGCACAGAAATTTATCTCCAAAAACAGCTGAGACATATTTTAAGAGGTAAAAGAGAAACACAGTCCTACAAGGAGGAAAGCATTTGTTGTGCTAAAGGAGAAAAAACCTGTTTTCAAGGTCAAAGAATATGTGTGCAAAGTGATCAAAAGAAACACAATTTTAGGGAAAATACTCATTTTCATTCAAAAAGGACGTGTTTTGATCAGTGATAAAGGATACAGTGAGTTCAAGGATAAAACATAGTTTGTTTTCAAAATATAACCTTTTTACCAAAATCCAGTGTTTGAAGAAGCAAGACCTTTTTCAGTTAAAACTTGCTTGGTTGGAATGGTTAAAGTGAAACACAGTTTTGCAAGGAAGCAAAACAATTATTTCAGGGAGAATGGTAGATCTTGTTTTGTAAATGTCTAGTTTACTACACGAGAGAGAGAAACAGTGTTTTGAAGAAGGTATCTACTTTCAATTCATTCAAAAGTATCTTCTGATAAGCCAGTGAAGGAAACCTAAAGCAAACATGCCTCCAAGGAAAGGCAACAAAGGTGGATATCAAAATAGTTGTTTTCCCTGAGGCTGTAAGGAGAATAGGTTCACATTGTAGGTCTAGACTTTGTGCTTACTCCTAAAGCATTGTCAAAGGCAACTAAGATCCCCTATATTGAAGAAAAATGGTTAAAACAAGCATCACCCATAGTTGATAGTGAAAAGGAAGAGTGCAGTGAAAGTAAAGAAAGAGGTAATGATGACAAAGAACAAAGCAGTCCTCATGAAGGAGGTAAACACACTGATGATGGTCAAGGAAATTCACAAAAGGATGGCAAAAGCACAAATGAAGGAGGAGACAGTCCTCAAGGGAAAAGTGAGGAAAACAATGAAGATAGTGGAAACATGCAAAAAGCAGATGAAGGCAGTCCTGATGAATACAACCCACAACAAACTCAAAACAGTGAAAAAGATATCCTACAGAGAAGCAATAAAGACAGTGAAAGAATAGAAGGTGATAGTAAAGCTAACAGCCAAGAACAAGTTGAAAACAGTGACAATGAAGATAAGGGCAGTCTTCATAAATAAGGTGAACAAACTGATGATGGTAAAGATAGCTCACAGAAGGATGAGAAAAGCAGTGACAGTAAATGTGAAAAAGAAATTCATGACAAGAATAATGAAGTTGGTAGCAGCCTACATGAAAAATACCAAAACAGTAATAATGAAAGGGATATCCCTCAAGAGGAAAAGTATCACAACAGTAAGGAAAACAGTGATAAGGGTGAAGGTGGCAATCTACATGAAGAATACAAACAAAGTGAGCATGAAAATAGCCCTCAAAGACATGTGCTTGTTTCCTCTCCTAGGCAAGGGGCCATGACTCTTTCGTTAAAGGTGGCAAAGCCTAAAATCACCAAGTCTACAAAGAAGAAAACCATTCAAACTGTGACTAGTAATGTCACTAGAGTGCTCAGGAGTAGAGGCGAATTGCCCAAGCCAAGTTCAAAACTGCCCAAAGGAGGCACCCGGTGGAGAAAAGAGGAAAAGACATATCTTGGCTTCGAATCTTGGCTCAAGCTTCCATGTATTCTTCTAGAAACCCTTAATGGGTTTTCTCACCAAAATTGAGCATTTTTGACATGATCTTGTTTTTTGTGATTTTTAGGCCTAATTGCACATTTTTCTAGGCACTGCCATGTTTTCTAGGAGCATCCTCAGCTCATGAAAGTTTTTTTTTGGATGTATTAAATTTGGGGGCATCTACTCACAAATTTCAGATCAAAAGAAGGTGTTTTGGTCCCCCAAAGAGGCAAAAAACAGTGAAATTTTACCTTTCCGCCTCAAATATCAGGAGGTGAGACCCTGTTGGGTTTTTTCACTCAGTTTACTTTTTGAAAGACTTCCCAGCATCAGTTTGAAAAAAATAAGGTAGTTCCAGAAAGTAGACATCCAGGGATTTCCAACGAGCCATCACGGGCCTTGTTTCGACATCAGGAAGTCCCTTAAACGTCATCCGCAAGACAGACTTTGTTCTACTGCTACGCTCCTGTAGGCTATTGCTGAAAAGGCGTTTTTCTGAAGGTGGCCATCCAAATGTGCGTTAAGCTATTTTTAACTCTATGTCAGATATTAAAAGTCAATTTTATTACTATTTTTAGCTTAAATAGATATTTTTGAAGATATTTTGTGCCTTAGGCTTTGCAAAGCCTCAAGGACAAAATAGGATATTTGTTTTGGCCAATGGCCTTCTAGTTGCTCTAGGTGGGTTTCCTCCTCTTTGGCCTATATAATCCAAGAGGATTCATTGTAACCAGAGGCAGAACTTGATGTTATAAAGAGCAATACATAGCATTATGAGCTTTGAAGAAATACTTGTCTTATGAAGTGGATGATCTCTTGCTTGACTTTGATGGTGGAGAAGGATTGTATGTAGGATTCCATGGCTTGGTGAATGGTATTGTGTTCCTTATATGTTATGTTTTCTTAGTTTATCATACATGTTTTCATACTTCTTGCTTGTTGTAGTTCATTAAATAATAAGTTTGAGATATGCCCATGGAGGCACCTCAAATTTCCTGATTATTGCAACTTAAATGTTTTCATCTTTCTTGGTTATGTCAAAGAATTCTTAATTGCTCTTTGGTACCCTAAGAACTTGTTATCAGTTTCATTAATGGTTATTATGTATGTTGTCTAGTATGATTCACAGTGTCTAGTATGATTCACAGTATGCCCTGCTTACTCATAGCTAATCAAAACTCCATTTCTGAAATCTCTCTCATTATTGGTTGTTTTAGTTAAGTCAAAGAGGTCTTGTTTTAAATCTTGCCCTTTGTCCATGCTTTGCAGTCTTATTTCAAAGTTCACGATAGCTCAAGATATGATGTTTAGGAGTTCCCTCTTCATAGATTGAGTTGTTTGTTTATCTTATTTATTTTCCCAAAATTCTGAAGGTGATTTTCCCAAAGTTAGAGGGTCTTATACTTCTATGTATCACTGGATTGTGTATTTTCTGCATTTATCAATTTGAGTTTCATTCATAGAGATTTATGGTCAGCCCTAACTCATGAATGCTTGATTTTTGACTATTTATGCTTAAAGTGTCTTTGTCTTTCACAAAGTTAATGTCCATCTCATTTCACTTTCACCTAAAGAATCCATTTACCTCGACCAAATCGGCCATGCAGTAATACCTTGTCCACCATTGAGACAGTCTCGACCTTTTAGACCCCATAGCCCAGATGATCTGACGAAATTTTTATCTATTTATCCTTTGACCAATTCCCCTCAAAAAACCCAAAACAAACCAAAACATACTTAACAACTAGCATAAAATTAAATATACAAAAGCAAATAAGTTTACATCCTTTGCATAATAGAAAGAGCCCTCCCTAAGTCCAAGAAGGGTAGGACTTAGGGCTCCAAAGCTTGGTCTGATGTTACCCTATCATTTGGTTTACTAATCTGCCAAATCACGGGACCATAACATAATGGTGATCACGGTGGGACCTTGAGTCAAAATATCCTAGGTATCCCATAGGAACTCTCAAAGTCTCAGTCAAACTTAGAAGACTAAAGTATTGTCAAAAGAGTAGAATCTGGTTGTCTCACCATCCTAGCAAAATGATGACCCAGCTATAGGAAACTCTTACAAACCTTAGGGCTACATAAAGAAACTCAGAAAACCCAAAAACATCCTTAGATTGGATTTTTTCAGTATTGGTGGTGGACCATACACATATACCTAGAAAACAACTAAAAAATCCACCTGACGACTCCACTAGCCTCCAGTAGGCCTACTACTCCACTAAATTCTTGAATACTCCCATAAGAATACTCACTCCAATATAATGTCGATCATGGTGAGACCTACTGAATGCATAACAATCTAACAAACTCTTGTAGACTCATTAGTCCTTCAAAATTAAAATCAGACAAATAGCTTATAAAATCATTTAGAGTAAACTCTTATTGTTTCACCACCTTAGCTAAGTGATGAACTAGGTTTAGGACACTCTTATAAACTAGGCTACATATGAGAAACTCTGTAAAAAAAACCTCACAAAAACATCCTTATATTGGTTCCTATCAGTCATTAGCGGTGGACCATATAACTTTGTCTTTATAAGGCAACAGTATTCACCTGGCGACTCCACTAGCCTCCAGTAGGCCTAATACTCCACTAAAAAGCAAAAATTTCATAAAAATACTATCCTGTTGACTTACTTTTTCAAAAACACAAAAATCATGATGCAGCCTCTGAAATTAGTGACAAACTAAGTGCAACTTAGGAGTTCAGAAATCTTCATCTAAACATAAGAAATCAACAGAATAGCCTAAGAATAGAACTATAGCTTTCTCAACAATCTAGAAAACTGTTGAACTGAGTTTTAAGGCTTTCTTACAAGTTTTCACATAAAAGTTTTCTAGAAAAAGAATTTTCCCAAAAACATCTTTGTCAGTATTGGTGGTGGACCATAAACCTAAGAACATCCACCTGGCGACTCCACTAGCCTTCATTTAGTTTTCACTTTACTAGCATCCAAAAAACCCCTAGAGAGGAAAACCATCCAAAAAAAAATCACAACTATCACCCTCTCTAATCTTGACTTTAAAATTTGGCTTCACGAAGAATTAATACTAGATCGCACCCAGACCCGAATCCCCCTATCATAGTTGATGACCCAAAAACGATTTTGTGGCAAATTCTGAAACTGGTAACTTAGCTATGGATAGGACCATCCACAAAGCAAGCTCTATACCTGAACATCTTACATCCTTGCAAGATTCCCAGTTTGACTTGAGTTCAGCAAAAACCCTTTTCAGAAACAAATCTCAAAGTAAAATCAACTTTGTCGATCTTGAGCCTTTAGATTTGCAGCCAAGTATTAGCAGAGAAGCCACACCTACTACACCACCTGATTTTCAGCTTCTCCACCACTTCAGCTCTTATCACCCCAAATCTGCTCAGAATCAGTCTACAAGTCCAAGTACCTCCGCCACACCCATTCAAACCTTCAAATCACCTCATCCCATACTACAAAACCTCATATGGTAAATCTACCATTAGCTCCCATCATTGTAGCTTGGTATGTGCCCTTAGTATTACCACAACCTTTTGTACCCTTGCAAATTGATTACCAATCCCGAATCCCACACTTCACCAGAGCTGAGGCTGCTACTGCCCAACAACATGTAGATAGAGTCAGTGATGATTTTGACTATATGGAAGTAGAAGATGAAACCATAAAGATGAGAATGTTTGCCCAAAGCCTAGGTGGAGAAGCCAAGAAATGGTTTAAAAACTTGGCTCCTAACAGTATACATGATCTCCCAACACTTTGCCAAACTTTCATAAACAAGTGGGAAATCAGGAAAAACCCCATCCAAATCCTTTCTGAATATAATAATCTTAAAAGGAATATAGGGGAAAGTGTTCAAGAATATTGCACTAGGTTCAATAGTGTCTATGACGCCCTCCCGCCTCACATGAAACCTCCACTTGGCTCAGCATTAGCAAAATTTCCCGAAGATTTCGATCCAGATATGGCATACCAACTAAGAGAAAGAGACCTCGCAACTTTAGAAGAAATGCAAAAATTAGCGATTAGTGTCGAAGCCAACCTAGCTGAGAAGAGAGCTAGGATGAGATCAGAAAATAAAGTCACTTACTGAGATGAGGTCGTGCCTTCAAATTCCTCCTCAGATCCCAGAATAGACAACTTGGTTAGAACCATGGAGAGAATGTTGGAAAGAATAAATCTAAATGAAAAAGCACCTCTTAGGGACAACCAGCCAAATCCTCAAAACAGAAACCGGAACCAAAACTTTAGAAGAGACCCGCCTCAAATCAAACTAAGGGAAAATGACCAACAGATCATGCCACCTTTCCATGATAACTATGTTGATGAGGTAGAAAGAGATATGGAACCACCTGATGAAAATCACTTAAACTTGATAGGTTCTAATAGCGAGGGTGAGGTTTTCCTCACAGAAGAAGAACAAGTTTTCTTCTCCTCAAACCAAAATGAAACAAATTATGAGGACCCCGAAGATCTTGAAATAGGATTACAAAATGCCATAATGGAAGTTCATAGGCAATATGATCTTAGGAGTAAGAAAAACCAGGACAACTCGAAGAAAAGTAGCTCAGACACTACTATTACAAAAGCCCCCGATACCATTCTTAAAAGAATAGCAGATAGTAAAAAGATTATGGCTAAGAAAACTGATCAAAACAAAGACAAAACTAGCCAGGCAAGCCTTGATCCTAACTGTCCTAGTACCTCTACTAAGATCCCCGAAAAAAATATATTGAACAAAACCCCAAATAAAAATCAGCAAATTAAGAATATAGAGAAATTCATGGCTAATAAAGCTGAAGAAAATATATCTAAACTACAATTACCCTTCAGTTTTGAAAGGGAAATCGCCAAAATTAAGATCACCATGCCTCTCACTGAACTTATTGCCCAAAGCTCATACAAATCTCAAGTGCTAAAGGTCCTAAACATAGGAAATGATGCTGATAATTTACACCTAGCTGATGATACCCCTGAGGTGTTGTTTGGACCAAAAATAGAAGGAAAATATCAAGAGGGAACCACTCTTCATTTTTACATTAGTCTGAATATACATGACCAAATCCTACATAATGCCATGCTAGATTCCGGGGCCTCTCACAATCTCATGCCAAAAGTAGTAATGGAAAGATTAGGCCTAGATATAACGAAACCTTATAAAGACTTATACTCGTTTGATTCAAGCAGAGTCAAGTGTCTAGGCCTGATAAAAGATCTTTGTTTCAGTTTGGCACAAATACCTGCAAAACACCTGGTCATGGACATAGTGGTAGCAGACATTCCTCCCAAGTATAGAATGCTTTTATCCAGATCTTGGGGGGCCAAGCTCCAAGGAAATATTCAATTAGATATGTCTTACACCACCATTCTTGTGTTTAACCAAACAAGAATACTGTATCATGAATCACACATGAAATATATGGTTAGCAGCCAAGAAAGGCCAGATAACATCCCTATGTATTCCATACAGTCAAACCTAAATTGCTTCATTTTACATACTGATGAAGACATTGATATACAGGTGGGAGAAATTGAAACAGATCTAGGCACACTGCATCAGACACCCCAGATTCTCTATGATGAACTAGATACTCAAAGCTATCATGACCCTAAACAATTGTGTCTTGAAGAGAGGGAATTTGATTTTCTAGAAATAGAGATAAATCAGAAAACAGAAAACATTCTACACCCTCAAGCAAGTTTCTCAAACCAAGGACAAACATCAAAAGTACAATCAGAAACTTTTTTCAAAACAGAAGCACTAAAAGGCTTACATAGTACAAACCTCTTTGGAAATCAGGAGTAGGGGAGTCGTATGTTCTTGCCCTACTTAAATGCTTCACCATCCCAAGACTTTACCTCTCCAAATAAAACTTTAACTTTTGCAAACACTTTTATGAATCTAGGGAAAATGCCTGATAAATTTAATATAGAGGAATATGATAATAGCAGTCCTAAAACACCTAAGCTAATTGAACTAACTAAAATTCTATCATTTCACCAGAGATTAGGAACTGCTAGAATATGCAAAATTATTTAAGATACTAATACATGTCGGGAAAATAGTTTGAAACACTATGACACTGGCATCATTTCAAGAAGTAACCCTTACAAAAAGAAATGCAAAAATCTTGATCAAACATTAACAATTAAAGACAAAACAAATGGACATAGGATATGTGTATATTTCAGAAACACAGATAAACCTCCCCAGAATAGCACTTATATCCTTCCTAAAACAGATCATACCATACAGAAGCTAGGAGTTTCTAATCATATGTCTTGGCAAAGTTATGTTTCAGGATATCATCAATTAATTCCTCTTCAAAGCAAACAGCTTAAATATTTTTCCAAATACACTGGAAGCAGTTACAAATTCAAACACAGTGTTGCAAAACTGCAAGACACCGAAGACATGTTCCGGAAGGCCATGTTTCCAGTACTGAATTTCTTCACTATGATGTATCTTGATGATGTCATCATTTGTTTTAAAAATGACAAAGAGTATCTATATTACCTAAAGAATATGTACAACAAAGGCAGGAGCAGAAATCAAAAGTATAGAGAAAAGCAGCAAGCAGATACAGAGTTTTTCAGAGACTCTTGCAAGAACCCTTATGTTGTGCTTGAAAGGGAAAATTTTCCAAACTTTTCTTTTCAAGAGCTGATCGGACCAAGAGCATCAGGAGATCCCTTTCAAGAAAAAATGCTCAAGTTCCACCATTTTCAAGATTTCTAGTTTCAAAAACATTTTCACTCATTGTACATATCACTGTTTGAAGAAAAAAATTAAAAATAGTAGAAAAGTAGAAAAGAGGGAAGTTTTAAAAATAGCAGAAAAGTCCCATGTTCAAAAAATAGTCATGCTGAAAGTGCGCAAATCTAAATGCCACTACTAGTGCTCAAAAGTTATCTTGTTCAGTTATCTAGCCTAATCATAACTGGACATGTTTTAAATTGATTGCTGATAAGTTAGTAAAAGAAGTGATAGTCAAAATGTGTAAGCTTGGCTTATCAATGAAAGTAGATTAGGAAGAGATACTGGTTCCACACGCTCAAAACAGAACCAAAGAGGAAAATAGGGATGAAAAACAAACTATGTATCCTAGCCCTGATTTTTCTAAATCCTATTTTTTGCAAAAATAATATTTGTGTGCAGCTTGTCTTTTATGCCACAAACACATGACAAATAGGACCGTCTAATCCTGATTTAGTCTTTTTTCAATTTCATGTTTTATTTTAGTGAATGAAATCCTGTCAAACAACTAAATCTTGACAGTCGATCTAGCATTGGTAGAGAACCAAAGGAGTTCACGAGTTTAATCTGAACTCCCGGAAGATATAAGTGTAGAAGTAGATAGTGTTTTCACTTTCAAAAAATATCATTTCAAAGGGTTGCTAGTCCAAGTGCACCTAAAGAAGAAAAAATGTTAGGAAATATAGCTGGGTAGGTAGACATAACTTTGATGCTAATCATGCTATAAATTTCAGAAATAACATCAAGAAAGAGAGAAATTTGCGCCAATGGATAAGGCACTAGTCTTCACAAGCTAGTGATCTGTAATTCTGGACACCTCCCAAAAAGGAGCTGCCCTCCCCAAATGGAGCCAGAGTTAGTCATCAGTATTTTGCATGTTTTTTATGACTAGATTCCTTGGTTGAGTTTTCTAGAAGCTAATCTCAAATCTTTCAATTTGTCATCTAGAAAACACCTCAAATTTTTTTTTGTCTTCCTACCCCTCCTTTTCAGCCTATGATGACAATAGTCTTTAGTTTCCCTACCTATCACAACTTAGCAAAGCCTCCCTGTCTATAGCTGTCGTAAGTTTATCTCTCTACCATCAAAATCCCTTGTTTTTCATGCAACTCACTATCCAACATTTTACAAAGTGTCTACCCCTCTATCCCTAATCATCTTGTCATGTGATAACCTACTCATGCTTAATAAGTCATTCAAGAACTATGACAAAGTTTGTAGGTCTAGGTGGTGGTGTTTTAGGGAAAACTCCTTGGCAAGACTGTCTTAAGCCAAAAACCCTATTTTTCATCATCATGTCAGCCATCAGTTTCTTCTCATGCTACAAACAACACCCTGGTCTATGCTTAGGTGACACACCACTAAAGGGTTGCTTTGTCTCTTTTCAGCAGAGCTCAAAAATGTTAAAATTAGGAAAAGAGAAAGATTTTCCCTGTCTGAAGAAAGATGATTAGATCAAGCATGATCTTCATGAAACACCAAGAAAGCTCTCCAAAGATCAAAAACATCTATATACATCTCTGCAGGGGTGTATACATTGATGACAGTAAGAAAGTATGAGCAAAATATACACTTGAGAAAATATTTCAATACTTAGCAGTTTACCATCAGAAATCATATAACACAGATGAATGAAAAGAGGAGGCCTATTGGCTTCAAATCCAAAGGGTGCCTAAAGACAAAGGTCATTCATCAAATACAAATGAACACAAAGGATTAGGTGATGTCTCTCTTTAGCGCCCCATCCTAACTCCAAAGGCATCTTTGCATGAGATCTCAAAAAGGTGACCTAGCCCTGCAAATCACTCTATTTCAAGGAAGAAGACAGTCTTTGACAGAAAAATCTTTAAAGCAAATTAGGCATCATAGTGAAGGTGTAAGAAGGAAAGCTGCTTCTTATATCTTACCATGAGCCCAGACTTTGAAAATCAGTCAAAGACAAATTCACTGTACCTTATGAGAGCACAATCGGGAAAAAAGGGATACTTCAGGAATACACATAGTGAGCATTTACCATTTACAAATCACATTGTCTTCTCCCAGGTTTCACAGTGATCTTATGCAAAAGAGATATACATTACAGACATGTTTTCATAAATCAAGAAGACAGTATGTTCAAATTATTTCATCAATGATAAGTGGAAAATATTCACATTTGTTTTCTATTTTGTATTTTTCAAACAAACAGACCAAGGGCACAATGTCGATATGGATGAAGTTTCTGTGTTTGATAGGACCTCCTTCATGATAAGCAGATGGTCAAAAAACACATTTTTATGGCCTCCTTCACAAATAAGCAGAGGGTCAAATCCCCAAGTGTTAACACTATGTTTAAAAAAAAGGTGTCATTAATAAACAGATTTAATAAATAAAGTGTTTAAAGAGTTCATTCAAAGGATAAATCCAAGGCTAGAGTTTGACAAAGAAACCTCATTCAAATGGTAAAAGATAATTTCACACAGGGGGTTTATTCAAAAAGGGCATCCTTCATTTGAGACAGGGTCATTACATTTTATCAAAATCGCCTCCTCCAAAAGATGAGCAGAGGGCTTGGTAGTGATTTTGAGTGACCCAGGGAAACTAGTGAGGTGAAGAAACATGGTAGAAAAGACACCATCCAAAAAAGGGTAAAGTAGTTAAATCCTCAACAAAATGGAGAAAGCCACTTTTCATTACAAACACAAAGGCAAAAGGTGGAGTGTCTAATCATCAAGAAAGGAGGGAAAATGACCATTCAAAGCATTTCAAAAAGGCTATAAAACCCTTAAAGGTTATTTTTTCCAATTCACTTTGTACTTGGCAAAGGAGGAATTCTTCATTGTTTAAGGCCCGGGGCAGCATTGTGCAAAAAATCAGGGTCGCGACACGCCTGGATTTGGATGCGACGCGCCTGTAGTCAGCCTTTGAAGGTTTTTACACACAGTGCAATGCGCCTGTATGGTGGAGCGACGCACCTGTTTGATCGCCCGTCGAGCCACCTCTGAACGGCCCACCGCGACGTGCCTGTTTGATCGCCCGTTGGGCCACCTTTGAATGGTCCATCGCCCGGGCCACCTCTGAACGGTCCATCGCCCAGGCCACCTCTGAACGGCCCACTGCCCGGGCCACTTCTGAACGAAGGTTTGACAACCCAGGCCAGTGCTAAAAGGAGTTTGTAGTAGCATTCAAAGAACCCTCAAATTGCCAAAAATCAGAATTTTGCACAGAAAGTTATCTCCAAAAACTGCTGAGACGTCTTTTAAGAGGTAAATGAGAAACACAGTCCTATAAGGAGGAAAGCAATTGTTGTGCTAAAGGAGAAAAAACCTATTTTCAAGGTCAAAGGATATGTTTGCAAAGTGATCAAAAGAAACACAGTTTTAGGGAAAATACTTATTTTCATTCAAAAATGATGTGTTTTGATCAGTGATAAAGGAGACAACGAGTTCAAGGATAAAACATAGTTTGTTTTCAAAATATAACCTTTTTACCAAAAGCCAATGTTTGAAGAAGCAAGACCTTTGTCAGTTAAAACTTGCTTGGTTGGAATGGTTAAAGTGAAACACAATTTTGCAAGGAAGGAAAACAATGATTTCAGGGAGAATGGTAGACCTTGTTTTGTAAATGTCCAGTTTACTACATGAAAGAGAGAAACAGTGTTTTGAAGAAGGTATCTACTTTCAGTTCATTCAAAAGTATCTTTTGATAAGCCAGTGAAGGAAACCTAAAGAAAACATGCCTCCTGTTAGTGTCTGTCTAGTCATACTGCCATTAGTGATTAAAACTGCTCTTTTCCATTTGCATATTAGGTGTCTCATACTGAATAAATTTCACCATTCCGCTAGGTCATGGATTCATTGATGGTAGTAATTTTTTATCAATTTTCCCTCATAAGGTACTTGTTGATTTTCCTTTCTATGGCCTTTAGTCATTAGTCACTTTCATTCTCAAAATCATATCAGTAGGTCATAGGATGGGTCTCATTAGTTTCTAGGGTCTCACCACGATCAAATTAATGAGTCAAATGTCAATAATATCAGCAAGGTCATGAGGAAGTCAATAAATTCAAAGTCACTGCACCTAGAAGATCAAAGAGACATTTTATTCAGCTCGATGTAATTTTCACCTCAAAACCATGTTTTGAGGTGAAGACGTGATATTTTTCCTTAGTTATTATTCATTATGTAATTCTATATCATCATGTGTAACAAGTCACAATTCAGAAGCTGTTATCTCCACAAAGTGATGTCCCTGCCTTTAGAGAAGTTTTTTGCAGCATATTCAATGCCAGAACATCCTCCAAGCAGATCCACTAGAAGGAGCCCGGAAAAAGCTTTCCAACAGTATACTACACTCTCAAAACTGACTTCTGGATTGAAATTTATGCTTAAGTGAAGTAAAAGTCCTTATATCCTCATTTCCTATTTTTCCCTTTAAACTTTGTATTATTAAAGTTTAATATTCCTTTAAAAAATCCCTTTTTCCCCTTTCCGATGGCAAAAATCGCATTGATACGTAAATCTGATTCCAAAACCACTTCCCCTCCATACTCCGTTGAAACTTTATAATAAACATTTAATAAAGCCCCATCGCATTTACAATACGTAACCACTTCCCCTCTATGCTTCGTAATAAAACTTAATAATAAATTTTTATATCATAAAAACCCCGACCCAACAATTCATCCCCTTTCTATCGCATCGCATGTTTTATTTGCATGTCACGATCGACCCATCGCGAAAATTTCCGATGCAATTGCCCCAATGGCTTACCCCCGATGGAAAACCCCCGATCAATGTCTCCACCGTCGATCTCTTGGTCTGATCCGACGGCCCACAGCTAATCAGGCCATCGGCAATCGACGCTTCCAAAAGTCCCCCTCCGATTGACCAATCGCAAATATCTGCAAATTCTTGCGCCCTATCTGATAGATCGCAACATTACCCAATCGCAACATTCTCTGATCACAACATCCCCCGATTGAAACCTTCGATTGATTCGGCACCGCTGATCTGTCCCCGCCGATCCGACGGTTCAAAATCAATCGGGCCATCGGCATCGGTGTTTCCCATATGTGTTGCACTCCCCTCCGATGTTGCGATTGCGATTGATCCCAGCCCCACCATTTAAATCTTTCGCCCATTCATCATAAATAGACCTTTCCCCTGTTGTTAAATTAAATTTTGTTTTATTTTATCAAAGGTTTATCCATATCACCGCATTATTATCGCATCGGAGATATTCAAATTCATTATTTTATGCACTCCGCTCCAATTTCCGATTCCGATTGTACCCCGGTCCCACCTTAGCCCTCCGCCCTTTCATATGCAAAGTTCTTCCTCCCTTTGTAAAAGCAGAAAATCGCTATTATTGGTTCTCAAAGGGATTACCTCGTTCCATTCATGATTATCCATCGGATCCATGCCATCGCATCGGAACTTTTGTGTGGTGCGTTCCAAATGCGACCCACCTCCTCTCCATTCCCTTTTCCCATTTAAAATTGGTTTCCTTTCACAAAAGAATATAATTTCATTATGTTTCCTTTCAACATCATTTTATTTAAAAAAGTCAGTTTTCTCCAAACAATAAAGTAAAGCAAGCGACAGTCAAAGGCCGAGAACTAAAATAAGAAAAGATTGTTACAACAGCAGCAAAGTAGGAAATATGTTCATCAGATTACCTATTTTCTTTCATACAGCATAGCAGCAAAATCTCCAAGTAGTCAAATGCAATGTCGTCCCTTATTTTTAGGGGCAGATTGTTGTATTTCTTTACTATGATTGGATTTCAGTTCTTCAGTTGTTAGAACAACTCCCTTTTATGTGGATCTATGTTCCCACATTTTAGTGTATTTATTGTAATTATGAATCATTTGTAAGGGGTCTAAAGTCAAAAATCTGTAACTTAGAAAATAGGGGAATAGTGTGGAAGAACATCTGTACGCTCCATTGTACAGTCTGACAGGGAATTAATAAAAGATGCAGCTCTGATTTGTGGGATCCATGTGGTATGAGATTTAGCTTTTGTTCTCTCCTTTGTTTCATATGTAAAGTGTTATGTTTCACCTCTCATTCATAAACATTTCCTTTTGAATGCTTTCAAGATAGAAAGGTAGAATCCATTTTATATGCTCTGCCTTGGGAAATCATTCATGCTCTATGTTTTTCTTCTGTTTGAAAAGGATCCATTTACTGTGCCCTTTTCAGCTCCTCACCAGTCTATCCATCCCATCCCTATTTATTTTTATTCGATAATTTTCCTACCTATCTTGCCCCATGAAATACCCTGTGTCCTGCTTTAATTCCTGGTTTCAACTGTCCCATCTTTGTCCCACACATCCCTGAAAATTCTTTCATTTTATTAAAACCTTTTCCCATCATTTTATCTAGCCTAATATCAGTCCATTTATTGTGTTCCATTGAATATTCTTTCATGGAGAGAGCCCTCTCCTATCCGTGTAGGGCTAGCTACAAGGCTGAGCATGGTTTAGTTGTTACCCTGTTTTTCCCTTTTCAGCTTGGGGTCCAATTCAGGTGCTATCACCTCCAAGGAAAGCCAACAAAGGTGGATATCAAAATAGTTGTTTTCCCTGAGGCTGCAAGCATAACAGGTTCACATTGCAGGTCTAGACTTTGTGCTTACTCCTAAAGTAGTGTCAAAGGCAACTAAGATCCCCTATATTGAAGAAAAATGGTTAAAACAAGCATCACCCATAGTTGATAGTGAAAAGGAAGAGTGCAGTGAAAGTAAAGAAAGAGGTAACGATGACAAAGAACAAAGGAGTCCTCATGAAGGAGGTAAACACACTGATGATGGTCAAGGAAATTTACAAAAGGATGGAAAAAGCACAGATGAAGAAGGAGACAGTCCTCAAGGGAAAAGTGAGGAAAACAATGAAGATAGTGGAAACATGCAAAAAGAAGATGAAGGCAGTCCTAATGAATACAACCCACAACAAACTCAAAACAGTGAAAAAGACAGCCTATATAGGAGCAATGAAGACAGTGAAATAACATAAGGTGATAGTAAAGCTAACAGCCAAGAACAAGTTGAAAATAGTGACAATGAAGATAAGGGCAGTCTTCATAAAGAAGGTGAACAAACTGATGATGGTAAAGATAACTCACAGAAGAATGAGAAAAGCAGTGACAGTAAATGTGAAAAAGACAGTCATGACAAGAATAGTGCAGTTGGTAGCAGCCTACATGAAAAATACCAAAACAGTAATACTGAAAGGGATAGCCCTCAAGAGGAAAAGTACCACAACAGTAAGGAAAACAGTGATAAGGGTGAAGGTGGCAATCTACATGAAGAAGACAAACATAGTGAGCATGAAAATAGCCCTCAAAGACATGTGATTGCTACCTCTCCTAGGCAAGGAGCCATGAATATTTCCTCAAAGGTGGCAAAGCCTAAAATCACCAAGTCTACAAAGAAGAAAACAATTCAAGCTGTGACTGGTAATGTCACTAGAGCGCTTAGGAGTACAGGTGAATTGCCCAAGCCAAGTTCAAAACTGCCCAAAGGAGGCACTTGGTGGAGAAAAGAGGAAAAGACATGTCTCAGCTTGGAATCTTGGCTCAAGCTTCCATGCATGCTTCTAGAAACCCTTAAGGGGTTTTCTCACAAAAATTGAGCATTTTTTGACATGATCTTGTTTTTTGTGATTTTTAGGCCTAATTGCACATTTTTCTAGGCACTGCCATGTTTTCTAGGAGCATCCTCAGCTCATGAAAGTTATTTTTTTGGATGTATTAAATTTGGGGGCATCTATTCACAAATTTTTAGATCAAAAGAAGGTGTTTTGGTTCCCCAAAGAGGCAAAAAAAAGTCAAATTTTACCTTTATGCCTCAAATATCAGTAGGTGAGACCCTCCCGGGTTTTTTCACTCAGTTTACTTTTTGACAGACTTCCTAGCATTATTTTGGAAAAAATCAAGTAGTTCAAGAAATTAGACATCTAGGGCTTTCCAGCAAGCCATCACAGGCCTCGTTTCGACGTCGGGAAGTCCCTCAAAAGTCCTCTGCAAGACATACATTTTTCTGTTGCTACGCTCCTGTAGGATATTGCTGAAAAGGTAGTTTTCTGAAGGTGGCCATCCAAATGTGCGTTAAGTTATTTTTAACTCTATTTTAGAGATTAAAATTCAATTTTCTTACTATTTTTAGCTTAAATAGATATTTTTGAAGATATTTTGTGCCTTGGGCTTTGCAAAGCCTCAAGGACAAAATAGGATATTTGTTTTTGGCCAATGGCCTTCTAGTTACTCTAGGTGGGTTTCCTCCTCTTTGGCCTATATAATCCAAGAGGATTCATTGTAACCAGAGGCAGAACTTGATGTTATAGAGAGAAATACATAACATTATGAGATTTGAAGAAATACGTGTCTTATGAAGTGGATGATCTCTTGCTTCACTTTGATGGTGGAGAAGGATTGTATGTAGGATTCCATGGCTTGGTGAATGGTATTGTGTTCCTTATCTGTTATGTTTTCTTAGTTTATCATACATGTTTTCATACTTCTTGCTTGTTGTAGTTCATTAATTAATAAGTTTGAGATATGCCCATGGAGGCACCTCAAATTTCCTGATTTATTGCAGCTTAAATGTTTTCATCTTTCTTGGTTATGTCAAAGAATTCTTAATTGCTCTTTGGTACCCTAAGAACTTGTTATCATTTTCATTAATGGTTATTATGTATGCTGTCTAGTATGATTCATGGTATGCCCTGCTTACTCATAGCTAATCAAAACTCCATTTCTGAAATCTCTCTCTGAATTATTGGTTGTTTTAGTTAAGTCAAAGAGGTCTTGTTTTGATCTTGCCCTTTGTCCATGCTTTGTAGTATTATTTCAAAGTTCCCGATAGTTCAAGATATGATGTTTAGGAGTTCCCTCTTCATAGATTGAGTTGTTTGTTTATCTAATTTATTTTCCCAAAATTCTAAAGGTGATTTTCCCAAAGTTAGAGGGTCTTATACTTCTATGTATCACTGGATTGTGTATTTTCTGCATCTATCAATTTGAGTTTCGTTCATAGAGATTTATGGTCAGCCCTAACTCATGAATGCTTGATTTTTAACTATTTATGCTTAAAGTCTCTTTGTCTTTCACAAACTTAATGTCCATCTCATTTCACTTTCACCTAAAGAATCCATTTACCTCGACCAAATCGGCCCTGCAGTAATACCTCGTCCACCATTGAGACAATCTCGACCTTTTAGACCCCATAGCCCAGTTGATCTGACGAAATTTTTATATATTTATCCTTTGATCAGTTCCCCTCAAAAAAACCAAACCAAACCAAAACATACTTAACAACTAGCCTAAAATTAAATATACAAAAGCAAACAAGTTTACATCCTTTGCATAATAGAGAGAGCCCTCTCTGAGTCTAGGAAGGCTAGGTCCTAGGGCTCCAAAGCTTGGTCTGATGTTACCCTGTCATTTGGTCTACCAATCTGCCAAATCACAGGACCATAACACATATCAATCATAAATTTTCTTAAATAGACAACGAATACCAATAGTAATTCCCCTAAAGAAATAATTACCTTATGCCAAATTATAAGTGATTAGTTGGAGTCAGTGTTGAGCCTAAATCTTCCTAAACCTCTTAGAAACTATATCGGGAAATGATGTGAGAACAAAGAAAGAAATAAGTAATAACTATAATTGAAGTGGAAAATAATTTTATATGAATTTATTCTGACTAAAATATGGAAATAGCATATTAAATAGTGAAGTTTGGGAGAAACGTCAAACTAAAGGATAACAACGAAGGATTATTCCTAATTTACCCTCTCCTTGTAGGTTCCTTCGCATTAATGGTATTTTCGACAAAATTAGTGTAGGAATGTGAAATGGATTTCCTCAAGCTGTAGCTTGGACTTTTAGAGTACAAAACCCTCACAGAAAAAGTTTCAATCATTTTAAACAGAAAAGGTTAGCTTGGACTTACTGCCACCATAAATTCTTGAACGAGAATGATTGCAGATGGGCTAGGGAATAAAATTTGATTTACGTCAGAAAGAAATAGGAAGTAGACATAGATAGGATAAAGAAAAATTTGGTTAAGTAGGTTCAAGAGCCTGTGAAAATCCATGAGACAAATGAGCTTGAAATAGATTATGGGACAATCATCTACAGGTGTGGAAAAAATTAAGGTTTCTGGGACAAATGGCTTGGATTCTATGGAAGGTTTCCATGAAGTTTTTGAAACTTGTTTTACAATGACTGGCACGGATCCAAAGCTAGCCCATAGTTTGGAAGAACCTGGAACCAGAAAACAAAAGCTGACCTAAAACTAGCCCAAGAGGGACAACATGACCCAAGGATGTTAGTCTACCCATATTCATCAAACTTGGATCATGCTCTAATTACTATCCTAACTACATTTTTGTAACAATGTTGTTTTTAGTTGTCAATAAAATCACGATGACTGTAAATAAGTCCTTCTAGTGTCTAGATAGTCCTGCTACTAATTTTGGTTGTCATGTGATATTTGAAATTCCCATGGATGTGTCTAGTCACAATATAAAACGAATTTGCTATTATTGTATATAACTTAGAATTTCTCACAATGCTCTTCAACAAGTTTGGAAACGTGTTTCCTATGAGAAGACAAAGTTCTTGTAAATGAATTTTTTTTTTCACATTATTAATAGATTTAGCTAAATTAAATAAAAAAATGTCAATGCTTTTGCATTTTAACAATAAATCCAAGAAATGTAAGAAACCGTTTGGGGTCGAAATGATCTAAATTAACAGTCCTTTAGTCGTTTATTTCATTTGTGTCTTTATAACCCATTAGCTTCATAAGAAACTTGAAATTAATTTACTCAGTACTCTTACATTGTCAATATGGTCTGTGGATTCTGTAGGTAGGGGATTGAGCGAATGATATACAGCTGCACAAGAATTTATAACTCGAATATTATACATTCTCAATTGATTTCATAACCAATACACAAGCAACAAATCTCAAATAAGTACAAGGCCAAATTAAAATAACTAAGAAACTCACAAGGAACTTTCTGACTAATAGTTTTCAGGCTCTAGATTTTGATCCAAAACCTAGTTCCCACCATGCTTGAATAAAAAGCTAATGATGCCTCAAGAAAACACCTAATAAGGTTCAATCACAGCAGTGCTTGCAGCCCTTATAGTCTTATAGCCTACAAAATCATTATAAGGTAAATAGTTATCCTCAAAAATGTCTAAAATATGGCAATATATGTGGCAAAGGCTCTTCCAACCTAATTATTTTTTTTCATGTATGCATGCCAAAGTAACTAGAATATAATGTTACATGAATGCATGTTGGAAAATTGCACTCAAACCTAAGAGAGAATATGAATCATAAATTTTATTTGATAGATAATGAATATCAACAGTATTTCCGCTGAAAAAATAATTACCTTATGCCAAATTATAAGTGATATGTTGGAGTCAATGTTGAGCCTGAATCTGCATGTACCTCTTAGAAAATATAACGGATGTTGGGAAAAATACTGAGGGGGGGTGAATCATTATTTACAATAATCACAATCTTTTATTTTTCTTTTACTGATTTCTATACGCGACTCTGATTAGTCCAACTAACGTATATACACATCTATCTTAAATGAAACTTGTGTATACCCAAATAACTTAATGTTTAGATAAATATTCAAAAACATAAATTAGCCCAGTTCATCAGTTATGCATCATACATTTAAGTAGTAAGCATGTGCAACAATAACAGAATAAATCATCACACAAGCGAATCACACATGAACACCAAGATTTAAGGTGGAAACCCAAGTTGGGAGAAAACCACCGTTGTTGTCGTCTCTATCTTCAATATTTATTATCTAGAAAATTCCTTATAATATTTTACTTATGCAGACTCATATCAGTACACATGAACCCACCTACAGAAGGCTACAACCTTCTCTCATTCTCCAGCTGCTACTGGAAGGGATCTCCAACCCCCTGATCTCGTTTACCATCCACTACAAGAAGGGAGCTACAACCCCATGAATTGATCACCAGATTCTACTAGCAGGAAGCTTCCACTTCCACATTGAAGGCTTCGACCCTCAGAGACACTGTAGACCACGTTTCATAATTTTTCACACTAGATCGAACAACTTCAACACATAATAATTTGTAGATCAACACCAATAGCCATAAACCAATATTTAAATAGAACAGTGAGATAATTGTAACTAGATCACAAAAATAAACCCAGACTTCTGAATTAACATGCAGAATCAACTTCAACCCTGATCATTCATAAATCCAAATGTATATGCTAATTTACTTACTGCAACCTGCGTATATAGGTGCTTTCATGTGGACGAACCTGCGTATAGATGATTATATATTGAGTTTAGGAATCTTATTAGGCTCAGAACAGATCAGAGACTTTCAGGCATACTTTTTCAGATGTACAGAACCCTTATTCAGTCAGCAGCATCCATCATATTCAATCACCCAGTCACTGATCATATTTATACATAATCAACTAGCAGCATAAACAATATTAAAAAAAATCTAGATCTACATGAAGAATTCATTGACAGACAACAGAAATATAGCAGAAATGATCAGACATTCTCTTTAGCAATCTTCAGAAAAACCCTAACTTCCATATGAACTTTTGTTGAAACAAGCCCACGTGTATATGCACTTTCACCATGACGAACCAGCGTATAGATATGTAAATATTTAGGACTGCATAAAATTTCAGATCAATAGACTTACACAGATCATACCCTTCACTTCAACAAACATGCACCAGATCACAGATCTAAAAATCTCACAAAAAGATCAAGCAAATACATAGTCATTTCAGGTCTAGAGATCCTGATTCATCATTTTATTCATAGGTGCAACATTATTTCAGATCTATCAATAAAATGTAACCCATTCCATGTAGATATACTTTAGAGAGAAGTATTCAATCAATACCCATGCACTTGCATGCCTTTTCACTATAATATTCACATTCTTATATATTTTGAACTTTATCCAATACCATGAGCAAAAAACCACACAAGTTTCGGTGGTATTCTTGGACAGGATCAAATAGTCATTAATGTGCTCAATATTGTGGGCTAATACCATGGTAAAGACCCTTGGTATCATAAAATGAGTGCATAACTACATATGTGGCTTTTCTTCTTTGTACCCATGTGTACATGCGACTTCTCTTTAGCAAAACTCCATATACACTAATTCTGGATGTATACACGAGTTGCCTTCATCAAACCTGTGAGTATACGTGGGTTGCCTTCATGAAACCTGTGTATATATTTTGAAACATTACTTTTATCATTTCTCTTTCACTAACTAGAAATCCTTTATATGTCACATATGAACTGACCTGTAGATACATCATTTTTACATCTTTAACAAATAGGTTCCTATCAAAAGGTAACTCATCGAGTAGGTTGCCATCAAGGAAAACATAACAACATATTGCATCATAATGCCAACAACGGGAAATGATGCTATAACAAAACAAGAAATAAGTAATAACTATAATTGAAGTGTAAAATAATTTTACAATAATTTATTCTGACTAAAATATGGAAATAGCATATGAAATAATCAAGTTTGGGAGCATCGTCAAACTAAAGGAAAACAATGAAGTCTTATTCCCAATGTACCATCTCCTCGTAGGTGCCTTCACATTACTGGTATTTTCGACAACATTAGTATAGGAAGATGAAATAGATATCCTCAAGTTGTAGCTTGGAATTATAAAGTACACAACCCTCTCAGAAAGGTTTGCAATCATTTTAAATAGAAAATATTAGATTGGACCTACTGCCACCATAAATTTCCAAAGAAGAATGATTGCGGGTGTGCTAGGGAATACAATTTTATTTACGTCAAAAAGAAACAGGAAGTAGACACAGGGAAAATCAAGAAAATTTCTCTTAAGTAGGTTCCAGAGCCTGCACAAATCCATGTGACAAATGAGATTGAAATGGATTATGGGACAATAGTCTACACAGGTGGAAAAAATGCAGGTATCTTGTACAAATGGCTTGGATTTTGTGGCATGCCAGGGAAGGAAGGTTGCCATGAAGTTTTTGAAACTCATTTTACAATGACTCACACAGATCCAAAGCTAGCCCATAGTTTGGAAGAACCTGGAACCAGGAAAAAAAAAAGGTTGACCTAAGACTAGCTCATGAGGGACAACATGACCCAAGGATGTTAGCCTTCCCATCTTCATCAAACTTGGATCATGCTTTAATTACTAGCCTAACTATAGTTTTGTAAGAATGTTGTTTTTGGTTGTGAATAAAATAATGATGGATATAAATAAGTCCTTCTAGTGTCTAGATAGTCGTGCTACTCATTTTGGTTGTCATGTGATTTTTGAAATTCCCATGGATGGGTCTAGTCACAATAAAAAATGAGTTTTCTATTATTCTATAGAACTTATAAGTTCTCATATTGCTATTAAACAAGTTTGGAACCCATGTTCCCAATGAGAGTGGAGAGTGCCTGGACATAACTTATTTTTTTTCACATTATTAATAGATTTATCTAAATTACATAAAAAAATGTCAAAGCTTTGGAATTTTAACAACAATGCCAAGAAATGTAAGAAATATTTTGGGGTTGGCATGATATAAATTAACATTCCTTTAGTCGTTTATTTCATTTGTATCTTTCTCATTTAGTACCTTGACAAGAAACTTGAAATTAATTTACTCTGTGCTCTTACAACATCAATATGGTCTATGGATCCTGAAGGTAGGGTATTGAGTGAATGACCTACAACTGCACAAAAATTTACGACTGGAATATTATACATTCTCAATTGAGTTATAAACAATACACAAACAAAAAATCTCAAATAAGTACAACACCAAATTAAAACAACTAAGAAGCTCACTAGGAACTTTCTGGCTAATAGTTTTCAGGCTCTGGATTTTGAACCAAAACCTAGTTCCCACCATGCTTGCATAAAATCTAATGATGCCTCAAGCAAACACCTAATACGGTTCAATCACAATAGTGCTTGCATCCCTTATAGGCTTATAGGCTGAAAAATCATGATAAGTTAAATATTTATCCTCACAAATCTCTAAAATATGGAAATATGTGTGACAAAAGCTCTACCAACCTAATTATTTTTTTTCATGTATGCATACCAGAGTAACTATAATGGAATGCTACAAGAATTCATGTTGGAAAATGGCACTCAAGTCTCAAACATAAGAGAGCATATCAATCATATTTTTTCTTAAATAGAAAAAAAATATCAACAGTAATTCCCGTGAAGAAATAATTACCTTATGAAAAATTATAAATGATAAGTTGGAGTCAATATTGAGCCTGAATCTGCATATAACTCTTAGAAACTATAATGGGAAATGATGCGAGAACAAAACAAGAAATAAGTAATAACTATAATTGAAGTGGAAAATAATTTTATAAGAATTTATTTTGACCAAAATATGGAAATAGCATATGAAATAGTGAAGTTTTGGAGCAACGTAAAACTAAAGGAGAACAATGAAGGCTTATTCCCAATGTACGCTCTCCTCGTAGGTGCCTTCACATTACTAGTATTTTCAACAACATTAGTGTAGGAACATGAAATTTACTTCCTCAAGCTGTATCTTGCCATTTTAAATTACACTTCCCTCAGAGAAAGATTTTAATTATTTTAAACAACAAAGGTTAGCTTGGACCTACTGCCACCATAAATTCCCGAAGGAGAATGATTGCAGACAGGCTAGGGAATACAATTCGATTTACGTCACAAAGCAACAAGAAGTAGACACAGAGAGTATCAAGAAATTTTTTCGTAGGTAGGTTCAAGAGCCTGTGAAAATCCATGTGAAAAATGAGCTTGAAATGGATTATGGGACAATCATCTACTAGGGTGGAAAAAATGCACGTGTCTTGGACAAATGGCTCGGATTATGTGGCATGCCAGGGCAGCAAGGTTGCCATGAATTTTTTAAAACTCATTTTACAGTGACTGACATAGATCGAAAGCCATTCCACATTTTTGAATTACCTAGAACTAGAACAAAAATGTTGACCTAAGTCTAGCCCATGAGGGACAACATGACCCAAGGATGTTAGTCTACCCATCTTCATCAAACTTGGACCATGCTCTAATTACTAGCCTGACTATCTTTTTGTAACAATGTTGTTTTTTATTGTCAATAAAATCATAATGGCTATAAATAAGTCCTTCTAGTGTCTAGATAGTCTTGCTACTCATTTTGGTTGTCATGTGATTTTTGAAATTCCCATGGATGGGTCTAATCACAATATAAAAATATTTTTCTATTATTGTATAGAACTTAGAAGTTCTAAGGTTGATCTTCAGCAATTTTGGCAACCATGTTTCCTATGAGAGCACATATTTCCTAGAAATAACTTCTTTTTTTCACACTATTAATATATTTAGCTAAAGTACATAAAAAATGTCAATGCTTTGGCATTTTAACAACAAAGCCAAGAAATGTAAGAAACAGTTTGGGATTGGGACGATCTAAATTAACAATCCTTTAGTCGTTTATTTCATTTATGACTTTCTTAACTAGTGCCTTGACAAGAAAATTGAAATTAATTTACTCTCTTGGTCAAGAAATCTTTAAATCCTAAAGCATCAGATGGATGTTTTGCAGGTACTCTTACTCTAATCATGTAACCTCTTATCGCTGGATTCAAAATTGGTCTATCCACAGACTGAACATGCCCCTCTGTATTTTTATGTTTCCATTTCTTTTGCTTGATGTTGTATTTTCCATGCAACAACAAGCCCAAAGAGCTCTATAGCTTGATGCCTATTCTTTATGCGAATGTTTTGACGTAGTACAAGATGACACAGAGAATTTAGCATATGTGGCCCAATTTGGGCTCAATAGCTATCAAACAAGTTTGAATGTTGTAAAATAAGTTGGAAAATGTGAACCAAATTAGCAACTGAATGCCTCCCTTCAAAATTCATATAATGGATCCTTAGAGGTATCTTTCTCTCTCCTAAGGGAAATCTTTGTGATTCTGGCATGAGCATATCTAGAGCTCGATTAACTATGTCCTTGTTCTCTGGCTAGGACATTATTTAAATCTCAAGAAATACTTGAATTATTGTTTTCAAAGGAACTTCATGAGCCTGAAGATATTTGAAAACAGTAACAAAGACATACGGCTTGCTAGTACTTTCCTCTAGAGTGAGACAATTTGCCACTAAATTTTCAAGTTCTTTTTTTTACCATAATATCATCATGGGAGATACTTCAACAAAAGCATGATCCTCACAAGAATTTATCTCATTGGACTATAGCTTGGGTACAAAACCTCAACTAGAGTGGGTGCACATGTTCTTTCATTCCTTGGAGACGATCCGTCAACAATGGTATCTTGAGACAGAGTTACGCAATGGCCCTGCAGATTGGGATGAGCTGCTGGAAGGATTTTTTTTTTTTATAGCTTCGTTAATGGTTGGGAATGTATTAATAAGGCTCTTCAAAAAGGTGTAGTCAATACGAGTTCTGACCAGGGTGCCCCAACTATATCTATAGGTGTCAGCTTGCTACCAAGAGACATACATCTAAGAAAGTTTGTTATACTTCCTTAAAATTATTACCTTTCCATTTGACATTGACATTAGAAATTTGTTTACTCCTTTTTTTTACATAGATCAAATTCAAGAAGATAATACAAGGATACAAAAATTATTCAACGCCTACTTTTGATAATAACTGATATTGAATCTTGCTAGCCAATCGTTCCTTGACTTGTGGTGTTCAACAATTGCTCTGTTGATATGAATGGTTGTGGGATACTGTTTCTTCAATTTGAAGTGATTGTTTAGGAAGTATATTTAATGGTCACATCTTTGAGGGGTCACAGGGATAGCTGCCCATACTGCTCCCTGCTTTCCCGGATCCAATTGGAAACATTGTGGGAGAGCTTGCCTCATTAACAGTTAGGTGTTTATAATTAATTATAATTAATGTTCAAGAGTGCTTCCATTTCTGAGGTATATAGGGTAGCTGAGTCATTTAGGAAAAATTGAACTGAAGGATATGGTATTAGTTTAGATCACACCGAGAAAAATTGCTTTCTAACATTTCCAGGAGGATTATTTCGTTGAGACTTAAAATAAGCATTACGTTGTACTTGTTACCATATTCCTTAGATACCTACACAAATTTCTAACATGTTGATTGAGAACTTCACAAATTTCTAGCATATTGTTTTGTCTTAATATGGAGTTTGAGCATGATCCTTTCTTCCTTTTCAAATTTAATAAGCCTTCTAGTATGTTGACTTGAAAGGTGTTCTTCTTACAAGAGTCGCCAGACCCTTGGAAATCTGGGTTATTCACCTCTCTCTTTCGCAAAACTTGTCCTCTTTTCTTAGGATATCCTGACAAGCTTAAAGGAGTTGACACTTCGGTAGGTGCCAGTGAGTTGAAACAATCTTGAAATTTTAAGTGTAAGATATGGACATTGGCCTAAAAATTGATATCAAAATAAACTAAGATGCAAAGGTGGCATATTAATTCTCATCTTAATAAACATCCCAAGACTTGTATTTAAGGATTTGATTTCTTGTACTGTTTTAAAAAATTATAGAGACAAATTTTCATGATTTAAAAAATGTACTAGTGTTGTTTATGTGTTCATTCCATAACTCAAAAATGGCATAAAAATATTTTGATATTACATGAGTGAATGAAATCACAATAAATCCCATGGAAATCAAGTACAAGTTTGGACTTGGTGTACCGTAAAGGTTTGGAGGAAACAAGCTTGTATCGATCTAGATCAGATTATGTCAATGGTTGTAGTATGAAATCTTTCCCTCTTATTGATAACAACGAAATCTAACAAGGTTACTAGGTTTGCAATCTCAATGCCCGCCATGTTTCTGTCTATCTAAGGGATTGGTTCACAATTTTGGTCGTAAGGTATTCATCTTCTAACAATACTCTTGTGAGCTATTGTTGTCTCCAATTACTACAATTAACTCTTCTCTTTAAGTCCATGGTTACTCCTTGAATATGATCCTGGGAAAGACATTTTCTTGAGAATTATAACTCTAGGTCTTAGCCATTCCCACATTGATAAACTCTATGCACTCCACAGCTGGATAATTAATGTCATGTATGCTGGGAATATATATATATATATATATATATATCATCAGATGTGAGGTTGGACAGTATACATACCTCACTTTATATGACATTCATTGCTCTACTGTAGGGTGCTTATTGATAACCTCTCATAGATTCTCCCTTGCATAATCCTACAGAAACACCAATTCCTCCCCCCTTCAGCTAACAGGAGCACGCCATAAAAGAATTCTTGAAAATTGCACCTAATTTTGGTTTTATACTTATTTTTTCCCTTTTCTTACACGACAAAACTAGGGGGGATCATGTCCATTTTAGACTGTCTCCAATTATCAAAAACCAAATACCAGTCTCCTCTTTTCTCTACAAAATTAGTGATCGATCCCTTATCTTTCACTTAAAAGCTCTCATGACTTCAATGTGATAGGTTGTTTTTTAAATATAGCTAATGGAAAATGTTTACAAGCAATGATCGTTGGTTGATCATAGATGCACTAAAAAACTATGGAATAATTTTCCAAATCTATCTCCACCCCTTAAGCATGAGAGAAGTTCTAGCACACCTTTCAAAATAGGTAATCCCCTTGGGGAAACATTTTGTATATAAATGTTCAAAAAATATCATGGGGATTCCCCTAAAGATAACATTTTGTCTTTTATCCTTAAAAAAACATCACAAATTTGATGAATGCATGCAAAGAGTAATCACTTATGAGCCTTAGCTCAACATATGTCTTCCTTGTCTTCTGTGGATAGATACCTTAAAGGATCTACTAAAGTGAAACAATGTATGAAAAAATGTCTTCCTTACCTTCTAGCATATATACCTTAAAACCTTAAGGGATCTATTAATGGTAAACAGTGGACGAGGATGAGCATATGGGGTAGGATGATATCATGTTCTACCTCAACAACAATTTTCATGGCTCTGAAAAGGAGTAGTTTGAGGTTGTTGTTAAAAATATTTTTATTATATCTTAATTTTTGGGATGGAATAACCTGCTTTGTTTGCATTGACAACTTGGATTTATAATATCACCCCAATTTTGTCTCATATAATAGGCCTAGTGCAACATCCCTACACAGTTGAGAAAGTCGAGACTTTAACTGCTCGTAAATATCAAACTCTCCTTAACCTATACCAGCATTTAAATAATTTGGATACACATGCTCAAAGTCATGGTGTGAACAAACATGGTCTAGTGTCATCAACGGAATCCTTTTTTAAACTTTTGGTCTTTTGTTAACACGATATTTCACTGGGTATGAATGAAGATCATTAGCCCATTCAGATGTATATATTAGAAAGAAACAAGATGCACCTCTTCTTTTCATTGTTTTCCAAATGCAAAAAATATATGTGTAATTTTTCCTTCTCAAATACATTTCTAGTCAATGTATCTAGTGTTTTAGTATATGTGAAGAGATAGGGCGGGAACTGGAATCATATATTGGTTGAGGACCTACCCATCCATACATGCCAGGATTTTGTACATTCTGTAGTTTATTAATATAAGATTCTTGCAACCCATGGGAAAATACATTGATTATGAAACCAACCCATTGGAAATGTCTTATCTCCCCTAGGAATTGATTCCATGGTTGGTTTGTCAAGGTTTTGAATGTTGATTTTTGCCTTACAATATGAAAATAGATTTGGTTCACCAATCGTCTTTGTGACAAGACAAGAAATCTGTGTGCACCCCTAAACAAGCATGGGATTTTCATAGATATTTACTATTGGAACACCATTTTGGCTTATAATGTTGCTTCATTGAGAAGTAAAAACATGTAATTCAACAACCTCATTGAGAAGAATCTCTATTCTAGTATTCCTTATCAATCATGTGTGAATACTAGTAGGAAGATACTTCTCAAGTTCACCTTCACTGGAATTTTTAGTGACTGCTTTACGTGGTAAATAAAAATGGTAGTAAACGAACTCTAAAATAGTACATGTTAGAACGGAATTTCTAATTTTACAATATTTGCTAGAAATTCTCTTTTTGGCTATCTATGGTCTTAGCACAAGGTTTCAAAAGGATTGAAAATGGAAAGATACTTGAAAAAGTTAATTAATTTCTTGGAGCATACCTCTCTAGATAATGATAAAATTAATATGAATGATCTCCACTGTGACGATACAATGGAAATCATAATATTTCAATACATAAAAAATAGAATAATAGCAGAAAATGGAGAACTAACACAAAGAATATATGGCTTGTGTTTATTTGGAAGAGATCACCTATATTTATAAAACAGTGAGAGGAGTCTGACATTAAATATAGGTGGTTGGATTGTTCACCTACCAATCATTCATAAGTCAAATATGCACAGGATATAACATTGTTATCTAAATAAACTTAACTACATGATGAATATACACCAATGCCCAATCATAAGTGCAACTTAGGGACATAAGGAAAGATGTTAAATCTCAAAATGGGTCTTGGCTACAAGGTCATGATAGGTACCATGAACAATTTTTTTAGAAACAAAAAAAATTAGGGGTGGGGGGGCTGATACTACCCCCACCTTAGGGACAATTTCCTTCACCCCAAGCAAGGTAAGACATTGAAAATAATGAGACTTTTTCAAGGGTTAGTGAATATGTTAGCAACCTGCATCTCAATGTGTGATAATACTGCAAATAAATAATCTTATCATTATTCAATTGTTGGATGTAATGCATATGTAATTCTATAGGTTTGGGAAGTTTATTCTCTAATGGATGCCTAACAACATGGAAAACACTCTGGTTATTTCCCTAGATTAGGGTAGGTTGCTCTTGCTAAAAACTAGAGTTGGTCAAAATCTGTTCAATCCAAGTAGACTCAGTGGTAGCGCTATCAACACCTTGATATTTTTCATCCACGGGAGGAAGGGAATTGACAAATTGCTCTTTGATAAACCAAAAAATAGAACCAGAGCCAAGATGAATTACATAGATAGAGTTGGACTTGCAGTAACCAAGATTTCCAACATAATCATAGTCAGAATAACCCACTAAATTTTCATACCAGTAGAAGAATATTGAATGAATCTTTCGAAGGAATCACATGTGGTTCCTTCACAACTGTGATACTAACTGACTGCATAGGATATATCTGGATGACTATGAGTCAAGTAAAAAAAGCTTCCAACGAGTTACCGATACAACATATCATCAACCAAAGGAGTGGAAACACTTGGTTGAAAACTTGACCCCTGAAAAAATGGGTGTGGGTGTAAATTTTCAATCCAACTTGTGAAATATACTAAAGAGATCAAAGGAATAATTGAACTACGAGATACCTATCCTAGATGTAAACAAAAATAGTTTTTGATACCACATAGCATCAACCAAAGGACTAGACACGCGTGGTTGAAAACTTGACCCTTGCCGAAAAGGGGGTGGGTGTAGTTTTGCAATCCAATATGTGAAATATACTCAATAAATCAGAGGCATACTTATGGTTTGCGAGATGTTTGTCCTTACGGTTTGCGATATGCTTGTCCTAGATGCAAACCAAACAATATTTATCTCAAGAAAGTAGTGAAGGAGCCTCAATTCTTTCGTGTTTAACTGTTGATGGAGAGTGGAATTCATATGATTAATGAAGGTAGGAAACGACCCTACAACACACTATTCCCTACTATCCACAACAAAGAAAGAATCATAGCTTTAAGGAGATAGAAAATTGCATGATCCATTTCAGAGGTCCTTGCTAGCAATTTTGGGTTGAAGCCATAAATTGTGCCAAATATGTTCAAACTTGCATTCCTCACAAAAATTTTCAGGGGGTGTTCCCAAAAGAAGCTTGGATTGGATGGAAACCCTCTATTTTCTATCTTATAGTCTTTGGGTACAATTTTGGGCCTAAACCCTAAAAATAAAAATGCAAGGCAATGGACATACAATGTATGGTTTTCATATTTGTTGGCTACCCAGAATATGTTAAAGGTTGTAGATTGTTTGTTCCAGATACACATGAGTTAATCATTAGGAGTGTTCAATTTGATGAGCATGCCCCTTGGATTCTTGATCTTCATATGATTTTTCTTCTGTTGACTTGACTTCTCTAGCTAATCATTGTTCTCTTGAAGAAAATTGTGATGAAATGTTTCTACCACTTTCTAATTCAAGTGAAGGTTTACATACTTGGTTTATGTTCACTTAGGTAATACATTAAGCCCTTATTTGGTATATCTTCCAACCAACTTCTTAAGTTCCAAACCCTTCCCATTTTTCTATGAATGGAGGGCCTTGCTTTGTATTCGAGACACAATATATTTTATAAACAGTGATATTTTAGTTCCTTAAATTGGTTTTGAGTCTCTATTTTTTTCCCAAGTTCTGTGGCATCCACATTTAAAACAAAGAGTGTTGACCAGGCTCATGTGTTAGCTTGAACTACATATATACAAGGTAGAACAACAATAGAAGAAGTAGAACTGACATATATACTTTTGTTGTTGTTCTACCTTCTCTGTATGGAGTTATACAAGTTTAATTACAAGGATATCACCTGTATCTACGACATAGACCATGAGGAGCCCAACGTTAAATATAGGTGGTTGGGTGGTTCACCTTCCAAGTTGATATAAGTCAATTATTTACATTGATTAGACACTGAAAATCAAATTTAACACAGATAGACCTAAGGGTATGGATGCACAGTTAACATTGATTGATCCAAAGTTAATTTAATTTTCATAATAATAAGTGCATGTCATTTAAAGTGTTAATGAAATAGATATAACACTAGGTTAGATTGATATTAAATTTTCACTATGGATTTATCAATCCTAAGGATTAAATAGTTCAAGTTTAAACGTTTTATTTTTAATGTTTTTGCAACCATAAAAGGTTAAACTCTTAAATATTTAATCACGTTATATACTTAATAAATCTTGAGTTAAAACTAGGATATAGACTAGTTTCATAGATGCAAAATATTAAGTTGGATCTATGCTCAATTGGTGTTTTTCTTATAGTAATTAAAGGAGCAAACATAGATAGAGTGATTTTCTATCACAACCTATAGTGCACCTTTTAAGAGATCTAATAGTAACATGACATTGTCTCATGACACTAATATATATTTCCCTAAATCAGTGGAGGTGGAGCTTGTTGATTAAGATTGAGCAACAATTACAGAAAAGTACAAGAAGACCAACATTAGGTGTGGGCACCCTATCGAATTGGCCTAGTTGAAAAGTAAGGAAGTTTGGGAACACGCCATAGTTACAACAACAATTGGAATGAAAAATAGTGGAGGTCAATGTTGTTGTCATTGTGGTGTTGGTGTTGTGGAGGCAACCCCTGTGAAACAATTATTCAACTGTAAGAGATCATACTGTAATAATTTCCTTGTTTTGTTTATTGTAAGAGATCTAATAGTAATGTAGTAGGTGTAGAGACTTCATGGTGAACCAATTGTGGCTAGCCGCTACCCACTGAGCTAAAAGCCTAGAAATGGTGTTTCAATTGTTATTCTTTTATCAGTGTAGGTAATAGTTTTACAATTATCATTATTATTTTTAATTACTTAAATAAGTAATCAGAAATATATGCTCAGATATTGAGTATTTGATCATGGGAAAAGACACCAGTAAGGCCATAATAATATGGTATGACAAGGATAAGGCTGTGAAAATTTTCAAGGTCTAGATAGCATATAAAGCTAGTGTCTTCTACAGCTCCATATCAAAAAATGTGTCATAGTGCATGATTACATCAAACCTTTGGGAAAATTTGTATTTCAATTCTGTTTATGTGTTTGGGTATGTATCCATTTATATCGTATTCTCAAGGCATCTTTGTATGCCAATCATGTTCCATTTATACATGTTCTCAAATTTAGTTTGGAATAATTGTATTTCAAGGTGAAAATTTTTAAACATTTAAGGATGTCAATCGTGTTTCAAACTTATTTTTATGGCCAATTGTTCCCTAACTTGTGTTTAAGAATTTCTTTGTTGATATGAGTGTTTGTGGGAGATTGTTGCTTGATCTAGAAGTGATTTTCTTGGGAAGTATATCTAATGTATTTATATCGACCACAAACCTTCCAACGTGTTGAGTTGAATAATGTTCCACTTACAAGAGACACCAGACTCTGGGAAATCCATGTTGGTCACCTCTCTCTTTGGCACAAGTTTACATGTTTTGAATCCTGATAAGCCTAAAGGAGTTGACACTCCAGCCAAGGAGTTGAAACAATCTTTAAATTCCAAGTGGAATATATGGATGGTGGCCTAACAATTGATATCAAAATAAAAAATATGTAAAGGTGGCCTATTAATTCACATCTTAAGAAAAATTCTAAGACTTGTTGAATTTAAGGATATGATTTCTTGTACTATTTCAAAAATTCATAGATATAAAATTTCATGCCTTGAAAAATTATTAGTGATTTTTATGTGTTGATTCCATATCCCATAAATTTCAAAGAAACTGTTTGATGTTACGTAAGGGAATGAAATCCTAAGAAACCCCATGGAAGTTAAGCACAGGTTTGGACTTGGTGTACTACAAAGGTTTGGAGGAAACAAACTTGTATTAACCCAGATCAGATTATGTGAAGGGTTGTAGTATGAAAGATTTCCTTCTCATTCATAATGAGGAAATCTAACAAGGTGACTGGGTTTGTAGTCGCAATTCCCATATTGTTTCTGTCTATCTGGTGGATCAATTCACATCGCTGGTTATAAGGTCTTAATGTATGATAATACTCATGTTAGCTATTATTGTATCCAGTTATTACAATTAACTCTTCTCTTTTAGTCCATGGTTACTCCTTTAATATGATCTAGCAAAAGATATTTTCCTAATTGCAACTCTTGCTTTCAGCCCTTCCCACATTGATAACATTATCCACTCCAAAGTAGGGTAATTTATGTTGAATATTATGTGAATATATATCTTGACGGGAATATACATCTTCTAATGTAGGCTTACCACTTAGTTTTTGTCCTTTTCTTACACATAAAACCTAGGGGATCATGTACATTTTCAAAATGTCTCCAATATTCAACAAGAAAATAGCAGTCTTCACTTTTCTCTACAAATAAATTTGTCTCATAGATTTCACTTGAAAGCTCTCATAACTACAATGTGATTGGTCATTTTTGAAATATAGCTAATGGAAAATATTTACAAGCAACAACCGGTGGTTGGTCATTAATGCATTGAACAAATCTATGCTAATTTTCCAAATCCATCTCCGCATCTTAGGCACAGGAGACGTTCTTCACAATAGGTAATTCCCTCGAGAAAACATTTTTCATATAATTTGTTCATCAGAAACACGCAGAATCCCCTCAGGATAACAATTTATCTTTGATCCTTAAGAAAAAACCACAAATTTGACCAATATACAGAAATAATAATCACTCATGATGAACCTTAACTCAACATATGTCTTCCTTTCATTCTTAGGATAGTTACCTTGGAGGATCTACTAAAGTAAAATAACATATGAACAAATGTCTCCCTTGTATTCTAACATAGGTAATGAGTGGATGAGGATGAGTAGTTAATGTAGGATGATATTCTGGTCTACCTTAGTGATAATTTTAAAGGCTTTGAAAAGAGCATTTTGGGGCTGTTATTAATTTTTTTCGGTATATCTTAATTTTTGGTATGCAATAACCTGCTTTGTGTGGAATGACAACCTAGATTCATAATATTATGCCAAATTTGGAACACCTATCAAGCCTAGTGCAACATAACCACATAGTTGAGCAAGTTGAGACTTCAACTACTCGTAAAAAACTGAAAATAATTATGATTTTTAGTAAACCATATAATGTTTATTTTACAGGAACAATTGTGATATTTTCAGGCCAAAATATCGGTTGGATGAAAAATCACAATTTTTCGGCACATTGCTAAAAATCGTCGATAAATGATGTTATCAACACTACATAAAATTACAAATAATTTCAAGCACGAAAAAATTTGGAATTATAATCTTAATTTCATCAAGAAAGAGTAACATTCCAGCCTCCCTTCTCATACAAATTTTCTTTTGGTTAAATATTTTGCACTTTGAATGTTGATAATAAGGTAGGATTAGGTTTAATTCAAATTCTCTACTTGATAATTACTTGTGATCTTAATTATTTTGTTTATTTCTTCTCTTCTTAGCTTTATTATGTTTTTCATCAAGTGAATTACCAAAACAAATGAGACAAAAATTTAGGCTCTTCAAGCCAGCGCCAAAACCTCTCCCTCTTGGAGAGGAAAACCCATAAGAAATTATTCTTATAAAATTTCAGTTGAGAAGTACCATGACCATGACACAGACCCTCGACCCTTTTATGCCTCCAATACCTTGTCTCTACTTATTCCTTGACTCCTTAAGCCAATCCTTCTTTTCTGCACCGTCTACACTAGGACTAGAGGGCTCGATCTCTAATTGTATTCTTCCTTCTTTAAGATATCAACACCTTGTCATAGATTGTCCTGTGCACACCTTGCACCTCTACATAACCTTGTTGGATGGTCTTAAATTTTCACACATCCTATCTCCTTTCACTGTAAAATCCACCTTCTTCACACTATATAGATACCTTTTCTTGCATTGTCTTACTTCGCCGAGCAAACTTATCTTACTTCGCACTCACTGTAATTCTGTCACTTCCTGAGATTACCTTACGTTACTATGATCATCCTTGGCTTACTATGATGCTTTCCAAGATTTTTATACCTAAAACATATATGTTTGATAGTCATCTTTCTTCACTGATCTATCTCCCTTCTTTGTGTAATATTCCTTTTTTAGGATTTTCTATAATAGGGTCCAGAGGGATGTTGTATAAGGAAGCCAATGCAAAAATAAGGTGAAAGGGGACTTCGATCCCTTTGTTTACCCTTCATGCATTACACTTCCAGAATATTAGCTCAAAGAAATAACCCTAGGTGGGTTACTCAAATCCTCCACTCCTAGGTATCTCAAACAATGCTCAAAAGGGAGAGCTATAGCAATACATGAACTCCAACAAGTAGCAGCAGTGAAAAATCAATACATATGGTGCAAGAAGAGAGCATAGAAATTATATTATGTGTAGATACAAATATTTATAGAAGAACTTGAGGAAAGACCTCTCAAGATAGGCCAGATTAGCCCTAAGACAGATGTACATGCAAAAGTGAAAGTGCACAGCTACACAACCCAGCAAAAAAATATGACTACGTATTCCATAGTGAGAAATGACTGCAAAATGATATAGACACAATGATATAGCAATAGCAAGCTCAAATAAAGTGGGGGAGCAAGATCTCAACCCCGGAAACAATACTACAAAAATCCTCCAAGGGATTGGCCAAAATGTACAAATTGGCAAAATGTCGGAGTGCAGTATAGGAGCTGCAACTCAATAACAATACAAAAATATAGAAGGATAGAAATGTTTTCAAATATGAAGAAACCTCCTCCAATGATATTCAAAGTGAAAGGTTTCTCCTTTCACTGAAGATTACACCCTCCAATCCACAGTGTGAACCCCTCCTGCAAGTGCCTTCTGAAAATAACGCAATATGAGGAAGAGACTGCGCTGGGAATGAGATGAAACATAAGGCCCAATGCCAAAATCTGCAATGAAGCTCTGATATCTTCCTCACTGATCTCCCAGAGAAAGAATGAGCTCCTCCTTTGCAAAACTAGCTCCGGAAGTGGGTGGTAATGAATCCTCACTGCAACCCCCAGCAACTTAACATTTCTGCCAAGCTATAAAATGCTATAGCTGAAGATATTTACCTTGGCCTCAAGCCTGGATGTGAGGAGAATGAAGAATAGGTCCTCCAAATCTTCCTAATGAAGGAGAGTGTTGATCAACGGTTGTCATTGATGTCACCCCAAGCAGCACCAGGGGCTAACCCAATATTGCATGGGAATTTTGACCTACAAAATTAATATAGGTCAATAATGCTTTTTATGGGTTCTACTTGTCAAGATGTTTCCGTTGATATATGGCACACCATGTAATTCTTCACGGTTTGAGAGATATTCATGTTTGAAGTTTGCACCCCCAGTTAGTGGGTTAAAACCCCATGGGGTTGGGGCATCGGTCATTGATAAGTCATAATTAATATTTTTTAAGCTCCTAAAATCCCTCCCACGTTCACTTGTTGAAACCCCTCTCAACTTAAGCATTTATATAAATTGTGATCTTCATTTCCTCCTTAGGCAAGGGATTTTGCCATCTGAAACAGGTCATTTCGGAATTTTCACTCTGAATTTGTTTCGATGAAGGTTCAGAAGCTGAAATTTTTATGAGGTGAATCTGAAATCCTGAGGAAGCTGCAGTAAAAATTTTAGATCAAGTTGCTCAACATTTTTGGAGATATGATCTGTGGAAGTCAAGATATTTGCAGGCTCCTGAAATTCATCTCAAAGAAGTGGCCTTGGTAAAACCGTCATAACTATCTCTCTGAGAATCAGATTGGAATTCCATAAAAAATGGTAGATATTGCATAGTCTTTACTTTTCGGTCTATCAATTTCAGAGCCAAATGAAGAAACAGTGACACATGGCACGTTGTACAATTGCGCTCTGCTGAAACAGTCCATAATTAGGGCATTCTGAGAGATTGGGCATAACTCTTTCTTGAAGAATCCAAATTGGGTCAGAACTGTGGCATTGGAAAGAAGACTCAGAGGACTACTACAAGACTGAAAATTAGATATTGAGGATCTGAAATAACAGAGATACACCAGATTCAATATCGAGCTCCTAAAAGGCAAGAAAAAGATAGATCATGTGTTGTCAAGGGTTGCAAAGGACCAGAATTTCTATGGTAGCAAAGCAAAGCAAGGTGCAGCAGAGGGTAGCATGACAAGAGCAGCAACCAAGGTGCATAACAGCAGCAAGAAGTTCATCATATGAAGTCTTCAAGTGGGCAGCACTGCATACAATCATTGTAAAGGTATCATTGTACTTAGTCATTGTAAATACATTATTGTACAAATTGTACTAGTATCTATCTGCCAAGGGTTGAAGAGGCAGTGTTGGGAGGTCTAGGATCATCATTAGGTGGTTTTGTTAAAGTTGGGGTTATGATCTAGTATATCTTCTTCTTCTACATCATTCTATATCTTTGTAAAGTGGACCATTTTCCCTGGTACGGGAGTCCATTCTTCTTTTATTCTTCTATAGGGTGGTAGGGTGGTGCTAGGGTGAGTTGTAACTCATTGGGTGTTGGGGCATCCATTCAGTTGAATACTGAAGAATCTCGAGTGTTGGAGGATCCATCCAGTTGAAGCTGGAGAAGAATGCTTTTCTAGATTCTAGGAAGTTGGAGCTTTATTTTCATTTAGAGTTGAATATCAAAAAATTATTAGAAAAGCATTAGGTGGTTTTTGTCCCGGAGTGGGTTTCCACCTTAAAAACTATGTGCATTTGTGTTCCTCTTGTTTACTGCTATCATTGTACAAACACTGATAATAATTGAAGATTAACTAATGCTCTAATTGAAAGGAATACAGATTCACCCCCCCCTCTCAGTATTTCCAACAGGAGAGGAAACTTCTAAACAGAAATCTCCCTTGTGCTAAGCAGCACAGCTATCCCAGTTGAACAACTGGAGAGAGCAGACCAAAATCGAAATCTAAAAATTATTGAGCAATGGATCTCCTTACCCCTTTTATGCCAAGAGGAGGCTTCCTTGCCATGGATCCCAGCCATTAGGGTTTCTCTCATCCAATAATATCCCTCCTATCAAAACTGCGATGTCTTCTCATGCAAGCTACACCTCTTTAGGAAGTGTTATTGACTTGGTCAAACTTGACCTAGTCTTATTGTATTTTTGCCTTTTCACACTAGGAGATGACAAATAAGCCACTTAAGTGACCCCTTTTCACATTAGGAGTTTTTATTATCCTTCTTCATGGGCCCCCTTACCCATTTTATTCTTTTTATTAAAAGGAAAGCAAAATTAATCTTCCAATTAACATAATGAAAATTTTGGAACATTACAGTCCTCCCCTCCCAAAGATTGCTTGTCCTCAAGCAAGTGCAAGGGTAGACTGATTCCTCTTCTCCTCTCCTGCAGCATCCATGTATGGTGATCTCCTCCAAGAAATAGGATGCTATCTCATCAATAAATCTCCCACATTGCTTCTCCTTAGCATGTAAATTAGCTACCAAGCTATCACCATGAAAAAGTGAGGTGCTCAAGAGAGTGGAAAAGTGATGTCTAGAGGTCCTCCCAAGGCATGGAATCTGGAATGTGTTGGGAGACATTCTCCCCATGTTTATCCTCCATCCCCAAGCAATCAACCATCCAAAATGAGTCACCTTCCTACTAGGCAACCCCTGGAAATCATCCTCTACCTTGGGCTCATGTAGAATAGGTGGGCTGGAATTCTGAATATGGTAGGCTTCATAGCCTACCTCACACTATCCTCTTCTCCACTTATGATAAGTGTGAGTGAAAGCTAAACTTGGGCTACAAGAGTGTTTCCCTCAAGTGACAAGATGAAGTCTAGATCTCCAAGGATCTCTCCTCCAACGCTGTAAATCAAGTTGGCCCAAATCATCTCATATGTGATGAGTTGGAAGTCATCATCATATGGTATCCAATCAGTCATATGGTTCACCTCATGGATAAATAAATATCTTGTCATGGTGACCATATCCTCATCCATACTCCCCTTAGAGAATGTGCTGCAAAGAGCATGGAGGTCTCCTTCCCCAAAGGGCACATCCTCCCAATGTGTCTTGTTGAGAATGCAACAAGATGATGAGCTTAGTGAAATGAAGTCACCTTCACTAAGTGGGCCCGCAAGCTATTTTTGGCGCAAAGTCTATTTTTAGACATATGGATCATGTTCTATGAGTTGCAGGATGCTATTTGTGGATGGTTGGTCAAGTCGAAAAAAATAGATGGACTTCTATTTTTAGACATACTGGGCGGAATCTATTTTTAGATTGCCAGTCTAAAAATAGATATGTCGAATATTATTAGCTCTTAATAATATTTAGACTCTAAACATTATCTTATCCTCTTGCAGCACTTCAGTTTGATGCTTGGATGTGGCACATGCAGCTGACAGAAGGAATTAAGCTATTCCTAGGGTTTAAGTGAAGCTATTGCATGGAGACTTCAGTTAGAACTCAAGTGACAGAGTTTGGTGGAGTTGATTGAGGAGTTAATGGAGTTGTGTTCAGTTTAACTGAGTTAAACATAGTTGAGCTAGTTGTATCTAGTCTAACTGATTGATACACTAGTGTGAATGGTGTGAATTAATTATTAATTAATTCACTAATTATTAACTCATAAATCAACTAAATAATACATCAGTTAACTTCAGTGCATGGACAGTTTCAATAGAGACCAGTGCAGAGGTAGGTGAAAGAGCAGGTTGACTATCAGTTGTGACTATACTGGTGCATGAGATTTGCACACACATTGATGGAGATGCCAATGAGGATTGTGCAGTGCATAACAGGGGGATTCGAACTTGGATCTAGCCATTCTTCAGTGTGGATTGTGCAGTAGAGGCAAGCTAAGAGGTGGAGCAGATTGGAGCATGTGTTTTGTATGATCTGAGCTTGTGTAGTGTGTAACAATTGGAGATTGTACTGAGAGCTTGTGAGGAGTTTGTAAAATGATTGTTACATGATCTCTATCATTATAATATACAGATAGTTGGGGGTTTTTAGCTTTAAGCTTTCCCATAAATATTGTGTTTATATGTGTGATTGTTTATGGTTTTAATGTGCACATGCGATTGTTTACTTTCCACAATTAATGATCAATGGTAGAAGAGATTATGTATTATGCATGAAGCTCAAATAATGTGTGATCAAGATAATCTCGGTGAATAATTTAACAGTTATTCAAATTTTCTACATGGTATCAAAGCGATATTGATCATTGGAGCAATTGCAGAACATTGAAGCGGATGAGTTTTGAGCTGGTGGAATTCGAATTTGCAGCAGTGTTTTCTTGGTGTCGAAGTTAAGATGTCTTTCAACGGATTGCGATTGGAGTATTCCCTTGATGGCAGCTCGAATTATATTGCATGGAAGGACAAGATGGAAGTAGTGCTGGATGACAATGGGTTGAAGGAGTTCATAGATGTTGAAGTTCCAAAAACCTGCTTCTAACGATGCTGCCGCACTTGACGCATGGCAAAAAAAGACAGCAAAATGTCGAAGGATTATATTGGAGGGCATGAAGGATCACATAGTGTCCAGCCTACATGGTAAGGCTTCTCCATTCTTGATGTGGAAAGCCTTGACAGATTTATTCCAAAGCAAGAGCGACCAAAGGAAGTTGGCGCTCAACGATAAACTCAGAAACATAAAGATGGAGAAAGGCGACAGTATGCCCAAGTACCTCATGAAGTTCGTCCAATGCAGGGATGAGCTGTGAAGTGTGGGGGTGACTGTAGATGACAAGGAATTGGTGAGCTTGACTCTCCTTGGGCTTCCGAAGAGTTGGCATTCCTATCAGGATTTTTTCAATGGTCGGGAGAAATTGCCAGGATGGGAGCGACTTTGTTCGGATCTTGTGCAAGAGGAGATAAGGTGAAATACCAGGGACAGATCTTCATCAAAGGCATTTGATGAAGAGAATTGCGCTTTGGCTGCCAAAGCAAAGAAGGGGAAGAGCAAGAAATCTTCTCAATCCGGTGCGAAAGGCAAGAAGCAGGACATGTCCAAGGTGAAGTGCTTTCACTGTCACCAACACATACATTATTCCACAAATTGTCCGCAGAAGAAGAAAAATAAGCAGGCTGTTGGATCTGAAGCTGGAGAGGCCTTAGCCTCATAGTTTGAGCTGGATTTTTCGCTGATCGCATGCTTGGTCTCAAGTGTGATGGGTTCAGTGTGGTTTCTAGACAGTGGTGTGTCTTTTCACATGATAGGAGATCGAGATTTGTTTACTCATCTGGATGAGAAAGATCTTGGAGTGCACATCGAGATGGGCGATGATGGTAGATACAGTGCGACCGGTATCAGTACCATTTCCTTTGAGAGGGAGTCTGGTAAACCCTTCGTATTGAAGGAAGTGATGCATGTTCCAGGATTGAAGAAGAATCTTATCTCTGTGGCAATGTTAGAAGACAAGGGATATGATGTTGTCTTTAGCGAGGGAAAGGCTTTCCTGCGCAGTAAGGCAACTGGTGAGACCCGGAGGATAGGGGTTTGAGTTAAGAACCTTTATCAATTGCAGGTAGATGGATGCGCAGCAATGGCAGGCAAGGCAGAAGGAGTGGTGAGCCGGGATGATGGCGAGTTGTGGCACCGCAGATTGGGCCACCTTCACCATGGAGCTTTGAAGATACTGCAGCAGATTTCTACTGGGCTTCCTAAAGGCACTCTTGTTCAGTCAGATCAGTGCAAGTGGTGTACCTTGGGAAAATTTGTGAAAGCCACCTTTCACGAGAAGGATAGTCGTGCCACGACGATCCTTGAGAGAACTCACACAAACGTGTGTGGACCTTTCTCAACAGCTTCGACAGCAAAGCACAGGTATTATGTTATCTTTGTTGATGATTTCTCTCGAAAGTGTTGGATCTTCTTCATGCAGAAGAAGAGCGATACATTCGCGAAGTTCTGTGAGTTTAAAGCACTGGTCGAGAAGGAGTCGGGGAAGAAGGTGATTGCTCTAAGGAGTGATAACGGTGGTGAATTCATCTCCGCTGAATTCAAGGAGTTCTGCAGCGCAGAAGGGATTCGGAGAGAGCTCATCGCACCCCATAACCCACAGCAGAACGGGGTGGCTGAGCGGAAGAACAGAACGATCGTGGGTGCTGCACGGGCGATGTTGCATGATCAGGGCCTACCCCTTCACTTGTGGGCTGAGGCATGCAATACAGCAGTATATGTGCATAACCGTTGTCCTCACAAGGTTCTTGGCATGAGTACACCCTGAGGAGGCATTTTCTCGGTAAGAAGCCTGATATTTCCCATTTGAGGATTTTTGGTTCACCTATTTACATTCATGTGACGAAGGATGCCAGGAAGAAGCTGGAGCCGACCGCAGAGGTTGGGATATTTGTGGGGTACACTGATACGCCCCACAACTATCGTGTGTATTTGCCAGATAGTCGCAAGACTATTGTGCGACGGGATATCAAATTTTAGGAGGACAAAGCCATGAAGTGTTCGCTTGAGAGGGAGACACACGTGCATGCAGATGAGGAGCTATTAGTTCCTAAGGATGAGCTTCAGGATGTGGATCAGCCACAATAGGAGGTTCATGGAGTGGAAGAGACCACTCATGCAGCGCCAACCATCAGAGGGCAGAAGCGCACTACAGAAGCTGAGCGACTGGCTCAAGATGCAGAGAAGGTTGTAGGACCACCTACAGCACAGCGTAGACAGAGACAGTCACCTGATCGGTACACTGGATACATGGCTCTTGTGAGAAAATGTGTCGTGACAGAGCCATCCTCTTTCGAGGAAGCTGTGGAGGAGCCCGCATGGGTAGATGCCATGGTGGAAGAGTATGATTCGATTGTCAGAAACAGTGCATGGGAGATTGTCCCAAGGCCGGAAGGGATATCAATGGTGGGTTCGAGATGGATCTACAAGGTGAAGCAGGCAACTGACGGGAGTGTGGAGAAGTATAAGGCAAGATTTGTTGCCTGAGGCTTTTCACTGATAGAGGGGATCGATTATGAGGAGACCTTTGCACCTGTCATGTTGAAAATGCAGCAAGATGATGGAGCTTAGTGAAATGAAGTCGCCTTCACTAAGTGGGCCCGCAGGCTAATTTTGGCGCAAAGTCTATTTTTAGACATATGGATCATGTACCGGGAGCTGCAGTATGCTATTCTTGGATGATTGGTCGAGTTGGTAAAAATAGATGGACCTCTATTTTTAGACATATAGGTCGAAGTTTATTTTTAGACTGCCTATCTAAAAATAGAACAGTCAAATATTATTTACCCTTAATAATATTTGGACTCTAAACTTCAGTTTACTCTCTTGGAGCACTTCAGTTTGACCCCCGGATGTGGGTCATGCAGCTGTCAGAAGAAAATACACTTTTCCTATGGGTTAGGTGAGCTAATGCAGTGTTGACTACAGTTAGAACTCAAGTGGCGGAGTTTGGTGGAGTTGATGCGACAGTTAATGGAGATTGTGTTCCGGTTAACTAGTTGAACTAGTTGTGATCAGTTTAACTGATGATTACACTAGAGATGAGTTGGGTGAATTAAATATTATTTAATGCACTAATTATTAACTCATTATTCAACTAAAAGAACACATCAGTTAACTCAGTGCATGGATAGTTCAGTGGAGACAAGTGAAAGAGGTAGATGAAAGGGTTGAGATAGCTATCACTTGTGACATTATGTGTGCATGAGATTTGCACCACACTTGGAGGAAATTTCCCATGAGAATTGCGCTGTCAAGCCAAGGAGATTCGAACCTTGGATCTCTCATTCAACCAAGTTGGATTGCGCAATAGAGGCAGGCAATTAGTGGTTGAGTTTTGAACCTGTGACTTGTTCAAAACCAAGCTAGTTTGTGTGTAACTTTATGAGATAGTACTGAGTACTTGTGAGGAGTATTGTACTGCTATTGTTACATGTTCTCTCCATCATAATATACAGAATAGCTGAGGGGTTTTCAGCTATAAGCTTTCCCCATACATACTATGTTACATGTGTGTGAAGATCTGATGTTTTTATGATTGCATACCGCTTGTTTTATTCCGCATGCGATGATTAATTTGTAGAAGAGATTATGTGTTGTGCAGAAAATAGAATTTGTGTATGACAGGATAATATCGGTGGATAAATATTCATTATTCAGCAAATTTCTACATGGTATCAGAGCGAAATTAATCGTCAAGATCTATTACGGTGATTGCAAACTATTTCCTTGGACAGAGCCTACATACGAGCTAGGTAGCCTCCAGATTCATCTTTCTTCAGAAAGTGAAAGGTCTGGTAAATGCCCATGCAATCGATCTCTGATTTGGAAATAATTTTTTCTCAAGTGTAGATTAGAAGCAGCTGAGTTATCAGCTCTTGGAATTCAAATTTGCAGATTTGTGTTCTTGGTGCCGTGGCGAAAATGTCTTTCAACGGTTTGCGACTCGAATATGCTCTTGAAGGCAGTTCGAATTATGTTGCATGGAAAGACCGAATGGAGGCTGTGTTAGATGATAATGGGTTGTTGGAATTCGTGGAGAAAGAGATTCCAAAGCCTAATACTGCTGATGCTGCTGTTGTCGAAGCTTGGCAAAAGAAACAAGAAAAATGTCGAAGGATTCTGTTGGAGGGCGTAAAGGATCATATTGTATCCAGCCTGCATGGAAAAGCTTCTCAATATCTAATGTGGAAAGCTTTAACAGATCTGTTCCAGAGCAAGAGCGACCAGAGGAAGTTGGCACTCAAAGATAAACTCAGAAACATCAAGATGGAGAAAGGCAACAGCATCGCAAAATAACTCACAAAGTTCACTCAATGCAGAGATGAGCTGGGAAGTGTGGGGGTGACTGTCGATGAAGAGGATTTGGTAGACATGGCTCTCCTTGGTCTCTTGAAGGCTTGGCATTCCTATCAGGACTCTATCAATGGTTGGGAGAAGTTGCCGAGATGGGAGCGACTTTGGGCGAATCTCATGCAAGAGGAGATAAGGAGGACTACCAGGGACGGATCTTCATCAAAGGTATCTGATGAAGAAAACTAAGCTTTGGCTACCAAAGCAAAGAAGGGGAAGAAGAAATCTTCTCAATCTGGTGCTAAGGGCAAGAAGCAGCAAGACATGTCCAAGGTGAAGTGTTTTCACTGTCACCAGCACGGATACTATGCCACAAATTGTCTGCAAAAGAAGAAAAACAAGAAGGCTGGCGGATCTGCAGCAGGAGAGGCATTGGCCTCACAGTTTGAGCTAGAATTTTCACTGATCGCATGCTTGGTATCAAGTGTGATGGGATCAGTGTGGTTCTTAGACAGTGGTGCATCATTCCACATGACAGGAGATGGGGAGTTGTTTTTAGATCTGGAAGACAAAGATCTTGGCATGAACATCGAGATGGGCGATGATGGTAGATACAGTGCGACCGGTATCGGTACCATTTCCTTTAAGAGGGAGTCTGATAAACCCTTTAAAGGATATGATGCATGTGTCAGGATTGAAGAAGAACCTGGTTTCTGTGGCGATGTTGGAAGATAAGGGGTATGATGTGGTCTTCAGCGAAGGAAAAGCTTTCCTCCACAGTAAGACAACTGGAGAGACCCGGATGATAGGGGTTCGAGTCAAGAACCTTTATCAGTTGCAAGTAGATGGCAGCGCAGCAATGGCATGCAAGGCGGGAGAAGTGGTGAGCCGGGATGATGAGGGCGAACTGTGGCACCGGAGATTGGGCCACCTTCACCATGGAGCCTTGAAGATACTGCAGCAGATTTATACTGGACTTCCTAAGGGTACACTTGCGCAGTCAGATCAGTGCAAGGGATGTACCTTAGGAAAATATGTGAAAGCCACCTTTCACGAGAAGGATAGTCGTGCCACGACGATCCTTGAGAGAGTTCACACAGACGTGTGTGGTCCTTTCTCAGTAGCTTCGATAGCAAAGAACAAGTACTACGTGATCTTTGTTGATGATTTCTCTCGAAAGTGCTGGATCTTCTTCATGCAGAAGAAGAGCGAGACATTCTCGAAGTTTTGCGAGTTTAAAGCACTGGTCGAGAAGGAATCAAGGAAGAAGGTTAAGGCTCTTAGGAGCGACAATGGTGGCGAGTTTATCTCTGGTGAGTTCAAGGAGTTCTGCAGTGCAGAAGGGATTCGAAGAGAGCTCATTGCTCCCCATAACCCACAGCAGAATGGGGTAGCTGAGCGGAAGAACAGAACAGTAGTGGGTGCTGCACGGGCGATGTTGCATGATCAGGGCCTACCCCTTCATTTGTGGGTTGAGGCATGCAACACAGCGGTGTATGTGCAGAACCGTTGTCCTCACAAGGTACTTGGCATGAGTACACCCGAGGAGGCATTTTCTAGCAAGAGGCCTGATATATCTCATCTGAGGATATTTGGTTCACCTGTGTACGTGCATGTCACAAAGGACGCCAGGAAGAAGCTAGATCTGACCGCAGAGGTTTGAATATTTGCAGGGTACACTGAAACACCCCAAAACTACCGAGTGTATTTTCCAGACAGTCGCAAGACTATCATTCAACGGGATATAAAATTTCAGGAGGAGAAAGCCATGCAGTGTTCGCTTGAGAGGGAGCCACACTTGCATGCAGATGAGGAGCTGTTAGCTCCAAAGGAGGAGTCTCAGGATGTGGATCAGCCACAATATGAGATTCATGGAGTGGAAGAGACCACTCATGCAGCACCAACCATCAGAGGGCGCAAGCGCACTACAGAAGCTGAGCGACTGGCTCAAGATGCAGAGAAGGTTTTAGGACCACCTACAGCACAGCGCAGGCAGAGGCAGTCACCGGATCGGTACACTGGATAAATGGCTCTAATGAGCAAATGTGTCATGATGGAGCCTTCTTATTTTGAGGAAGCTGTGGAGGAACCCGCATGGGTAGATGCCATGATTGAATAATATGATTCGATCGTCAGAAACAGTGCATGGGAGATTGTCCCAAGACCGAAGGAGAAATCAGTGGTAGGCTCAAGATGGGTCTACAAAGTGAAGCAAGCTGCTGACGGGAGTGTGGAAAAGTACAAGGCAATATTTGTCACCCGAGGCTTTTCGCAGATAGAGGGAGTCGACTATGAGGAGACCTTTGCACCTGTCGCAAGGTATTCCTCCATATGGACGATCCTTGCTCTCTCAGCGCAGATGGGATGGCACATCTATCAGATGGATGTGAAGACTGTGTTCCTCAACGGAGTCATTAAGGAGGAGGTGTACATAGAGCAGCCTGAAGGTTTCAAGATCTTCAGCAGTGAGTCGCATGTGTGCCAACTCAAGAGAGCACTGTACGGGCTGAAGCAAGCACCTCGTGCTTGGTACACTCGCATCGACAGTTATTTCACCGGACTTGGATTCACCAAGAGTGAGGCGGATCCGAACCTGTACCAGATCGTGGTGGAAGGGAAGTTGCTAATCATTGTACTATATGTAGATGATCTGATTTTGACGGGTGATGAGCTGTTGATACTTTCATGCAAGGAGGATCTTGCACGAGAGTTCGAGATGAAGGACATGGGCCTCCTTCACTATTTCCTAGGATTGGAAATCTGGCAGCGGAGCGGTGGACTGTTTGTTTCTCAGGGCAAGTATGCCTGGGAGATTCTAGAGAGGTTCAACATGCATGGCTGCAAGCCTGTTGATACTTCTCTTCCTGGTGGTTGGAGGAAGGAGGATGCTACCTCAGTGGAGGTGGTGGACGCCACTGTCTATCGATAGTTGGTGGGGTTGTTGATGTATCTGGTCAATACACGACCTGATATATGCTATGTTGTTAACCAGCTTTCGCAAGCTATGGTTAAGCTGACCAAGCTCTTTTGGAAGGCAGGCAAGCATGTATTGCGTTATCCTAGTGGCACAATGGGATATGGACTTTGGTACAGACAGGAGGATGGTGGGAAGCTTCGAGGCTTCACGGATGGAGATTGGGCAGGGAGCCCAACGGATAGAAAGAGCACCTCTGGAGGGGTCTTCAGCATTGGGTCGACAACAGTTTCCTAGTACAGCAGGAAGCAGAGATCCGTAGCACTCATTTCAGCAGAGGCCGAGTACATGGTAGCAAGCTTGGCTGCATGTGAGGCGATATGGATGAGGAAGATCTTGGTGGGGTTGTTCAGGTCACATTTGGAGCCTACTGTGATCTACTGTGATAACCAGAGCTGCATCATGCTCTCGGCTAATCCATTATTTCATGATAGATCCAAACACATCGACATCAGGTACCATCATATGAGAGACTGTGTTCAGTGGAGGATCATGTTGCTATCATATATTCCTACGGAAGATCAGGATGCAGACATCTTGACGAAGGCGCTCACCAGGAGAAAATTCGAGTTCCACAGAGGCAGGATAGGGGTTGCAGATAATCCATATCTTTCTGAGAGGGAGTGTTGAAAATGCAGCAAGATGATGGAGCTTAGTGAAATGAAGTCGCCTTCACTAAGTGGGCCCGCAGGCTAATTTTGGCGCAAAGTTTATTTTTAGACTATGTCTATTTTTAGACATATGGATCATGTACCGGGAGCTGCAGTATGCTATTCTTGGATGATTTTTCGAGTTGGTAAAAATAGATGGACCTCTATTTTTAGACATATAGGTCGAAGTCTATTTTTAGACTGCCTATCTAAAAATAGAACAATCAAATATTATTTACCCTTAATAATATTTGGACTCTAAACTTCAGTTTACTCTCTTGGAGCACTTCAGTTTGACCCCCGGATGTGGGTCATGCAGCTGCCAGAAGAAAATACGCTTTTCCTATGGGTTAGGTGAGCTAATGCAGTGTTGACTACAATTAGAACTCAAGTGGCGGAGTTTGGTGGAGTTGATGCGACAGTTAATGGAGATTGTGTTCCGGTTAACTAGTTGAACTAGTTGTGATCAGTTTAACTGATGATTACACTAGAGATGAGTTGGGTGAATTAAATATTATTTAACTCACTAATTATTAACTCATTATTCAACTAAAAGAACACATCAGTTAACTCAGTGCATGGACAGTTCAGTGGAGACAAGTGAAAGAGGTAGATGAAAGGGTTGAGATAGCTATCAGTTGTGACATTATGTGTGCATGAGATTTGCACCACACTTGGAGGAAATTTCCCATGATAATTGTGCTTTCAAGCCAAGGAGATTCGAACCTTGGATCTCTCATTCAACCAAGTTGGATTGCGCAATAGAGGCAGGCAATTAGTGGTTGAGTTTTGAACCCGTGACTTGTTCAAAACCAAGCTAGTTTGTGTGTAACTTTATGAGATAGTACTGAGTACTTGTGAGGAGTATTGTACTGATATTGTTACATGTTCTCTCCATCATAATATACAGAATAGCTGAGGGGTTTTCAGCTATAAGATTTCCCCATACATACTGTGTTACATGTGTGTGAAGATCTGATGTTTTTATGATTGCATACCACTTGTTTTATTCCGCATGCGATGATTAATTTGTAGAAGAGATTATGTGTTGTGCAGCAAATTGAATTTTTGTATGATCATGATAATCTCGGTGGATAAATATTCATTATTCAGCAAATTTCTACATGGTATCAGAGCGAAATTAATCGTCAAGATCTATTACGGTGATTGCAAACTATTTCCTTGGACAGAGCCTGCATACGAGCCAGGTAGCCTCCGGATTCTTCTTTCTTCGGAAAGTGAAAGGTCTGGTAAATGTCGATGCAATCGATCTCTGATTTGGAAATAATTTGTTCTCAAGTGTAGATCGGAAGCGGTTGAGTTATCAGCTCTTGGAATTCGAATTTGCAGATTTGTGTTCTTGGTGCCGCGGCGAAAATGTCTTTCAACGGTTTGCGACTCGAATATGCTCTTGAAGGCAGTTCAAATTATGTTGCATGGAAAGACCACATGGAGGCTGTGTTAGATGATAATGGGCTGTTGGAATTCGTGGAGAAAGAGATTCCAAAGCCTACTGCTGCTGATGCTACTGTTGTCGAAGCTTGGCAAAAGAAACAAGCAAAATGTCGAAGGATTCTGTTGGAGGGCGTAAAGGATCATATTGTATCCAGCCTGCATGGAAAAGCTTCTCCATATCTAATGTGGAAAGCTTTAATAGATCTGTTCCAGAGCAAGAGCGACCATAGGAAGTTGGCACTCAAAGATAAACTCAGAAAAATCAAGATGGAGAAAGGCAACAGCATCGCAAAATACCTCACGAAGTTCACTCAATGCAGAGATGAGCTGGGAAGTGTGGGGGTGACTGTCGATGAAGAGGATTTGGTAGACCTGGCTCTCCTTGGTCTCCCGATGGCTTGGCATTCCTATCAGGAGTCTGTCAATGGTCGGGAGAAGTTTCCGGGATGGGAGCGACTTTGGGCGGATCTCATGCAAGAGGAGATAAGGAGGACTACCAGGGATGGATCTTCATCAAAGGTATCTGATGAAGAAAACTGCGCTTTGGTTGCCAAAGCAAAGAAGGGGAAGAAGAAATCTTCTCAATCTGGTGCTAAGGGAAAGAAGCAGCAAGACATGTCCAAGGTGAAGTGTTTTCACTGTCACCAGCACGGACACTATGCCACAAATTGTCCGCAAAAGAAGAAAAACAAGAAGGCTGGAAGATCTGCAGCAGGAGAGGCATTGGCCTCGCAGTTTGAGCTAGAATTTTCACTGATCGCATGCTTGGTATCAAGTGTGATGGGATCAGTGTGGTTCTTGGACAGTGGCGCATCATTCCACATGACTGGAGATCGGGAGTTGTTTTCAGATCTGGAAGACAAAGATCTTGGCATGCACATCGAGATGGGCGATGATGGTAGATACAGTGCGACCGGTATCGGTACCATTTCCTTTAAGAGGGAGTCTGGTAAACCCTTCATATTAAAGGATGTGATGCATGTGCCAGGATTGAAGAAGAACCTGGTTTCTGTGGCGATGTTGGAAGATAAGGGGTATGATGTGGTCTTCAGCGAAGGAAAAGCTTTCCTGCGCAGTAAGACAACTGGAGAGACCCGGATGATAGGGGTTCGAGTCAAGAACCTTTATCAGTTGCAAGTTCGAGAAGTTCAACATGCATGGATGCAAGCCTGTTAATACTCCTCTTCCTGGAGGTTGGAGGAAGGAGGATGCTGCTTCAGCGGAGGTAGTGGATGCCACTGTTTATCGATAGTTGGTGGGGTCGCTTATGTATCTAGTCAATACACGACCCGACATATGCTATGCTGTTAACCAGCTTTCAGAAGCTATGGTTAAGCCAACCAAGCTCTTCTGGAAGGCAAGAAAGCATGCATTGAGATATCTCAGAGGCACATCGGGATATGGATTGTGGTACATACAGTCGGATGAGGTGAGGCTATGTGGCTTCATGGATGCAGATTGGGCAGGGAGCCCAACGGACAGAAAGAGCACATCTGGAGGGATTTTCGCATCGTGTCGTGAGAATTTTTTGTACAAACAGGGAAGCGTATTGTATTGCCTGGGGCTCGTGCGAGAGGTTTATATATGGGGCAGTGCAAAGTTTGGTCGCATGCTAGGCTATATGGATTGGTAAAGATCCGGCTCAAGTTGTTTGGTTCAAGGACTTGAGCCTACCGATTTATTTTGATAACTCCTCGAGTTGCATCAAACTCTACAGGATCCAATATTTCATGATAGATCCAAACACATCGACATCCGTATCATCATATCAGAGATCAGGATGGAAAATGAAGGTCGTGTTATCAGTACATTCCTACTGAGGATCGGACGCCGACATTCGACGAAGGTGCTCACCGTATAACCAAATTACGCAGGCAGATAGGGGCGTATAATCCATATCTTGTTGAGGAGGAGTGTTGAGAATGCAACAAGATGATGAGCTTAGTGAAATGAAGTCGCCTTCACTAGAAATATGTACAGCTATTTTTGGCGCAAAGTCTATTTTTAGATTATGTCTATTTTTAGACATATGGATCATGTTCTATGAGTTGCAGGATGCTATTTGTGGATGGTTGGTCAAGTCGGAAAAATAGATGGACTTCTATTTCTTTAGACATTAATGAATCTATTTTTAGATTAGCTATTCAGTAATAGATATGTCAATATTATTAGCTCTTAATAATATTTATGACTCTAAACATTATCTTATCCTTACAAAGACTTTGCCTTGATGCCTGGATGTGGCACATGCAGCTGACAGAAGGAATTACGCTATTCCTAGGGTTTAGTGGAGCTATTGCATGTTGACTTCAGTTAGAACTCGTGTGACAGAGTTTGGTGGAGTTGATTGAGGAAGTTAGTGGAGTTGTATTCAGTTTAACTGAGTTAAACATAGTTGAGCTAGTTGTATCTAGTCTAACTGATTGATACACTAGTGAGAGTGGTGTAAATTAATTATTAATTAATTCACTAATTATAAAGTCATTAATCAACTAAAGAAACAGACTGCCGTTTTAACATCAATGTATGGATGTCAAAGGAGACCAAAGGCGCAGGTAGGTGAAAGAGCAAAGTTGACTATCGGGCCAGACTATACTGGTGCATGAGATTTGCACACACATTGATGGAGATGCCAATGAGGATTGCGCAGTGCATACCAGGGGGATTCGAACTTGGATCTAGCCATTCTTCAGTGTGGATTGCGCAGTAGAGGCAGGCTAACAGGTGGAGTAGATTGGAGCATGTGTTCTGTATGATTTGAGCTTGTGTAGTGTGTAACAAATGGATATTGTACTGAGAGCTTGTGAGGATTTTGTACAATGATTGTTACATGATCTCTATCATTATAATATACAGATAGTTGGGGGTTTTCATCTTTAAGATTTCCCATAAATACTGTGTTTATATGTGTGATTGTTTATGGTTTTAATGTGTGCATGCGATTGTTTACTTTCCGCAATTAATGATCAATGGTAGCAGAGATTATGTATTATGCATGAAGCTCAAATAATGTGTGATCAGGATAATCTCAGTGAATAATTTAACAGTTATTCAAATTTTCTACATGTCTCTCCCTCCTTATGACATATATGGGGTTGTTGCTGATACATGGATGAAACATAATGGTCCTCAAGAGAGACCCAAGAAATCCCATCAAATCTAACACCCATGGGGTGCCTTCCCAAAGAGCTCAAGCTCTCCAAATGGTTCCTCTCATTTGAAGGCAAGAGATGTAACATGGAAATCAAGGTTGGCCCACTTGTTTTTATGAAATATGAAATGTGAGAAGTATGGAGAACCATACTCCCTATGGGCATCCTCAACTCTTGTGCCACTCCTCCAATGGTGCTTCCCATGTCCAATGTTCTATTAGCATAATATGGAATCATAAATTTGTGAGAGCAAGGAGTTGAAACATAGCTCCACACATGGAACCAATGCAGGGCATCACTGGCTTGCCTCAATATATAATGCAACAAGTGTCCTTTCAGTCACTTGTTTGCTTCCACATTCATCCTGCAATATGAGATCATGAAAACATAAATTGGTGCCAATGGTGCACACCGGAAATCTTGTGGCTTTCCCCCACAATCCACCAATAAGATGGCCATCATAATTGCTGCAATTGACCATAAGTACAACAAAAAATAATGTGCAAGAATGAGATATCCTCCTTGATATGATATGCTAATCAAAAAGATAAGAGAGTGCAAAACATAAAGCAAATAGTTACCTCCCTCATCATTTATTGCGGTCTTTGAGCTGAAATAACTCAAGTGAAAATTCTCCCTTATTGCAATAGAGTAGGGAAGTGGTTGTGCCAACCATCTCATCATCTCTCGGGTTGTGCATCTATCCATATGCTGATATACATCCATTAGGATTCCCTCCCAAGTGGACTCCTCCATCAATAAATAGTATGCATAAGAGTGCATGAAAGCAGAATCCATAAACACTGCATGTAGGTATTTCCCCTTGTGCTTGTGAACCCAAGCCAAAAAGATCAAGATATAGTAAGGGATGCTTCCATCCATTACTCCCTCATCCTCATCTCCTACATGTCTCCAAGGTACATCACTTGTGAAGTGGTCTTGGGAACACTTCAACAAGTAATCCCAGCTCTTAAGTGATAGTGTTGCTGGCCTGTGGGGTAGGGCCACTGTCATCTCAAAGCTCAACTCTTTGAAATGGATCTTGTCAAATACTTTACCCATCATGTTTTTTCACATATAGAGTCCCTCCCATGAAGAAGGTACCGCTTGGGCCTCTAAGGCCAAGAAGTAGCCCCTTTGCACTATGCTAGTGCCTCCTCCTGCTCCTACAACATCCAAATACAATCTGAGCAACAAGAATATTTGCTGCTCCTCCATACTCCCACCATACCAAATATGTGATGGTGACATAATGAGTGGTAAGAAGAATACCATCTCATCATAATGCACCCATGCTCTCTTCTGCCCCATGGTGTAAGTACCCTGCCAATCCTCCTCCTTCTTCACAGCCTGTGAAAAAAGGTAGGTCCTATGCTGGCCAAACTCTCTCAGGAGTGTTAGACTCGGTCTTGTCAGTCCTTCGTCAAAGTCAAATTCACCAAAGTTCATTTCTCGTCATTTGCAGTCATAAATGATTATTTTGGTCAAAATGAGGCTTTTAGTTTCTGAGTTTAGGGTCTTGTCTTCTAAAATGTTATATGTAAATAGCTTCAAAGGAAACTCTGTCACCTTATTATCTTCAGTAACTTCAGCAACCCCTGCAACAGATAGACAAGAGTTATCAGTCCAAACTCATAAAATCAGTGAAAAAGCTTGAAGACAGAAGTTGAATTAATGACAAAGTGCCAAATCAAAAAACATTATGAAGTGGGTTTTTGAAGAACTAAAAATCAAAACCATGTCTATAAGATATTTCTCAAGGTTATATATATTCATTTGCAACAAGAGATATGCACAAAATCCAAGCAGAGGTCGAATTGAAGAGTGGAAGGACGAAATTTTAGTTTTGAAGCTGTGACTGTGTGTTTAAACAGAGCGCAGCACACCCACAGTGCACGACGCACACAGCCAAAAAACTCAGTGTAATTTTCTTTAGGCGCGGCGCACCCAAAGGCCACGGCGCATTGGGTTTGCGCACGGCGCATAAAGCCCTAAAGCCAAAATTCACTTCCGCTCCAAAAAATTTCGATTTGGTCCAGTGCTATTGTCTCCAAGTAAGTTTGTCCAAGCTCGTTCAATGGTTCTAAGCTATGGTGGAGGCCCAAAGAAACAAGGGGTTTTGAATGGCTAGACGAAAAAGCTAGGCATAATAACAAGGCGGATTTGGCTTTGCCCCCTCTCAGAATTTCGAGTAATACGTCTCATACCAACAAGCAGGGCCATCGTTCGGCGCTTCGGATATCTAGGATTATCTCGGAAACTTTCAGATTGGGCCTTCCTGATGTTCATTGGTTTGTCATGGGAAATGATGACACAGTGTTTGTGCTTGAAAATATGGCGACTGTTCAGTCAAAGTATGATCACAGACAGATGTATTACATTGGCAGCCTGTCTGAAAGTCATGTGCAGAATATATTCTGTTCATATAATATGGCTTATGGAGGTGGTGGGTTTTCCATTAGCTATCCCTTGGCAAAAGCATTGGAATCAATGCAGGATGGTTGCATTCAGAGGTATCCGGGCTTGTTTGCAAGTGATGACAGAATACAAGCTTGCATGGCGGAGCTGGGTATAGCATTGACCAAGGAGCCTAGTTTTCACCAATTTGATATATGCGGTAACCTCTTTGGATTGCTCGCTGCACATGCTATCACGCCATTGGTATCTCTTCACCATCTAGATATTGTGGAACCCATCTTTCTGAGCCGCACAAGAGTACAAGCTCTGCAACATCTCTTCAAAGTTGTTAAGGTAGATTCAGCAGGAACACTGCAGCAATCCATTTCCTATGATGAGAAAAGAGAATGGTCTTTTATGGTGTCATGGGGCTATGCTGTACAGATTTTTCGGGGCATCTTCTCTCCTAGAGAACTTGAAATTCCCTCAAGAACTTTTTTGAATTAGTATAGAAGAGTTGATTTCACCGCCTACGCTTTCAATAAACTAGATGGCTTCTATTTGTTAGCACGCACCATAAACCAGATGGCGGGTTTTCCGTAAAAATTACAATCATCTTTTGAATACAAATCAGTTATGTCGGACAAATGTTGGAGGCGGTGATGGGGTAGCTACAGCTGGCTCACGAATATGGTCCAAGAGGTTGAGGAAGTGTCCATTTTTATATCATGAACTGTGATTGGTGGAAATTTGTCTCTCGTCATAAAGAGAAAAATCTTCCTTCAAAGTTATTTTTATTAAAAAAAAATCTTTTATTCAAACAGAAAGTCAAAAACCGAAAGCCCAAATTAAACAAAGACATTTACTGTGGCAAAGAAATAGGATTGGAGGCCTATTTTTATCTTCAGTTGCGATTCAAAGGAGTTACACCTACAGATTTCACTTTTTCATTGGTCATCGACAGATTCAAAGGGAGCGTTGTTTGGTCTTCAGAACAGATGATTGGATTTTCAGTTTTGTTTGTTAATAATGATTAAATAATCCCTCATTTTGAGTCGGTCTATTTTCCCACAGATAGTTTTATTTATTGTATGAAAAATTATTTGTAGAGGAGAGTTCTGGGAATCGTGTGGGAGAAAAATACAGAGTTTCACTGTACAGTTTTGACAGAGAAATAACTGAAAGTTGCAGCTCTGTTTCATAAGATCCCTGTGGTATGAATTTGGCATATGTTTTTTCTCTGTTTCATATGTGTTTTGTTATGTTTTACAGGTCATTCATAATCATTTCTAATTGAAAGATTTTAAGTAGAAGGGAAGAATCCAGTTTACTGCTCTACCTTGGGAAAGCTTTTCATGTTTTTGTGTAATTTCTTCTGCCTGGAAGGGATTCATTGGTTAATGCCCCTTTCAAGTCTTCTTGAACAGTCTTTTCACCTCATTTAAATTCAATTTAGATGCTTAAGTTCTTGCCTATCTTGCCTCATGAGATAATCTGCGTATTTCATTTAATCTCTCTGCTTCATGTTGTTCTTTGGTCCCATACTGCCCAGAAAACCCAGTCATTTATCAAAATACCCCTTTCCTATCTATTTACTAGCCTAAAATCAGTTCCCATTTTAAGTCATCTTGCACCCTATTGCTCATTTTATCGAGATTGACTGGAGAGAGCCCTCTCCTGTCCTCGTAGGGCTAGCTACGAGGCGGAGCTTGGTTTGATGTGGCCTTGAACCTCGCCTTCCTTCAGCCTAAGGCAGATTCAGCGCTAACATAGTGGCGACCCCACTGGGGAAGAAAATGGTCTAGTTTGTGAAATGTGACACTTAGATTGTCTCGCCCCAGTAAATGTATTAGGTTAAGATCTGATGGTTGATGATGAACAACGATCAGACATTGCAAGGCTGAAATCTTTCACCTGGTGACTCCATTCACTGAAAAATCCAGAAATCAATCCTTCATGGTGACTTCACTGCAGGCAGATCAGTAGCTTTAAGATTGTCAAGATGGACCGGATTGCAAGAATATATGCTCCCATGAGCCGAGATCACATCCCAGGTTTTCCGAATAAGATGCCCAAGGTGGACTGGCTTCAGAATTTTCCTATGTTCAGAAATGTGGAAGGTAATGATGCTGCTCTTCATCTGGTGAAATTTCACATTCATGTGCATAAATTAAAGATCGATTTTCCTGAAGACTGTTTGATGAAAATGTTTATGGCCACTCTGGAGGATGAAGCCCAATCTTGGTATGAAATTTTTCCATCTGCTTCTATCTATTGTTTAAAGGATTTTCATTCAATATTCTTTGAAAGGTATAAAGAATCTTATCCGTCCTTGATTTTAGTTCAGAACTGTTGTAGCCATGTTCATAGTTTTATTGAAGATCTTGAGAATTTTTATGGACACGATGACTTCATGGAAGGAGAAATCATGGAAGCTCTGTATGAGAATCCATTTCAACAACATGAAGAGAACCTAGAGGATACCCATCAAGATACTCAAGAAATCTTGCAGCAGAATCAAGATCTAGGTACAATGGAAAATGATGAAATAGAAGGTTTTGTTTCAGATCTATCTCAAGAAGAAGACAGCATGCAGGGAAGTCAAGTTTCAATTTCAGAATGTGATGCAGTCAAATCAGCTATTCCGGATTCAGATTCAGATCATGATGACCAAGAATACCTTGTGCTGAATCCCATCAAGGAAAATTCTGTTGTTGAGATCATCTGGAATGCAGAAGACAGAGTTATGGATCCAAATGTTCTTAGTTCATTAGAATACAGCCTTCATGAAGAGGTAATTCAATCAGTTTATACAAAACAAGATGAGATCTTCGTTCAAGTAAGTGAAGAAGTTCCTTTGGATGAATCGTTGGTAGATGATAGAAATGTCATTTTTGCTCTTCAAGAATCAGCTGAAGTTTCTTTTCTTATGATTGATGAATGTAATGAGAATCTGGCTGTTATATCATATGAGGATGACCTACAATTTATTCAGACTACAGAAGATCAAAACATTCAGGACTGCCTTTCAGATTCTTCTTCATATGTCTCATGTTTTGAAATATTTTTACAAGAGGAAATCTGCTCATCTACTTGTTCAGAATTTTTTGAGGACCCGGACCAGACTTTTACTAAAGGAAGATCAGAAACAGAAGAAAAGGACACCTTGTTCTTTCAGCAGGAGGTAAATCTTCATGTTTTTCATGATCCAATGGCAAATCTGTTACAGTCAGCAGTGAAGGTAATCATTGCAGTGTTCAATGATGAAGGAGATCATGGTCAATTATGTTTTTGGATGCGCAGTTACCAGCATTTGTTGTTGACCAGGAGATCTAAGTGGGAGAATCAGTCAAGAAGGCATCTGCTTGACTGGTTACATTGGCATTTTGATATAGTTTGATGGTATATTGTCTTGTAAGGAACACAGGCGGTTATGTACTGCCATCAAGTTTTAAGTTTTAAGTTCAAGTCTTAGTCATGTTGAGTTAGTTTGTTAGAGTCAAGTCTTTCAGTAATTTCAATTTCGAAATTTAGTCATCATTCTTTTGACAAAATAATGGACTCCATCGCCCAATGGAAGGAGGCACTGTTTGCTCTTCCAAAGACCTGCTGTTCTTGGCACCTCCAAGGAATTGCAGCTGCCATCCCCATTGGAGCCAATGTTAGACTCAATCTTGTCAGTCCTTCGTCAGAGTCAAATTCACCAAAGTTCATTTCTCGTCATTTGCAGTCATAAATGATTATTTTGGTCAAAATGAGGCTTTTAGTTTATGAGTTTAGGGTCTTGTCTTCTGAAATGTTATATGTAAATAGCTTCAAAGGCAGCTCTGTCACCTTATTATCTTCAGTAACTTCAGCAACCCTGCAACAGATAGACAAGAGTTATCAGTCCAAACTCATAAAATCAGTGAAAAAGCTTGAAGACAGAAGTTGAATTAATGACTAAGTGCCAAATCAAAAAACATTATGAAGTGGGTTTTTGAAGAACTAAAAATCAAAACCATGTCTATAAGATATTTCTCAAGGTTATATATATTCATTTGCAACAAGAGATATGCGCAAAATCCAAGCAGAGGTCGAATTGAAGAGTGGAAGGACGAAATTTTAGTTTTGAAGCCGTGACTGTGTGTTTAAACAGAGCGCGGCGCATACAAAAGAGGCGCGGCGCACCCACAATGCGCGACGCACACAGCCAAAAAACTCAGTGTAATTTTCTTCAGGCGCGGTGCACCCAAAGGCCGAGGCGCATTGGGTTTGCGCGCGGCGCATAAAGCCCTAAAGCCGAAATTCACTTCCGCTCCACAAAATTTCGATTTGGTCCAGTGCTATTGTATCCAAGTAAGTTTGTCCAAGCTCGTTCAATGGTTCTAAGCTATGGTGGAGGCCCAAAGAAACAAGGGGTTTTGTATGGCTAGACGAAAAAGTTAGGCATAATAATAAGGCGGATTTGGCTTTGTCCCCTCTCAAAATTTCGAGTAATACGTCTCATACCAACAAGCAGGGCCATCGTTCGGCGCTTCAGATATCTAGGATTATCTCGGAAACTTTCATATTTGGCCTTCCTGATGTTCACTGGTTTGTCAGGGGAGATGATGACACAGTGTTTGTGCTTGAAAATCTGGCGACTATTCAGTCAAAGTATGATCACAGACAAATGTCTTACATTGGCAGCCTGTCTGAAAGTCATGTGCAGAATATATTTTGTTCATATAATATGGCTTATGGAGGTGGTGGTTTTGCCATCATCTATCCCTTGGAAAAAGCATTGGAATCAATGCAGGATGGTTGCATTCAGAGGTATCTGGGCTTGTTTGCAAGTGATGACAGAATACAAGCTTGCATGGCGGAGCTGGGTATACCATTGACCAAGGAGCCTGGTTTTCACCAACTTGATATATGCGGTAACCTCTTTGGATTGCTCGCTGCACATGCTATCACGCCATTGGTATCTCTTCATCATCTAGATATTGTGGAACCCATCTTTCCGAGCCGCACAAGAGTACAAGCTCTGCAACATCTCTTCAAAGCTGTTAAGGTAGATTCAGCAGGAACACTGCAGCAATCCATTTGCTATGATGAGAAAAGAGAATGGTCTTTTATGGTGTCATGGGGCTATGCTGTACAGATTTTTCGGGGCATATTCTCTCCTAGAGAACTTGAAATGCCCTCAAGAACTTTTTTGAATTAGTATAGAAGAGCTGATTTCACCACCTACGCTTTCAATAAACCAGATGGCTTCCATTTGTTAGCACGCACCATAAACTAGATGGCGGGTTTTCCGTAAAAAATACAATCATATTTTGAATACAAATCAGTTATGTCGAACAAATGTTGGAGGTGGTGATGGGGTAGCTACAGCTGGCTCACGAATATGGTCCAAGAGGTTTAGGAAGTGTCCATTTTTATGAACTGCGATTGGTGGAAATTTGTCTCTCGTCATGAAGAGAAAAATCTTCCTTCAAAGTTATTTTTATTAAAAATTTGGCTTTTATTCAAACGGAAAGTAAAAAACCGAAAGCCCAAATTAAACAAAGACATTTACCGTGGCAAAGAAATAGGATTGGAGGCCTATTTTTATCTTCAGTTTCGATTCAAAGGAGTTACACCTACAGATTTCACTTTTTCATTGGTCATCGACAGATTCAAAGGGAGCGTTGTTTGGTCTTCAGAACAGATGATTGGCTTTTCAGTTTTGTTTGTTAATAATGATTAAATAATCCCTCATTTTGAGTCGATCTATTTTCCCACAGATAGTTTTATTTATTGTATGAAAAATTATTTGTAGAGGAGAGTTCTGGGAATCGTGTGGGAGAAAAATACAGAGTTTCACTGTACAGTTTTGACAGAGAAATAATTGAAAGTTACAGCTCTGTTTCATAAGATCCCTGTGGTATGAATTTGGCATATGTTTTTTCTCTGTTTCATATGTGTTTTGTTATGTTTTACAGGTCATTCATAATCATTTCTAATTGAAAGCTTTTAAGTAGAAGGGCAGAATCCAGTTTACTGCTCTGCCTTGGGAAATCTTTTCATGTTTTTGTGTAATTTCTTCTGCCTGGAAGGGATTCATTGGTTAATGCCCCTTTCAAGTCTTCTTGAACAGTCTTTTCACCTCATTTAAATTCAATTTAGATGCTTAAGTTCTTGCCTATATTGCCTCATGAGATAATCTACGTCTTTCATTTAATCTCTCTACTTCATGTTGTTCTTTGGTCCCATACTGCCCAAAAAACCCAATCATTTATCAAAATACCCCTTTCCTATCTATTTACTAGCCTAAAATCAGTTCCCATTTTAAGTCATCTCGCACCCTATTGCTCATTTTATCGAGATTGACTGGAGAGATCCCTCTCCTGTCCTCGTAGGGCTAGCTACGAGGTGGAGCTTGGTTTGATGTGGCCTTGAACCTTGCCTTCCTTCAGCCTAAGACAGATTCCAGCGCTAACAAGGAGTAGCCAACACAGCATTGCCTCTTATTGCCCTGTGTCATAGATTTGCAAAAGGCTCACCATCCTCTTGCCTTCCATCCACTTCCACTCAACTCCTTGTGGATGTCTCCCTTCCTCCTGCATCTTGATATTCCCCCAACAAGGTCTACCATCATCCCAAAACAGGTTTTGGCCTTTGCATTTCATGGGACCTTGAAATGCAATCTCTTCCATGACAAAGTTTCCAAACCCCAACCACAACAGTGGTGCACAACACATCAATGGTGTATGAAGATGATGGCACAACGTAGTGAAATTTTCCTGCTCTAGACAATCAGCATGCAAAGATATACAATCCTTCATGAAAGATAAAAAATTGGGCATACCTTGGGGAGATTTGGAAGAGCCTTGTGTTGCTGCAAGAGTTTCTTCCTCAATAGTGTTGGCTGCCTCAATTACCGGAGATGAAGTTTTCTTCTCCATCACTATGAAAACGCTGGTATGTGCCTCTTCTATTGGTGGTGAGGGCTCCTCCCTCTTTTGACAAAATCTACTGATCAATCTTTGAGAAAAATCAGCAAGAGTAGAAACCCTTGCATGACTCCCATGGCTGAACCACCAAGTCTTTGCTTCACCCTCAAGGTGCAGTGCTGCAACTTCTACAACCTCCCTGTCTACTACAGGATGTAGCAGGAAGAAAGCCTCTAGCTTCTTCACCCAACCCTTTGTTGCACATTTGAGTGACCCATCGAATGTGGACAATAGAAATCTATTGCCTCTCATCATCCCATAGCTGTGGGGTCTTCTCTCTTCTTTGTACTGAATACATTGTGCAAAAGATAGAGTATCTTGGAAGGCTCTAGAGTTTTCTCGGTACTCAACAAGATACGCACTTAGAATCTCAAATTCCAAGTGTTTTTCATGCTCCATTTTTCCTCCTTGGTGAGAGTAGGAAGTGCACGGTCCTTCCTCTTCTCCTTTTTCAGTATTCTCAACCTCCTTGGAGAGGTATTTTCTGGATCTAAAATCTAATGAGAGCAATATCATCCTCTGCATCATCTTGACCTCTTCTATCTCTTTGATTTGAACTTCACAGGCTGAGCCAAGTTCGAAGCTTTGATACCACTGTAATATTCCTTTTTCAAGATTTGCTATAATAGGGTCCAGAGGGATGTTGTATAGGGAAGCCAATGAAAAAATAAGCTAAAAGGGGACTTGGATCCCTTTTTTTACCCTTCATGCATTGCACTTCCAGAATATTAGCTCAAAGAAATAACCCTAGGTGGGTTATTCAGATCCTCCACTCCTAGGTATCTCAAACAATGCTCAAAAGGGAGAGCTACAACAATACATGAACTCCAACAAGTAGCAGCAGTGAAACATCAATACATATGGTGAAAGAAGAGAGAATAACCATTATATTATGTGCAGCTACAAATATATATACAATAACTTGAGGAAAGACCTCTCAAGATAGGCGAGATCAGCCCCAAGACAGATGTACATGCAAAAGTGAAAGTGCACAGCTACACAACCTAGCAACAAAATATGACTGCGCAGTCCATAGTGAGAAATGACTGCAAACTGATATAGACACAATTATATAGCAATAGCAAGCTCAAATAAAGTGGGGGAGAAATATCTCAACCCCGGAAACAATACTACAACAATCCTCGAAGGGATTGGCCAAAACGTACAAATTGGCAAAATGCCGGAGTGCAGTGTAGCAGTTGCAACTCAATAACAATAAAAAAATGGAGAAGGATATAAATGTTGCCAAAGATGAATAAAAATCCTCCAATGATCTTCAAATTGAAAGGTTTCTCCCTTCACTGAAGATTACACCCTCTAATCCACAGTGTGAACCCCTCCTGCAAGTGCCCTCTGAAAATAACGCAATATGAGGAAGAGACTGCGTTGGGAATGAGATGAAACATATGGCCCAATGCCAAAATATGCAATGAATCTCCAGGATCTCCCTCACTAATATCTTAGAGAATGAATGAGCTCCTCCTCTGCAAAACTAGCTCTGGAAGTGGGTGGTAATGAATCCTCACTGCAACCCCCAACAACTCAACATTTCTGCCAAGCTGGAAAACGCTATAGCTAAAGATGGTTACCTTGGCCTCAAGCCTAGATGTGAGGAGAATGAAGAATAGGTCCTCCAAAGCTTCCTAATGAAGGATAGGAAACTTCTATATGGAAATCTCCCTTGTGCTAAGTAGCACAACTATCCCAGTTGAACAACTGGAGAGAGCAGACCAAAATCAAAATCTAAAACATAATGAGCAATGGCTCTCCTTCCCCCTTTTATGCCAAGAGGAGGCTTCCTTTCCATTGAACCCAGCCATTAGGGTTTCTCTCATCCAATAATATCCCTCCTATCAAAACTGCACTGTCTTCTCATGCAAGCTACACCTCTTTAGGCAATGTTGTTGACTTGGTCAAACTTGACCTAGTCTTCTTATATTTTCTCCTTTTCACACTAGGAGATGACAAATAAGCCACTTAAGTGACCCCTTTTCTCATTAGGAGTATTTATTATGCTTCTTCATGGGCCCCCTTACACATTTTATTATTTTTATTAAAAGGAAAGCAAAATTAATGTTCCAATTAACTTAATGAAAATTTTGGAACATTACACTTTGCACCAAACAACAGTCCTAACCTCACATTTTATTACAGTCCTGAAAATTCACATTTATATCACAGATCCTCATTCAAATTATTGTTTCTAAATGAATATGCATAATCCTTTATATAGTTGATATTGTCTATAATTGATCCAACATGTCCTTTAGTTATGAGGCTGACTTGATTAAGGTTATATGAGCCAACTTTTAGAGGATATGTTCCAGTGTATTGTAGGTCGTCTTGAAGAGTATTTATATCAAGTATTATGTTGGTCTAAGTAGTAGTATTGTCACCATTATTAAGCCATATCTTCAATCTTATTTGATAAGATATTTGAGGAATACATCACTAAATTTGAAACTTCATATACATAACTCTTAATTAATACATTTATAACAATATGACAAATCCCAGAAGACATCAAGAAGAATTCTTTGACCTGTAATAAAATCCTTTCTCATGAAACCCATGAAGAAAGCTTAGAAATACATTTTATTACCTTTGTCTTCTTCATTACATAAATACATAATTACATAGTCAATATGAAGATCGAAGCTAGTTACACTTTCCAACACTCCCTATAAACTAGGGAGGTATTCATAATGGTACATTGTTACTTTCAAAATGAATAATCTCATAAGAAGAATCAGATTGGTAATTTCATTTGTATAGTATCATATCAACCAGCATTTTCCTAGTGTAAGGCCTTGACTAACAACCCCATCCCTCAACGAGACAATGGGCTACAATGCTGGCGAGACACATGAATTATAGACACCATCTCCACCCAGGTGTTCCTAGAGTATGACCTTCTTGGACTATTATTCTCTTGGGTAGCTATCCCTCAAAGAATATCCATCCTCGATTACCCTTATCTTCAATTCCCTATCTCATTCTCAAAGAGTATCGAATGCCAGATTATTACCCAATCCTCGATATTGTCTTCCCAGTTGAAGACTAGAATGATGTGTCTACCTCTCCCTTTCAGCCAAGGAGGATCTATTCCATAAGGGAATCTACTCATTCTTGTACAAGGAATGTACCTAAGCTCATTTTCAGGAATTACCCAATTTCTTCAAAGTAAGAAACTTATCACGAGACTCCCTCTTAACCAGGGACTTGCAGCAGCAATGGTGAGACACGCAGGTGCTCATAAAGAATTCCTCCCCTCTATGTCATGGATTTCAATATTGAGGAATCTTCAACTTTAGCTTCAGAGGGAACAAATCATCCATCACTTTAATCCATGATTTATGTCATCTACCAGAAAGTGATTCATTAGTCTTTCTCATTTGGGCCACCTTTATGTCATGTTGATTTCCTTCAACCATCTCCCAAGGATATTACATCCTTCCACATGGTTGGAAGCCCTGTATAAACTTATCCAGATAAACATATACATAAGAAATTTTAAATCATAAGTTACCTCAGTGTTGATCTTTCACCATGACATCTTCTTGTAGGCATCAACATCCTTTATTTAGATTGACACATCTCCTAAAGATATGTATTTTCAAGGGTCTTCTTCTTTACCATACTTCTATCAGAGTCTACATATATTCCTAAGAGATATCCTAACCACATCTTCTTGGCTTCCGGATGATAACCACTTCTTGACATGGTTGCACTTCATGATCTCTTCCTTTCTTTATCCACACAATTTCATTTATTCCCTGGAACTTCCAGCATACAGTTCCTTGTTTGTATAGAACCACCTCGTATTCGTATGAGTACATATTATGTTGATTTAATGACATAATTTTACCTGAAGAGATCCTTCCTTCTCTTGATCATACTTTTAAAGATATAATTACATCACCTGCAACCATATGAAACAACTTCACAACATCTAGTTTTAGCATATATGTACTTTATCTTATCCTGCAGCAATTTCCTTAGAATGAAGAACTTCATTCCCTTGACATGTTTCATCAATATCATATCCTAATCCTAGAATTATGCAAGATAGAATTCTAGATGAAATATTTTTCTTTATTTCTAACCAGTGAATCCAGAGAGGACTCCATTAGAAAAATTTTGCACCTATTTCCATATTGATTATTGAATGATGACCCTTGATCTAGATGACTTCCTTCCATCAATGTTTTTATCAGTGAGGTTTCCAGGAGCTACTTCTTTCATCACTATATTGCAGACATCTTCCTATGACAAGTTCTCCTTCCATGCTTCTATAATGATGCCATTAACGTACAATGATTCCTAACATACTATTTTACAACCGAAAGAAATCACTTAAAAAGGAAGATGATCTCAATCATATTAGAGATATTTCGCTTCTTCTTTCTTAGATTTATTTGCATCAGGTTCTTCTCTTTCTTTTGTGACATTGTATTCTTCCTTTTTCCTCTTGTCCTTTCCAAATTTAGGACAATCCCTTTTATAATTTCCAAGTTCATTGCATCCAAAGAATCATACCTTTTCCATATTTCTCGTTTTATTCTTAGGACCAAATTTATTGAATCTTCCTTTTTTAATGGACATGGCTGAAAAGGCATGATTCCCTTCACTTGATCCTGTATCAACTCTAGTTTTTAATCTTGTTTCCTCTATTTTACATAGAGGCCATAGATTCTGGAATTATGTTTCTTCTTTCTTCCCATATAAGCTTGAAGTGAATTTTGCTCATTCTTCTGGTAGATCATTCAACACCACTATATTCATCTCACTATCAGACATTACCTCTCCCAATTCCTGCAGGTGGTCACGTATCTCAGAAATCCTCATAAAATATGAAGTGATTCCTCCCTCTCTTCACAATTTCATCTTTTATATTTCTTGTCTTAGAGAGACTACTTCTCCTGCAATAATCATGAAGAATAACTCCACAAATTTCTCATATATTTCTTTTTCACTTTTTAGTTTTGATACATAGGGTATGAGTGAGTCCTTAATGAATTCTATGAGAATCCTCTGGGCTATGATTTCTCCTTTCATGTACTTCGCATGAGCTGGAGCATCTTCTTTTGAGGGTTGAGTTGTAGATCCTTTTATGTAGCCCATAAATTCATCTTCGATTAGATTCAAATATGTTCTTTTCTTCCATGCACTAAATTTTGATGACCCAACAAATTTTTTTCTCTATTTGCAATAATTAATTTTGACAAATTCAAAATAGGTCATAGAAATACTTACTTGTGTAGATTGATTTATTCCTCCTAACAACTTCCTTTATGATGATGATGGCAGGGACTCCCTCTTAGATTGATTTATTCAAATTAGGTGACCTTGGATCCTTGATGATCAAGGATTTCTTCAGAATGATGATGTATTCAAAGGTTTTGAATAGTCTTGGATGATTCTTGATGATGTGTCCTCCAAAAATGTCTTCAATATCATAAATATTTTATGGAAAAAATCATCTCCTTGATGAGTGGATCCTTTGAAGGTCTTCTTTAGATGGCTTGAGAATTTTCTTGAAAACTTATTTGACTTTCCAATGCAAACTTTGATCTTGTCTTTGATGCCTTCTAGAAAAATGGACTCTTGTTCTTTAATCCTTGAGTGTCTCCTTATCAAATAGCCCTTGTCTTTAGCACCTTAGATTTGATACCATGTTGAGAATTAGGTAGGGCTAGGTTTAATTAAAATTTTCTACTTGATAATTACTTGTGAGATTACTTCTTTTACTTATGTCTTCCCTTCTTAGCTTTATTATGTATTTCATCAAGTCAATTACCAAAACACACGAGAAACAAATTTATGCTCTTCAAGCTAGGGCCAAAACCTCTCCCTCTCGGAGAGGAAAAACCACAAGAAACTCATCTTATAGACTTTCAGTTGACAAGTACCATGACAATGACATGGAACCTTGACCCTTGTCTGCCTCTAAGACCTTGTCTCTAATTATTCCTTGAATCCTTAAGCTGATCCTTGTTTTCTGCACTATCCTACACCTTTCTACATCAAGACTAGAGAGTTCAGTCTCTAAATGTATTCTTCATTTTTAAGATATCAACACCTTTTCATAGATTTTCCTATGCACGCCTTGCACCTCCACATAACCTTGTTGGCAGGTCTTCAATTTGCACACGACCTGTCTACTTTCGCTAGACAATCCACCTTCTTCACACTATATAGATACATTTTCTTACTTTGTATTACTCCATTGGGTAGACTTATCTTACTTCTCATTCACTGTAATTCTGTCACTTCTTGAGATTAACTTCAGTTACTGTGATCATCCTTGGCTTATTGTGATGTTGTCCAAGATGTTTATACCGAAACCATATACGTGGGATAGCCTTCTTTCTTCGCTGATCTATCTCCCTTATTCGCACCCAACATCAGTCCTAACCTTGCATTTTGTTACAGTCCTGAAAATTCGCATTTATAACATAGATCCTCATCTGAATTCCAGCATCTAAATTCATCTGCATACTCCTTTATATAGTCGATCTTGTCTGTAATTGACCCGACTGGTCCTTTAGTTATGAGGCTGACTTGATTAAGATTATATGAGTCGACTTGTAGAGGAGATATTCCAATGTATTGTAGGTGGTCTTGAAGGCTATTTACATCAAGTATTATGCTGGTCTAAGAAGTAGTATTATCACCATTCTTGAGCCATGTCTTCAATATTATTTGAGAAGGTCTTTGAGGCATACATCATTGACTTTGACACTTCATATACATGACTCTTAATTAATACATTTATGACAAGATGACAAATCCTTTAAGACATCAAGAAGAAGTCTTTGACCTATAATAAAATCCTTACTCATGAAGCCCATGAAGCAAGCTTAGAAATACGTTTTATTAACTTTGTCTTCTTCATTACATAAATAAATAATTACATAGGCAATATTAAGGCCGACCTAATTACACTTTCCAACATTGAATTCATTTGCAAACTCAAGTTCCTCGACTAGTGCAACTTCTTTTGAAAATCATCAGCTCATAATAAAAATTAGGTAGTGATAATGCTTATTTTTCCCATTTCCTTGTTTGAGTTGATTTAAAGTTTAACGATATATTGATGAATGATTTAATGTGGCTCAAATCTACTTGAAATCATGATTTTCAACTTAAAGCATAAAAGGTCATCGAGTGATTTTGGTGCTTATATCATTGTTGGGGGAAGTTAACTAGTGTTTTTTATTCAAGTACATGTCGCTTGAAAGAATAATTGGAAGGAAAAGTTGCTATTTCTAGTCACATTTCATTGCACTGTGTTTATGTATAGTTACTTATCTGGATAAGGATATATTAAATCAAGAAAGAAGAATTGTTGTGGTGATATACCATAGAGGGTGCCCATTAAATACCACCACATGTGCCAAAAGTTACAAAAGTAGAATGCAGATGAAATAGCTAAATCCATGGCTTATCAGGCCCCAAAACATATATGCCACAAGCATGGAGGTTAATCATGAAAAATCATGCCCTTAATCTAGATTATGAATTTCCTTAGGTCCGTCACTTTCATGTAGAGAATAATTTTCCTTTTCCCCAGAAGGACTTGGACTCAGGTTTCAAATACCTTGGTTTCTTTCTTAAACCAAATTGTTACAAGTTTTCACATTGGTATTTTAAATTTTGTTGCCTTTAACTTTAAAAAAATGTTTGGAGATTCCCTTTGGCCTTGACTTCATATATTTTTCATGTAGCATTTGAATATTGTATGGTTTTGTTGTTGTTTTTTGTTAATCCTAATTTTATGTTGTACCCTACAAAAATATAGAATGCACAATCTCTAAGACACAAAATTATGAAGGATTTGTAAAATAATCTAAACCCAGAAATAAACATGGAGTAGAATTTTTTTTTATGTAGTCAACTATGTCAACAACTAGATAAAGATAATATGCATTTGTTGTACATAAGGCAATTGTAATCCATAGCTTGTAAAATTAAATTTAGTTTCTAACTACAAGTTGTAAGATGAATTCTTATATTAGGTGTGTACGTGCATTTCAAAATCTTTGGTTTAGTTATTTTTGTCTAATTATTGCTTCAAATGTAAACATGCATTGGAAATTTGACCTTTTTATTTCTCATGGAAAGAATTCTACACAATACTTTTATGGTGCAAAGTTTGGCATTTTTGGTGGTAAGTTCTCTCATTTATTTATTTTTATGTTCTTTCATTTTCCTTGTGTCAAAGAGGAATTTATTTACTTTTTTTAAATACTATGATTGAAAGTTTCAGTGGAATATTAGTATTTTTATAAAAAGTTGTTATGAAGTGTATGAAGTCCTACTTCAAGCATGAATTTTCAAATCTCAACATTTTCTATTTTTTGTTGTGGAGAATTATTGGAAGAAGTGTTTAAGGGGGGCCATTGTAATTAGTGTTTTTGTGAACTTTTCCATGTGATGTAAAGGAACTTCTATAGTCTCATTATATTGAAAAACGTGATAAGAGTTTTAATAGATTTTTAATTAAAAAACAGATGAGATCACATTATTAGTATTTAAATGAATATATATTGGATGCAGATCGAAGACATTGGATTCATATTCCAGACCTAGACTATCCAAAGAATGGTGCTTCTATTCTTTAGCATGACTCTCGATTGGTGGATGTTGTCGGTTACACAATTTTTAGAGGAAAATTATTGAATGCTTTGAAAGGTGGAAACACACGTGCAATGCATTGGCAACACAATGGGAATTTTTTGAAGTGATTAGACAATATTTCATGTGTAAATTGTAGCCTAATCATTAGTCAGTTGGAAACTCATATTGTAATACTTGGAATTTCATATAATAAAATTTGTGGTTCAAGTTATTTACGATTGTATTTGATATTTTTTGTGTTGTTATCAACCTATGAGACTTCATGATTCACATGTTTTCATATTATATGAGCATAAATATTGTATTTTATTTTTTTAATATAGTCGAAAAATCATACGAATGCATTTATGTTGATTAAAAATGAACACAAATAAAATTAATATAAAAATATTAAATTAGTAGTTTATATCAATTAATAATGAACACAAATAAAATGAATATGAAACTACTAAATTAGTTGTTGATAATGATTATCAATGAAGTAAATGAAATGAATATAAACTACTAAATTAGTCATTTATATAATGAATGTGAAACTACAAAAACAACATAAATGACTACTACAAATGATAAATTTTTGATCACAAATGACAACTAAATTTTGCATATATACAACTATTATCAGCTAATTTACAATATCTTATAACACGATCAAAATTTAGTCATATTTCTATAGTCATTAATTGGTTTCAAACGATTACTAAAATCTACAGATATATGACCATTAGTAGCTAATTTACAACATCTTATAACACAACTGAAATTTAGTCATACTTATTTGGTCATTAATGGGTTTCAAACAATGACTATAATTTGCATATATATGACTATTAGTAGCTAATTTATAGTATCTTATAACATGACCAAAATTTTGGTCATATTTCTTTGGTCATTAACTACTTTTATCGGGTGATCATATAGTAGTATATTTAGTTGTATATTTGGTCATTAATTGTGACAATTAATGACTAAGTTAATGACCAAATTTGTGACTAAATATACTACTAGACAATAAAATTGTGAACCAATTAATGACTAAGCTAAAAACGACTAAAATTTGGTCACATCATAAGATACTTTAAAATTAGCTACTATTGGTCACCGAATGAAAATTGGTCATTTATATGCAACTTTTAGTCATTTTTTAGTAACTAATTAACCATTTTGTACTATTTTGGTCAAGTATTTCTCAGCCGTGTCACCCTTCTCCATTTTGACCTTCCTAAGCTTGTCTTTCAGTGCCACCTTTCGGTGGTAGATGTTATTCTGATACAGATCTTTCAAGGCATTCCACATTTCATATGGAGTCGCCTTCCCATGGAGGCTCATGAAAATATGGCCTCAAACTCCCTTTAACAATATCCTTCTCGCTTTCACAACATTCTTCTTCAATGCATCAAGAAGTTGAGTATTTGTTGTTGCGGGCTATGGGACATCAGCATATATGAAATCCTTTATTCTATTATCCTCAAGCACTGCCTCCATCCTATCCTTTCATGCAATATAATTTGAATTTCCCTCGAGTGGATATTTAAGTCTCAAGTCATTAAAATACATATTGATATGAAGTTAGACACCGAGGAAATAATATGCAAATTCGAACCCTATCAAAACAAATTATGTTCTTCTCTTCTTATTGTGATTCCTGGTGTTATGATGCCATGTAGAAATTATACCGATGGGATTCAATCTGATCTTATGATGAACTAAAATAATAAACTAAATCCTTATATAAATTTGCGAAAACAATCACATAAACAAGGGAAAGAAACAATCAATAACATACCACAAGATGTATATGGGGAAATAACGTTGCCTAAAACCCTTACACTCACAAGAAAACTCCTACACCCTGCCAATTGTCTCACACTGATCTAGGAAAAATCAGACAAATACTTAGCCAATTCTCAGCCTTTGCTCAACCTGCCTTGCTCACATAATCCTTGAGGAATTAAATCCCTGTTAAATAGGAACATCCCTTTCCTTAACTCCAAAATCCATCCAAGGTCTCCAACTGACTCTATAACTGACCCATACAATTTTCTAATTATACAACTGATAGTTATCTTCCCTTTAACCTCTGTCCCAATCGGGTCTTCCTCGGAACTGACACGCAACAACTATTTATAGTGAATTATCAGTTAACCAATTTATCACTCATTGTGAATTAAATAAAATTTAATTCACTGGGCCTCTCACTAGCTCATCTCTCTGTTAGAACTAGTTAAACTGATTGTAGCTTAGTTGATTCAGTTAACTAATTACAACTCATGCATAACTGCAATTGGACCCCCTTAAATCATGGAATCACTCTACATGCATCCTATCTGATACTCAACTTGAATTTCCTAAGCTAACTTAGTCATTCAGACTTAGTTAATTAATAAAAATTGTTATGAGATGAAATTACAATTTATCTTCCAATTTAATTAAGGGAAAAATAAATTAGAAGCCCCACAGTGGGGTGCGTGTCATTTCAACATTTCCTACCAAAATAACAGTAGAATGGTAGTTCTTTTCTAAATGAAATATAAAATAAAAACCCTTACAAATATAACTACCTATATGGTAGCCTTATTCACACCAATGACCATCAAAACCATATTATTATAGCTCCTCAAATAATACAATCAAACCTCGCACAACCCAAATTATCCACAAACTATTGTGGATATTCCACTGGACAGATCATCACAATAGATATAATAAAAGTAGATGTCAGAATCTTCAATCTACACTATTAATAGTGTAGATTTAACATGTGAAACCATTTGAAGAGAAAACTCAACTAGAAGGCGAGGTCGTTATGCTCTCTTTCTTTGAATAGAAAATGGTTGTGAGTACAAAGAAGTATGGCTTGTGACTCATGGGCTACTAAAATGTACAAATCCTCTCTATGTGATCTATATATTATCCCACTCAGTTATTTTATCTCATCTATGGATCAAATGCACTCAAAAAGAATGGAACCCCTTTTCCTCCTAGTGGCCTAGTTATAACAAAGTATGAAATCCTACTAGTGGTTAGTATGGACTACCTCAATTATTAACGAAAGTTACAATATGGAATTGTCTAGAGTATTCTTCATCCTAATAGCATTTTTATAACATTTTACATGAATAATATGAGCTATCATGATATTCTCTTGAATTAAAGTGGCAAAAACAAAAAGGTCAACATTTGAGTGGCATAACTTTTGCATACAAACTCCCATAGTGGTCATTCTTCATCGTTGGAAAGTTCTGTGTTTAGAATACGAAAAAATGGTTTTTCAATGAATAATAAAAGTTTAACCCCCATAAAATGTAATTTTATGCCTCAAAATGCTCCTAGAAGGTTTAAGACCCTGATTTTCCAAACTAGGTTCCACGACTAAAAATGGTCCTGTAATTTGATTCCTCCTTGTTGTTCCACTCTAAAAGCATTAATATGAATGAAAAATAATATAATGATCCAATATGGATCATAAAAAACTCTTTTTCTAACATGTGGCCTGCTTTAATAGGCCTTCTTTTAGCCTTCATTGCTTCTTCTTATACTATGGTCAAGCATTAGCTCCCTTTTCTATTATTGAATTACTCTAGTCCCACGGGCTAGTACAATATACCTAAAACACCCATGTTCAACATCGACCCGTATTTTGTTTCTGTTGGCCTTCTTCTAGGCCCGAAACTAGTCAAAAAAACATTCTGCATGAACTTACCAAAATTCAAGCCCTATGAACTATTTCCTTTAGCATTGCAGTTTTCTTAGCCTCCAATTTCTACATCTCTTCCCCTACATAGACTTCCAATAGACTTGCAACCTTCCTCCATAGTTGCGGCCTCCTCTTTCTCAAGGAAACATATGCCTTAGACCTTAAAATTCTCCACTGCTAGCCCTTCTTTCTTCTCTTGCAACTCCTTTCATTTGCTATAACTAAGTCACATCTACCCTCTTCCACACAAGATGAATAATCCTTTCGATTTCTTGTATTTATGATTTTCCAAGGGGTGTGTCTTTTAGCCTTATTGGCCAACCTGAGCTAACTTGAAACTTTAAGCTGACTTGAAATTAAATTTAAAATATTTCTTGTGCCTTTTAATTAATTTTACACTCACGACACAAAATCTGTGTGAGAAGTACCTCCCAATGCTACCAAATTTCAACTCATCATGCCACTTGACTTAACGGATCAATCTTAATCAATATTTTTCTTGTGTGGTTATTTTCCCAGGATCATAACTATCTTAAAACACTTATACTAGGCCTCATTAATAAATTTCATCAGTTATGTGCCTTTTTTCTAATACCATAAATATCTTGAGACACTTATATTTAGCCTCGCTAATAAAAATCATTGATTTACCACCCATCTCATGCCTTTAAATATTAGATATAAATAAGATGAGCTTAATCAACTTTACATTTCACTAGGTTTTATACTAAGTTTATATCAAATGTCTATATATCAAACAAATGGATCTAGAATATTGAATATATGCTAAAACCAATAATTTTAAATGGATATATAATCATTGCATATTGTTAAAAAAATATCATTAGTTAAGTAACATCATTTTAAATAGTTGTATAGATTAGAATCCAAATATATAGCATATTTGTATGTACATATGAGATATAAAGCTTCACTCCTTTTACGTATGAGCTATTATTAAAATTGAAGGCTATAGAATAATGATGGAAATCCACCAAACCATTTTCTAGGTATTCTAAACATTTATTAGATTGATTAGGAACTATCATAATCATCATCTCAACCTCACTATTTAAAGAAAGGATAAAATGCAAACAAAAAAATGCTTGTAACAAGTGAAGGAGTTAAAAAAAACACATATATAGGGCTAAAAATAAATGGATAAAATAATAGAGGGGAAATATATTAGCCAATCATCTTATGTAAACTAAATAGATTATCATGAGGTGCATGCTTATGAACATCACATATTAGATTTGAATACAAAATGAGGACATTTCCTTCACCCATACTTGCTAGGATATCCCTCCCTTGATACTCCTTCATTATTAAAATTTTAATGAACCTAAATATACAAAAACAAACCAACAATATTGAGATCTTTTATGTAAGAATATAAAACCTTAACTAGTCAATCAAAGTAATGAGTAATTAATAGGATGATTATTTATGTAACAAAATAGAAAAATTATCAAATTAGAACAAAGTTTAGTTTCACAACAACACAAAAAAATTATTGTGACATTATAACTCCAAAAATCCTGTGATTGTTAAAAATGAGTTAAAATGAAAAAGCAGTCAGGAGAATAGTTGGATATGAACACCTTTTCCTAGGTAATAAACATTTTGGTTTAGAAAGAAACAATGAGTTGAAAATCAAAATGATCCATTGAAAACAAAGATCATATAATTATAGTTAATCATCTAGGAAGGAGAAAACCATGAACCAAACCTTGATTGAAAATAAAGAAAGGAATGGTTTAGTGGCGAGGTCAGGAAAGTTCCATTATCTAGCCCACCAAATTAGATTAATTTCAAGGTTTTTAGGTCAACTCAAGCCACATGCAAATTTACTTCTCATACCTTGAAACTGAGCCAAAGGAATTTTTCTCTATTGTAGTGTCTCGTAAGTTTCCTAACACATTAAAAAAGAAAAAGAAAAAAAAACAACAACAATTCAATAACTAGATTTCATTGCACCATAAAATGCAAAAGTAAGCCAAGAAAAATTCTTCCTCTATATAAACCTTTCATAATTCATTTAAAAATTTATCTTTCATTATTCATTGAAAATTTTGTTTTCCTACATCATAAGCATATGTATGTATTATTTGAGTCTAATAACCTTCCCCATCAAACAAGCCACCTCCATCTTTGCCCCCAAATCCTCCATTATGAGAATCCATCTTCGTCCCCATCTTTGCCCCAAATCCTCCATTATGAGAATCCATCTTCGTTTTAGATCAATAAAAAGTACTATCACACACGAAGGCCCTAGTTGAGTCCCTCCACACATCCTAATTCCTCAATCCTCCTCCAAGATATATAAGGCCCTCCTTTCCCATAGGTTTTAACGGCTATAATGTTTTCTTCTTTATATAGATCATGCAAGTCCCTAGGTTTGAAATATGACTTAAATTTAAGTCTCAAAACCTTCAAACTCCTCTTGCAAATCCCGATCCAATAAATTGTTTGAAAATACTTTTGTAAAGAACCTTTCATTAAAGTGGCTTGCGTGGACATCCTATAGATAACGGGTCACGGGGTCATGCAAATCAGCTTTAAACTAGATGCAACTTAATACAATTAAAATTTAGAGTGGTTGATTCATCATAAAAGAGACTGAAAATATGTCTAAAGCCAATTAAATTGAACATGTCATAAATCTTAGAAAATGCGCGTTCACGTTCAATTAAAAGAAACTTAACGTAGATTAATTGTTACGAAGAGAGCATATGTATATATATATATCCGTCTTTTCTGGACTCAAGCAGCTATTATAAGATAATATTAAGAGGACTTGTTTAGGCGAAGAAAATGTATAGAAAAACCAAAGCTTTTCACCATAAATAAAACAATATTTCTCAACCTTATAAACTCATAATGTAAATCAATGAATAATTATTATTGATATTAATAGATAAAACTTTATTATGAATTAAAATTTGCTGATTTCGTAGGTTTACAGAGACAGAGAAAACATCAAATTAACATTGGGGAAAATATATTTTTAATTTAATAATAAAAAAATCTATAAAATCGTGAATAAATGATGATTGAATCGATTTATTAGTGAATTTATCGTTCCAATATTTTTAGACGTTAAGGCCACCAAACAATCTCATTCACATAACTCAAACAACAAAAGTAATAAAAAAATATAAAATCAATATTTTATATCAAATGAGAATTGTAATTATCATTAATAATTATGTCAATACTTATGATTTTGGAATATAGATTTTAAAATTTTAAATTAATTATAAAAAATTATTAAGTAAATTTTAAATATTTAACTTTCATATAATATTTTAAAATATTTTTAATAATATTCATATTAAGATTTATTTTCAAAATATTTTAGAATATTTTTAATAATATTCATATTAAGATTTATTTTCAAAATAATTAAAGAAAATGTTATATAAATATTTGTCATATGAATTGAGTTATGGTCTTTTGACATGTGATATTGATAAACTATGGTATTGGTTTATGGTATTGTAACGAAATTTATTTGTAAATATAGTAAAGTGAGGTGGATCTCCATGGTTAAAAGTCATGTTACATGTTTATAATTAATAATTATAATAACACAAGAAAATTTATAATTTAGTTTATTTTATGTTTTTTTTTAATTTTAGCAATCTGAGAAGTATCTTTTCATTTTTATTATGAATTGATGTCTATAGATATTTACCAACCATTTAATTTATATGTATGTGCTACCATGATGTGTAAACCAGTCACTACAAGAAGAAGGGTCTTTTAGCCACACATTAGCACCACAATTTGTAAAGGATTTGAGAAATCTTTATTTTTCAAATAGTGGTGCAAAAGTGGTGATAATGTGGGGATACGCAAGTGGTGCTATGTTGTCTGGTGCAAAAGTGGAGTTAATAAAAAATATTAAATTTGGTGTTAAATGCATATGTGGCATTCCATGGTGTATGGTGCAAACCACCAAAAACCAATCTCACGTGGATCAAGATTTTGTGATGCAAAGCACCAAAACCAATTTTACAAAAATTAAAAATTTATCATAAAAATATCAAAATTATTATAATAATAATAAATTGTATATGGTGCAAAGCACCATAAAATAAAAAATGGTGCAAAAAAAATAAATTATTATTATTATTATAATAAAATTGTATATGGTGCAAAGCACCATAAAATATGAAATGGTGCAAAAAAAAAATAGCCTCCTTTATTTAGAAAGGTTATATATTGCATGTGGTGAGTATGCTAGGAAGAGTTTGATTTTATTACCAAAAATAACATTTTGACCATTTTCTTATGCTTAAATCCAATTACCATAAATATATTTAATTAATATCAAATGTATTAACACAATTGAAGTATCTCATAATTACATCCAAAAATTTTAATTCATTGTGTACAATAAGACTATGGTAGATTTTTTTGTGCTTCGCTACATTATGGCAAGTATCAATTACAAGTAATGGAAGAGTCTCTCCATTGAAACATTCACATGATTCCAAGTTGATGGACATAATAAATTTACATAATATAAGCAGTGTCATTTCAATTCCAAGCGTCACAGAATTTTGTTTGAGTGAATTTGAAGATGGCATGATATTTCAAAAATTTTTGTTTTTCGAATCTATCACATATCTTTCTAGTTATGAAAAAATATATTAAATGGATATCTTTTACATTAAATGAATAATTACAAAGTAATAACAATATCTACATATGTTAAAATTTTAAGTATATTATACAACAACCAAAACTATGAATATATAAAAAGAGATAATTTAATTAAAGAAAATAAAAGTTTTACATATGTTCCAACATTGATTATCAAAAAATCACTTTTCATTTATTAATATAATGAAAAGTCTTAGGTCTTGAAATTTTTTTATTATGAGATATTGAAAAAACGAAACTGATAATTCGTTTGAAATCATATGTATTGCTCATCCTTAAAAGAAATTGTGTCGCTGCCTGCATGGAAAAATCATAAAAAGAAAATTATAAACATAAGTTTGTGAATAAAAATACATAAATGAAATAAATGGAGAAAAACACAAACAATAACTTCAATTGAATTGAAATAAACCATAAAAAGTGTGTGCATTTAATGGTATTTCATAACTAAAGTGTCCTATTGATTTAAAAAATCTGCAACTTAGTTCATCAAAGGAAGAAGAACAAGTGCAGAAATAAAACTACTAATAAAGAAAAAGGGAGAACCTAATCAATTTTCCTTGTTCCCAGATGAATAAATTCATTATTAAGACCTTATAAAAGAATCAAAGAGAAAAATCTACAATGACATGAACAACAAATTGAACAGCATAACTAAACCATACATCAATGTATATCAATACCTTGGCAGCATTGGCAACCACGAAGACTGTACAGGGCATTTAGATTGAAATTAATGTATGTTGTCTTGCATTAGCAGAATTTGATTTGAAGCATGTACAAAGATCGTCATTTTTGTTTCAGACTAAAGCTTTCAACAAAGCTAAAAGCATTTCCTTATCCACAGTGACATGGCTAATATAGGTCGGTCAATATATGTAATGTGATGAAGATCATAATACAGAGTATTGCCATTTAGAGAGCAGGTCTGGAGGATACATACATGACTTAGATAAGCCATACTTTCAAATAATACATGCCTTAAAGATTCGCTTCTGGGTTTGAACAGACTTCGTCCGAAGGTGCATAAAGAACTGATATGAAACCATTATAACGATCCTCTTTGAAGAGCCATAGACCAAAGAATGAATATGTTGAAGATATTGTAGACAGAGGTATAGCGAAGCACAATGGTGCCAAATATAGTGAGGCATGTAGCTTGCTTCTGAAGTAATGAAACACTGCCTGAAGTGATGCTTCTGGATTCGTAGAGAGTCAGAGATGATGAGATCTAATAAATATAAATCATTGACAGAAATACCGACCTCTCAAAAGAACTATGATCCTCATTTGTCTTGATGAGATGACCAATAAATCATGCCCTTGCTGCTTAAGGATCGAATCAAACTTAACCTTTTTATTACTGAACCAAACTCAAAATCATCGAATTTACACAAAACGTTCTTCCTTATCTCTGAAATAGAGGCCTGACACTTGCAAGAGATTTGTGCCAAATTTGTCCTAAACTGCCCTTAAGCCTCCTAGATGTTTGTCTTAGAACATCAGCTCTGACTCCAAGGAGGACTCTCGAGTCTCATAAAACAGAGCAGAATTTGATTTGAAGCATGTACAAAGATCATCATTTTTGTTTCAGACTAAAGCTTTCAACAAAGCTAAAAGCATTTCCTATTGATGTTTGCAAGGATCTGAGATTAAGATCTTATGCAATTGGTGAATCTGGAATGGATCCTTGTACTACATTTTAACTCAACTGTCTGTCACTAGTATGCCTGGAAGATCATTGCTATGGAAGGGAATATGTATAGAAATCATGCCAGACTAATCAGATTGATAGTCGACAAATGAAGTGTTATGGCTGTTCTCATCTTGTAGCTGAAGGGAGATGCTATCAGTTCTAGGCTGTCCATGTATCTTATTTCCAGACTATAGCCTTTTGGAGTTTCATTTGGATGAGATTAAATGCGATTTCTATGGCATAATGCTAACATGCAGGGCACCTATTCATAGAATGAGGATGTTGTCCTCATTAGAAGTTGATTTTTGGTCCTGTAGCGTATTCTCAGTAGCAAGGATCCCCTGTTTGGAGGATTGGTTTGAGTATGCTATACACTGCATATGAAGCCTAAATACATTATTTAAACTAGAAGATGAGGGTGCTGAGTTTATGTTATTCTATTGGACATATTTGCATACATAAGGAGCACTTCTATTGAAGACACAGTGTGCTCATGCTGTGTTTTAACCCAACATGCAAAGAGAGATGAGGGACAACTCTGAAAATAACTTTTGTGCATTCTCACCAACACATGAGGGCACACTCCTGAGGTACTATTTTGGGGTCCTGATTTCCTACATGTATCATTATAGTAGGGTGCAGCTGTGGGGTGCTGTCCTTTGCCTGGTTTAGCACTGAACTTAGCATGCATATTTACAGACAAAGGAGAACTATCTTGAGTGCTTAAAATGACACCGTTTTTTGTTCTAAGAACAAAAGGTGATTTTGATCAGATCCTGCATGTATATGATGCTGATTTAGAGTGAAATTGCAGAATGAAATCAAATCTAGTGCTGCCATGAGGAGATGTATCAGCAAATGGCAGCCACGAAGACTGTATCTAAATGCCCTATACAGTCTTCGTGGCTGGCATTTATATTGAATTTATTTCTCCTTGCTGGGCATCACTTACAAGTCTCTATGCCCCCAGAATTCAAATCCTTTCACTCCAATACAGCTCTATATAACCTATTATAACACCAAAAGGTGAATGATAGAATGCCCCTACCAAACGTGAGAAAAGTTCCTTGAGTTACCTTTTTATAAGTGACTGAGACAAGACACAGCTCACGAGATTGTCACAGTCCTTTGTGCATAGTCCTTTTTATAGTTGTTTTGTGCACAAATCCATTACATACCCAAGGCCATTCAATAACAACTCAAATTCATTATTTCATTATAGATATGAGTTTAACATGTCATTTGCCTGAATTGAACCTAGGTGGGGGGATAATAGTCATTCCTTGCTACGATTGAGATGAATCCAATTGAATATGAAACTAGTAATACCTAAGAGAATAATGGGGAAGAACAAATCACATTAAACAAAAGTTATGAGTATTAGTCCAAAGTAGCGGAACACTCTGCAATAGGTCTATCACATTGAACATCTTTATTTTCCAGCATTTCGATTAGTCTCAAGCCATGTATTCGAATCCTTTATTTCAGTTTTACCAAATTCGGATTCTTTCAATGATAAGCAGCAGCCCAAAAGAAACATAATGCAATGCTCATGTAAGATGAGCCTCCTAGTTTCAAACATAATACTATATTGTCTAGTGACATGCATGGCTGCAACCAAACCTTTATGATTTTCTGTATCAGGACATTCCTACTGATGATCTGATATTGAAAATAGAAAGCTTTTATAATGAATTTTGGATGAATATCATATGGAAAAGGATCAATTTCCAAAGACTGGTAACTTGAGATGAAGTTGTTTTGCTGATGTTTTGCACAGCATTCTGCTGGTAAGTACTGTTGAGTTAGTGATTATTGCAAAGTAATTTTATTATTAATTTTTATGTTAAGTGGCAATTTTTATCGATAAAATAAAGTGGAAAATGCCTTAAAAAACATCAAATTTGTCAAGGTATATTATTTAAAGCAAGGGGGTTTCCCATGCTAAATCTGGTGTGCTGGCTATGGCCATGACCTAGAAGTTGTTTTGGCCATCTACCATGTATAGATGAGGTTGAATATTACAATGAAATAACGTCAAATGTAAAATGACTTTATGTGGTACTTCTAAGAATGCATGATATAAAGGATATTTAGTGTACATTTCCAGGCTGTATGGTTGTCTTTCAGTCTCGTGACATGATTTAATGGATTTTAGCTTAAATTCAAGCTAACCATGGCAGCAGCTATGATTCCCTTCATTGTACTATAATTGCAGGTAGAGTTTTGTTTTCTATAATGAAAGACATTATCATTTTGTAAAAACACACCACTAGACTATATTTTTATTTGACTCCAAAGCAAACCTGCCATCAATTGGTAATCTAGGTTCCTTTAAAACGAAATAATGTTCTTAACCTGTTAGGGGGACCCCTATCATATTTGACAAAAGAAACTGTCTTCTGTTGAGTTGTCAAGGAAGTATAGAGCTAATTGGCCAACAAAGTGTGACATGCTATATGGAAAATTGTGTTTTTCTAAACTAAAGATTGAGCAATATAGAGAAAAATACTGTTGAGTTTTTTGTCAATTAGTTATTGTGTCTTAAAATGACATTGGCAAATCCTTTAGATTACCACAAATATGAACATTTCTTTCAACAATTGGAGGAACATATTTTGTACTTCAAGTTTAGGGATTCATTTGGGGCAAGTTGCCATAAAATGGCCTAAGCCATTGCATATCCTGCAATTGAAAGGGATGTTTTAATAGTCCATATTTTGAGTCCATGGGAATCCCTCGAGATAGAAATGATTTTGTCCAACAAACTGTCAATACTACCTGCTACAGGGTCTTTGTCAATACTAGTGCAAGAAAAATTAAACCATTTCATGGTGCAGACTTTGTGAGTAGCCAAGAGGAGATTGATGAAACATCAAACCAAAAAGCATTAGTTGAATAATTTGGCAATCTTAATTCAGTTGCCAAGAAGGAATCAGTGCAGGAAGCTCCAATCTTTCTTCATGTCCTATAAGTGGTCATTTGTTGATTCCTTTGGTGGTTGGCTTCTTCCATGTTAATGATCCTCTAGTCATTGACATGTGGTTGCATTGAATAATTCACGTAGTTCTCTTTGTGACAATAGAGATCGTTTACAGAGATAGATGTCTAGTCCTGTACATGTAGATGTCTAGTCCAGGACCTAGAGATCGTTTACAGAGATAGCATGCATCAAGAAAATCTATAGGAGGCAATGGTGAACTGGCAACAACTGAGGTTGGAGATAAAAGTACAGAACTCCAGTGCTTGGAGGTGCCATTGGGTGACCGATATTTACACTGTGCAGCCACCATTGATTTGTTAACTATTTGCAGTTTGCTTTTGCAAGCAGGTGTGATTTTAGCAGGGCGATCCTTTGTGCTATATCCTGAAACTGATTTCAAATAATCTTTGCAAAAGCTATTATAAGTAGTCCCTGAGTTCTCAATAACAATGCTTAGTCCAACGCTCTTGGGCTCCTCCTGCTGATCCGTCTTTCTGAAGTTTTTCAGCAGGTGTTGAAGCCCAGAGAGCGGGGATGCTTTAGGAACCGAGCAATGCTTCTTCTTGGTATCGAAATTAAAACCATATTTGGGAATATTATTATTAAGCACAGAGGTAGGAACAGGAACAGGGGACCTCATCATCTTGTCTCGTAATGGACAATCTTGAGGCAGAGAAGCTGAATCTGCACCCTTTCCCATCACGTGAATATTTTTTTGTAGTTCTCTGTAGACCACTAGACCTCTGGATCTACGAATTTAATAATTAACCTCTGTGATATCAAATGCTAATTCAAATCTTAATGTAATGTATTCATTCCACATGACTACATCACTTTTAACACAAGTTTTTCTTCAGATCTCAATATTCGAGAGACAAAATTTCAATCACATCCCTTGAACTTCTTAAAGAGATCACAATGGGGATAGAAAAACCTAAAAAATAATGTCGCAGGTATTGGATTCATACAAAAGGGATTTAAAAGAACATGTCGATTGCTCCATATAGATTTCTCCTTTGAGATTTCCATGAAAGATATTATTTATACATCCATTTGTTCTATCTCAAATCCCAGGCTGCTATCCATGCTACTAGCATCCTAATCGAGGCTATCTTAGCCACTGCAGTGAAAGTTTCCTGGTAATCTACTCCTTCAACTTGGGAGTATCCTTTACCTATCGATTGAATTTGTATCTCTCAACACTCACATCAGTTATAGTTTTTTTTTAAATACCCATTTATGTCCTAAAGCTAGATGAAAGTAACAAAAACCAATACCTTTCTGGCCTCCTTTGTCAGAGACCCCCCCTTAGATCTTGATCTGATTGATCATTCTTAGGCCGATTTTGATCACGATGTACTGAACTATCTGGTGCTACCAATTCACGCAAAAGTTCCTCCTGGTGCGGAATAGTCTCTAGCTAATTTTCTTCCTCCAACCCTTGTAGAGATCTTCTGATCTCAGGATGTCCCTCATAGCTTACCTTTTCTGCTGCACTTTCTTGCATACCATCTCAAGACTTTTCAGAATTTCCTTTGTTGAAGATTACATCACACAATACACAATCTTGTGTTCAGAGGGAATCCATAGCCTACAGCCTTTTAGTCCCAGTATATAACAAAGAAAGACACACTTGATAGACTTTGGATCCAATTTATTTCTATTCTTCTTTGGAATGTACATGTATGCCTCACATGCAAACACCCTTGGTAGTCCAGCAGGCTCCCACTCCATACCTTTTTCACATTTATGCCCCCTAAAACGGAAGAGGAGAACATATTCAATAGATAGTTGGATGTGGCAATTGGCTCTGCCAAAATTTCCTGGTTGATACTTGTATAAACCATCATGTTCCTCGCTCTCTCTAAGAGAGCCCGGTTTAACCTTTTAGCAATGCCAATATATTGACTGGAGTATTTTTCTGCCATGCAATGCATTTGGAAGAACTAGTTAAATTATTTGGAACGATTTTTTGCCCCATTATCAGTTCTCTGGGTCTCTAGTTTCTTTTTCGTTTGCATTTGCATGCATGCCCCACATCAAAAAATTAAAAGTATAATGACGTCTATCGATTTAGGAGAAAAAAAAAGCAGGGGATGTAAGAGCAGCATTCCAAAAAGCATGAATGTATCCCAATGAAACACAACTTTTAACAGTAATCTAAAATGAATTCAAAAGAGGGAAACAAAAATGGAATGATTGTACTCGGATGACTGATGATAAAAACCTAGTTCCTTAGGGAAACATACATGTCCCAAAGATGTGACTGCCTATACAGATCTGTATAAAAGGGATGATGGTACAGTACATGAATATATAGAAGTGCATCCAACAGTTCAGATATGGCTTCTCTGCTCTATTCATATGGTATATTCCCACTGTATATATTTTTTGAGTTTTTCGTTATACTCAGAACAGTAAGATTCTCCTATATATGTTGTCGAGAATAATGTTGAAGTGGAGTAGCTGCAATATCCTCCATCCAAAACATCAATACTCTTGATCACTTTGGACCATATTGATTGTGTTCACAATCATGTTCCTTCAACAGTATCAGCATTCATATATAAAGTCATAGCTTGAAGCTTATCGATCCTTGTACAGTTTCGAGGAGAATCAATTTTTCACTTTAAAGACCTTTAATAGCATCATTAAGGAAGCAATTATCTAAAGACCAGATCTCCCTTGTGTCAGAAATCACTACAAGAAGTCAGGTTGACCTTTTGGTACTCGAAGGTAGTTTTCTGTGGCACATTTAGGGGACAAATTTTGGTCAATCTTGTGGATCTCTTTGTATTGACTAGAAGACTTCTATGGAGTATTTCAGACGAGATCTATGGCCAATCTAAACCACTTTTTATAACATTGTCAAGCCTAATTTTGGCCTTGAAGATTTGGATGTTTAGCAAACTTGGATCTGTGGTCTCTATAGTGGCACTTTGGGACTTAATTTCAGACTTCTGGAAACATCAATCTAAGGCTCATTTAAGCATTGTTTTTTCAATAGAATTAAGTTTCATCATCATCTGAAGCTTTCCATTTCTGAAAATTTGAAGGGTTTGTTGAGCTATATCTACACCTCTCTGAGATTGCATCAAGGGCTTATTCAAAGGACTAATAGAATCCTATTAAGGAAATTATTTCTATAATCATGTTTTGAAGAAGTTGCAAGAAGTTTACTATTGGTATGGTAATTCTGGAGCAAAAGTTGGTGACAGAAGAACATTTGACTGAAAAGGTTTGACATTGACAGAGTTGAGCTTTTCATTGCAAGTCCTGTACATTGTCAAGCCTAATTTTGTAAGATTGTCAAGACTAATTTTATAACATTGTCAAGCCTAATTTTGGCCTTGAATATTTGGATGTTTAGCAGCCTTGGATCTGTGGTCTCTCCAGTGGGACTTTGGGACTTGATTTCAAAATTTTGGCAGCATCAATCTAAGGCTCATTTAAGGATTGTTTTTTCAACAGAATTAAGGTTTATCATCATCTGAAGCTTTCCATTTGTGAAAATTTGAAGGGTTTGTTGAGCTATATCTACACCTCTCTGAGATTGAAATAAGGGCTTATTCAAAGTACTAATAGAATCCAATTAAGGAAATGATTGCCATAATCATGTTTTGAAGCAGTTGCAAGAAGTTTACTATTGGTATGGTAATTCTGAAGCAAAAATTGGTGACAAAAGAACATTTGACTGAAAATGTTTGACATTGACAGAGTTTAGCTCTTCATTGCAAATCTTGTACATTGTCAAGCCTAATTTTATAAAATTTTCAAGCCTAATTTTGGTCTTCAAGATTTGGATGTTTAGTAGTCTTGGATTTCTTGTCTCTGCAATGGCACTTTGGGACTTGATTTCAGACTTCTGGCAACATCAATCTAAGGCTCATTTAGGCATTGTTTTTTCAACATAATTAAGGTTCATCATCATCTGAAGCTTTCCATTTGTGCAAATTTGACGGGTTTGTTGAGCTATATCTACACCTCTCTAAGATTGCATCAATGGCTTATTCAAAGGACTAATAAAATCCTATTAAGGAAATGATTGCTATAATCATGTTTTGAAACAGTTGCAAGAAGTTTACTATTGGTATGGTAATTCTGAAGCAAAAATTGGTGACAGAAAAGGGTTGACATTGACAGAGTTTAGCTCTTCATTGCAAGTCTTGTACATTGTCAAGCCTAATTTTGGCCTTGATGATTTGGATGTTTAGCAACAATGGCACTTTGGGACTTGATTTCAGACTTCTGGGAACATCAATCGAAGACTCATTTAAGCATTGTTTTTTCAACAGAATTAAGGTTCAGCATCATCTGAAGCTTTCCATTTGTGCAAATTTGAAGGGTTTTTTGAGCTATATCTACACCTCTCTAAGATTGCATCAAGGAATGATTAAAAGGACTAATAGAATCCTATTATGAAAATTTTTGCTATAATCATGTTCTGAAGCAGTTTCAAGAAGTTTACTATTGGTATGGTAATTCTGAAGCAAAAACTGGTGACAGAAGAACATTTGACCGAATAGGTTTTACATTGACAAAGTTTAGCTCTTCAATGCAAGTCCTATACATTATCAAGCCTAATTTTATAACATTGTGAAGCCTTATTTTATAATATTGTCAAGGCTAATTTTGGCCTTGAAGATTTGGATGTTTAGCAAACTTGGATCTGTGGTCTCTATAGTGGCACTTTGGGACTTAATTTCAGACTTCTGAAAACATCAATCTAAGGCTCATTTAAGCATTGTTTTTTCAATAGAATTAAGTTTCATCATCATCTGAAGCTTTCCATTTGTGAAAATTTGAAGGGTTTGTTGAGCTATATCTACACCTCTTTGAGATTGCATCAAGGGCTTATTCAAAGGACTGATAGAATCCTATTAAGGAAATGATTTCTATAATCATGTTTTGAAGAAGTTGCAAGAAGTTCACTATTGGTATGGTAATTCTGAAGCAAAAATTGGTGACAGAAGAACATTTGAACGAAAAGGTTTGACATTGATAGAGTTTATCGCTTCATTGCAAGTCCTGTACATTGTCAAGCCTAATTTTATAACACTGTAAAGCCTAATTTTGGCCTTGAAGATATGGATGTTTAGCAGCCTTGGACCTGTGGTCTCTGTAGTGACACTTTGGGACATGACTTCAGACTTCTGGCAGCATCAATCTAAGGCTCATTTAAGCATTGTTTTTTCAACAGAATTAAGGTTCATCATCATCTAAAGATTTCCATTTGTGAAAATTTGAAGGGTTTGTTGAGCTATATCTACAACTCTCTGAGATTGCATCAAGGGCTTATTCAAAGGAAGAATAGAATCCTATTGAGGAAATGATTACTATAGTCATGTTTTGAAGCAGTTGCAAGAATTTTACTATTGGTATGGTAATTCTGAAGCAAAAATTGGTGACAGAAGAAAATTCGACCGAAAAGGTTTGACATTGACAGTAGCTCTTCATTGCAAGTCTTGTACATTGTCAAGACTAATTTTATAACATTATCAAGCCTAATTTTATAACATTGTCAAGCCTAATTTTTTCCTTGAATATTTGGATGTTTAGCAGCCTTGGAACTGTGGTCTCTACAGTGGCACTTTGGGACTTTATTTCAGACTTCTGGCAGCATCAATCTAAGGCTCATTTAAGCATTGTTTTTTCAACAGAATTAAGGGTCATCATCATCCGAAGCTTTCCATTTGTGAAAATTTGAAGGGTTTGTTGAGCTATATCTACACCTCTCTGAGATTGCATCAAGGGCTTTATTCAAAGGACTAATAGAATCCTATTAATGAAACAATTGCTATAATAATGTTTAGAAGTAGTTGCAAGAATTTTACTATCGGTATGGTAATTACGAAGCAAAAATTGGTGACAGAAGAACATTTGACCGAAAATGTTTGACATTGACAGAGATTAGCTCTTCATTGCAAGTCCTGTACATTGTCAAGACTAATTTGATAACTTTGTCAAGCCTAATTTTGGCCTTGAAGATTTGGATGTTTAGCGGCCTTGGATCTTGAACACTAGAAACAGGAAAGTCAAATTTTAAATATAAACAAACAGAATGTAATCTAAGCAGCTACAAGAGGGATTCGCATCCATGATTTATCAAATTATCAATTTATAGAAAAACTTATAAATCTTTAAGTGAAACTAATAATAGCCAACTGTGGCATTTCAACGAGTCCTAAATATTCTCCTCTGTCCTCCATTGTACTTCGAACTTAAGTTTATGCATTAAAAAATCTTGGCATGTGACTTACCAGATCACTGTAGCACCCTTTTTTGGTATAACTGTGGCAAGTTTCCCAACTGAATCGTACCAATGTTGGAAATCCAAATACTGGATGTTTATTTTCTTGCAGCTAGGCTTTCGTTTCAGGATCTGTACATAAAACTATCTTAGAGAAATAGATATAGGACTTGAGGGCACAAGAGGCAGAATAAATAATCACTAGTAGCAATTGAAATTGATGATAGGGAAAGCAAATGCAAAAGAGAATATACCCGCTGGATATCCTGAGCCAAAGTATACCACAAGGTCTTCAATAGCTCCCACAATACAATATAAGCAGATTCCATGATAAAAGCTCTAATTATATAGAAAAATTTCCCAGCCCCGAGAGCAAAAAATTTGGCGCCAAATTACCAGTACATCCAATTTGGGTAAGAACAGCTAGTCTTGCTCCAAATCGATTTGGAAGTTTCTCTAGGCGATGGCACCCATGCGCGAGTATGCCAACCTCGTCTTCGTCTTCCTGACAGTCGAACAGGGGCTTCGAACAGAGGCTTTCTTACACTTTGGGCTTTTATTTGTTTTAATGAAATCGAACAGGGGCACCCATGTGCGAGTACCTCAACCTCGTCTTCGTCTTCCTGACAGTCGGGGCTTTTATTTGTTTTAATGAAATCGAACGGGGGCACCCATGTGCGAGTACCTCAACCTCGTCTTAGTCTTCCTGACAGTCGAACAGCGGCTTCGAACAGGGGCTTCAACCTCATCTTCGTCTTCCTGACAGTCGAACAAGGGCTTCAACCTCGGCTTCGTCTTCATCGTAGTCGAACAAGGGCTTCAACCTGCTCTTCGTCTCGACTTCGAACACTTTGGGTTTCTATTTTTTTTAGTGAAATCAAAACATGCCATCAAAATTTCACAAAATCTTATGTGGCATGCCATCAAACTTTTACAAATGTTGAAACAAATTAAATTTTAATAATTAAAATATTAATATTTATTATTTTAATTATTAATTAAATATAAAATTACAATATATTTAAAATTTAATTTTATATAATATAATTCAAACAAATAAAATATAAATATTGATAATTAATATTTTAATAAATTCAATAAAATATTACCTACTTTTCTAGTTATTTGTGGACATTTATTAAGATTAAATTATCTATATTATCATATCTCAAAAGCAATTAACCAATGCTAGCAGTATTTTCCTAACTCTCTAGTATGAAAGATCAAACAAATAGCATAACCTTGCACACCTAACAAGCTCTAACCAACAACATAACTCTGCTATTGATTTCATGATCTTTAAATCCCAAGGACAATGAAAGCATATATACTCTCATAGGTTACTTTTAACATGCCCCTTCAAAGCAAGGTCTCATGGGGAACCAAGGCCTAGACCCTAGGTGTTAATGACCATTTGAATCACCCCAAGATTACATTGGGAACCGGATGCATAATCAAAAGGGACTTAAGCATATTAAAGGCCAAGTTTAATATATATATATATATATATATCTTGGACTCACTTTTATCCCATCACCTAACATGCCCCACTCATCCCATGCCTAATGTTTCTCAGCTAGTATTAGACATAATCATAATCATCACCATTGCATTACAAATAACTACATCACATTTACCATCTTTGTTGCAAGGGATCCTAGCTATGCTAGTGTTCACTGAATTTCTGTTGTGGGATACTAGTTGAAATTTTGAGCCACGCACAAGTAACAACGCAGAAAACTAGGAACAGGCAAAGGGATGGAACCAAGAAAGGCTTCCTTTCTTTATAGAGCATGGTAATTCCTCTCTTCTTTATAGAGGTTGATGAGAAGAATTTCGCAATGGAGATTTGGCTTACTCAAGCCAACTTGAGGAGACCATAGTTTGAACTAGGCAAATCAAGCTTTAAAATCACAGAGGTGATGTGCCTACTAACCATGTGGGAAAAAGTCATTGTCTCGCAAATCTATGCCATCTAACTCCAAGGAAAAGGAGTCCACCTAGGATTCACACCACCAAGAACCCAAATAGGCTGGAATAAACAAGCAATTCTCTTAGTGGTACTGAGTCTAGAGTGGCCATCCAAAGTCTCTTGTATAGAGACAATCGACTCTTGAACAGATAAATCTAGGCCTCTCTAATCATACCAATGAGAGAAAGGCACAAGAGAACCTCTTGAGTCCCAAAAAAAACAACAGAACCTCCCTAAAAAAGTGATCGTTAAACTTGATCTCATGGAGATGGCATAGTTGTGATCCTGTCAACCCTAGGATGCAATGAATTGTCTTAATCGATAGTTGTTAGGAGCAAAACCCACAATTAGTCAACGTGATATGAAGACCATGAACCCAATGACATCGTATGTAATCAAGATGGAGAATGGGATTGTTGAAAAGTGTAGCGAGAGAGGGCCTTCTCTGGAGCGTGCCTTAGCCAAAAAGACCATGATTTGTCTTCCTTTGCCCATGGACGAGTTCGTGGAGATGGTGAATTCATGCGTAGTGTTGGAGGATCAGTTACATGGACCTTCTTCAGTTTGACTACAAGTTCAAGAGGCAATTATAAATTTAGAAGAGGACGAGTTGGGAGCTTCAATCCTTAGACTCTGTTAACTATTCAATCAAAACACATGTTCTAAATTTGTAACTTGCCAATTTTAGCATGGATCGAATCAATAAAGGAGGACAAAGGCACAAAGTTTCATAGTTGTTTTGTGCACAAAGGACTGTGACAAGACACAACTCACGAGATTGTGAGAGAGAGCAAAAAATTGTGTGAGAGATCTTTGTTGTGAGTGTGTAGCTTGGAGGAGCCAATACACAGCATTGAAGAGAGCTTTCCTCGTGGCAGAATTGCGCTAGGAAATAGGAGTCAAGCCCTAAATAATAGGGAGTCCTCTACACTAGGAACTAGGAAACCTGTGCACAAGGAAATAGGGACTATCTGAGTGCAAGAAAGTAGGAGCAAGGGTCTGTGTGTTTGTAAGGTCAGTCCAGCTAGGACAACATGAGGACAAAATTGTTTTCAGGGTGATAGTATGAAGAGCAGAGCAGAGCAGTTCCTTGGATAGCAATATTTCAGTCATAGGGCTAAGGTCAAATCACGGTTTAGAAGGAGCCTCAAATTTACGTGCATGGAAGAAGAAAATCACAGTAGTGTTGGAAGATAATGGGGTAGCAGAGTATGTCAAGTAGGCAATAGTGCCACCTCAAGGTCCCAAACGGTTGGCCCAGCATACTAAGAATGACACCAAGGCAAGAAGGATCATTCTAGAGGGGGTCATAGATCATATTATTCCTCATCTCAATTAGAAGAAGACAGTGTATGAGATGTTTAAATTTAAAGCCATCTTCAATTTGTTTCAGGCTTCCACTGATGTCACGAAGCTTGCTCTCAAAGAGAAGCTAAGAAGTAAGTAGATGAGCAAAGATGAGCCCATCATCACATATCTTTCAAATTTCACTTAGGTTCAAGATGAGCTAGGTGGTGTGGGCATCCTTCCACATGACCATGAACAAGAAGTATTTCAGCTACCTGAACAACCCGACCATGAACAATAAATATTTCAGCTACGACCCGACCCGAACGCATTTGGGCAAGCGTCCTCAATCGAAAAGACCCGACCCGGACGGGTTTGGGCGGGCACCCTCAAATGAAACGACATGGCGAGCCCGACCGAACAAAGGCACAAGGGAGCAAACAGCAAACGGGTCGCAAAAATGTGCACAAGGCACCCGTGCGGTCACAACTTAGCAAATTTGATATGGCCGCGCTCAAACGAAACGACCCGAGCCAAACGCATTTGGGCGGGCACCCTCACACGACGCGACATGGCGCACACGACCGAATGAAGGCACAAGGGAGCAACCAGAAAACAGACTGCACAAATGTGCACAGGGCACCCATGTGGTCACAACTTAGCAAATTTGATACGCACGCCCTTAGCCGAAATGACCCGACCCAAACGCGTTTAGGCGGGCGCCCTCAACAGAAACGACCCGACCCAAACGGGTTTGGGTGGGCGCCCTCAAACGAAACAACATGGCGCGCCTAACCGAATGAAGGCACAAGGGAGAAAACGGAAAATGGGTCGCACGAACGTGCACAAGGCACCCGTGCGGTCAAAAATTAGCAAATTTGATACAGCCGCCCTCAAACGAAACGACCCGACCTGAACGCATTTGGGTGGGCACCCTCACACGACGTGCACAACCGAATGAAGGCACAAGGGAGAAAACGGCAAATAGGCCGCACAAACATGCAAAAGGCACCCATGCGGTCACAACTTAGCAAATTTGATACGGCCGCCCTCAAACAAAACGACCCGACACAACCCGAACGCATTTGGGCGGGCGCCCTCACTCGACGCGCCCGATCGAACGAAGGTAGAAGGGAGCAACTAGCAAACGGGCCGCATGAACGTGCACAGGGCACCCGTGCGGTCACAACTTAGCAAATTTGATACGGGTGCCCTCAATCGAAATGACCCGGCCCAAACGCATTTAGGCAGGCGCCCTCAACTGAAACGACTCGACCAGACTCGACCCGACCCGAAAAAGGGAGCAAACGGCAAACGGGCCATACGAATGTGCACAAGGCACCCGTGCGGTCACAACTTAGCAAATTTGATACGACCGCCCTCAAATGAAATGACCCGACCCAAACGCATTTGTGCGGACGCCCTCACACGATGCGACACGGTGCGCATGACCGAACGAAGGCACAAGGGAGAAAACGGTAAACATGCCCCATGAACGTGCAAAAGGCACCCGTGCGATCACAACTTAGCAAATTTGATATGGCCGCCCTCAAATGAAATGACCCGACCCGACCCAAATGCATTTGGGCAGGCGCCCTCACACGGTGCGCCCGACCGAACAAAGGCACAAGGGAGAAAACAATAAACGGGCCGCACGAACGTGCACAAGGCACCCATTTGCTCACAACTTAGTAAATTTGATACAGTCACCCTCAAACGAAACGACCCAAACCGAACGCGTTTGGGTGGATGCCCTCAAACGAAATGATCCGACCCGACCCGAACGCGTTTGGGCAGGGGCCCTCAAACGAAACGACCTGACCCGACCCGAACACGTTTTGGCAGGTGCCCTCAAATGAAACAACTCGACCCGACCCGAACGCATTTGGGCAGGCACCCTCAAATTAAACGACCCAACCCAACCCGAACGTGTTTGGGCGGGCGCCCTCAAGTGAAACGACCCGACCCAACCCGAACGCATCTTGGTGGACACCCTTAAACGAAACGACCCGACCCGAACGCTTTTGGGCGCCCTGACACGACGCACCCAACCGAACAAAGGCACAAGGGAGCAAATGGCAAACGGATGGCACGAACGTGCAAAAGGCACCCGTGCGGTCACAACTTAGCAAATTTGATACGACATTTCTCAAACGAAATTTAAAAAAATATAATAAAATTATTGAATATATTTAAAAAAAAAAAAAAACTAAACCAAATATTTTACTTTTTAACATCCACAATATTCCTCAACACTAAGAGCTCAGCGTACAACATTTCATGTCAACCCTTAATGTAGCCCACCATATAATGGTGAACTATGAGATCAAACAACCCCTATCAATGGTAAAACAAAATTTCAAGATAAAACAAAAAGTTGTTGAGTGATGCATTAATTTAAATTCATTCTAGGTATTAAAACCTACATTCTCTATAGGATTTTGAAATGCATAGTCACAATGTCTATAATTGTTTTTTTTACTTAAGTACATCATTGAATGTCATGTGTTTTCCGATATGTAGTAAATTAAATGCCACCCCAAACAAAAAGTACAAATCAAATTAGTTAGCTTGAGAGTTGTAATATAAACTTTATCATAGGCTTTTCAATGTCTGTATTACGACGGTTTCACCCTCAACATCGCAAGACCAACGGTTTCCTTCAACATTGCAAGACCGACGGCAGTCTCCTAAACGTCGCAATACCAATGGTTTGTCCTGTAACATCGGTATTCCGACGGTTTTTCATGTAACGTTGGTATTCCGACGATTTTCCTAAACGTCGTTGTTCCAACGATACTCCAAAAACGTCACTAGAGTGACGGTTGTTGGCGAGATTTGAAAAATTGATAAAAATTGGGGAAATTTCCAACAATACGTCAAAAGTGTTGGAACTAAATTGTTGGAATTTTGACCAAATGTACTAGTGTGCCTTGCAAAATGGCCATAGCCGTGATAGTGCCTGCATTTAAATGGAAGCTGCTCATAATCCAGCTCCTGGATATGGGTCCAGTCAACAACCGCTAGTTTGATAGATTTAGGTAGCCCAACTTCCAAATCCACCTCGACACATATACCTGCACATGAGTATTGATCCTTTCTCATTGCTTGATCAATACACTTTCAAAGGGTATTGCCAATGGTTTGGAGAGACTTTTGGTTCCAGCAATGCAGTGGGAGATGTGGGAGGCTTACCCACAATAGAACAGCTGAAGGCACATATTGAGCATGATCTAAGTTAGGGGTCCATTTATTTAAGTATAGTCCCTTAGGACCCATAAAATATGGGCCATTCCTGCAGATGAGGCTATGTCTTCCACATTCTCAAAAACAAAAACAAAGTATCCTTTGCCTACGAAGTGGCTTTTGATGCCTTCTGAGACTAAAGGAATCCAATTCCTCTGCACCCAGTCTTCCACAACTTTGGCAGAGGGCCAGAGGCTAGTAAACTATCCAATGAGCCCTCTTTCAGCCAAGTTCAATGCAGATAGACAAGTTTCTTCGATTTGAAGGGCCACCGAAGGGATGCTATCCAGCTTCTTCACGAACATTTGCGGAGATCCAGTCAGAGGGCACTTGTTGCTGGCTGCTATCAGTTTATTGAATGCAAGGACTTCTAGAGGAGGAGGAAGGGGAGCCTCGGGTCCCCCTCCTAATTCCATGGTGGTTGGGAGGTCGCAGGTAGGTCAGCTCGCTCTCGACCTGTCAGAGTGCGCGCTAGCTGGTACAATAAAATCATCTAGTCGTATATTTTAACCCTAGACTAAATTAGTCATTTTTAGTTTGGTCACTTAAAATTGATCAAATTTAGTAGTAATTCACTTGAAATAATTGTGATGACTAAATTTTTTAGTCACCTAGTCACTAATTTCATCATTTCTACTAGTGCATCCTCTTGGAGAAATGTATGCTAGATGATTGGCAAATGGCTCCTCAGGAAGAAATAATTCTCCAGGGCCTCCACCTAGCGCCTAGCATGGTCTCCCCAGCTTCTTGGAAAGATATCCCTGACATATGGGACACAATCAGGATCTTCAAACCTCCTCTAGAAGGATTCATCAAACTCAGCTTTGATGGAGCCTCGAAAGGCAATCTGAGGCAAGCAGGGGTTGGAGGGATTTTTCGAGATCATCCTGGCACAACAAGATTCATATATGATGACTCCTATGGCTTTGCCAGCAACAATGAAGCATAATTCATAGGAGTGCACCAAGGTATCCTCTTGCCCATCAGGTTAGGATACAAAAAGCTAGTAATTGAAGGAGACTCTCATTTGGTTACGAACACTCTCAAAAAACTTAATCAAGGAATGAAGTGGGGAAAACTAAGCCAAAGATGGTGTACTTATTCACATCTGCAGGGATTGGAGGATACAAACAAGAAATTTTATTATATCATTATCACCAATGTAAGGAGGGAAGGAAACATAGCAGCTGACCTCCTGGAAAATTGTGGTTGCACTCACCTGAATGAACCTATTGAATTAAGCATACCTCCTAATCTTGAGGAATAACGATGGATCCAGTTGTAGAGCATCAAAGAGCAGGACAGGTTGGAGGGCAGAGCTCACCCATAGTTCTTAGACTCAGCTCCCCGATCGGGGTGTAACGAAGAAGATCAACCCTCCCATCAGTGTTAATGGTAGTGTCCCTGGTGTTGAAGCCAACCACCTTCCACATGAGTGGCAAGGGCAGTAGGTTGTACTGTCGCATGTAGCACGAGGTGAGGTAGTGGGACAGAGGCCTGCGCATGGAGCTTAAAACAAGGTGGAGGAAGGCGTGGGGGTTTTGTTATGACGAAAGACTTTGGTGCAGGTGCGACAGCGGGATAACAAACCTCCATTGCACTTCCACCACAATGAAACTCATGCATGTGCTTGGTTTCCTCTCCCTTGTTCATGCCATGTTTATGTTTTATGATTTGGGCCGGTCTCTATGGGAGCATAAGGTGATTAAGCTGGACTGGTATAGTCTTCTGCTGGGTAGGGGAGAGTAGAACCATTACGACTCTGGTTGGGGGAAGGTTGGGGTTCTTTTGGGTCTTTGCCTCTGTTTCAGAGTAGGAATTGGGCATGGCCTCAACTATCACCCGAGTGTGAGTCTGTCAGGTAAGGGATGCCAACAAGATGGAATGGTGAGGGGTCAGGCAATCTTGCTAGGGTATAGAGTTAAGGAGCAGTCATGGGTTGTGTTTAGTTCAAAGGCTTTGCTGGTTTATACCACCTTGAGCTACTTGGGCTCATTGCACATGAGGAATGGCAGAGGGAATTCGACCCAGGCCTAAGCAATGGGCAGTGACGCCTCCTTCGTCAATTTCAAGGGTGGGAGGTATGACGAGAGAGAGGACACCAGAAGGGAGGTCAGGAGATTGAAGGAAGGCATGAGCTCTTTGGGTTATGGGGATAATTTATGGGGTGCGTGCGACCGTCAGGGATAGGGGGTGGAAAAATTTAAGCAGGGTATGAGGGCGATGGGTCCACAGAGAGATGGGCAGGGGAGAAGTCCTGGGAAGAGGCCCCCGGGTCACCTTTCTTTTGATAACTGGGATGCATGGACCTTTGATCGTTTTCATTATATGGAATTATGCCTTTGTTTGATTGTGTGGACAGGTCACCTACCCGGAAACCTAGTCAAATATTGTGGGATGGCATGCTCCAAGAGTCCTGCAGCTCGTGACCATTCTAAGAGCCCTGCAGCTTGAGGTCGTGGCTGGAAAGATAAAGGGAAGGTTGTAGAAGCCCAACCCAGCTTACCCCCGAGAAAGCCGAGAGGAAGGAGACCCACAATCGATGTGATCCAAGAGGCAGCGAAAGCATACCACGAGAACACATCAGAGTAAATTCAAAAGCTCATTGAAAAATGGAAAGCTGACATAAATAGACATGCAGAGACAAAGATGGATACTAAGGAATGGAGAGGTTTAATACTAGATTTGGGACAAACAAGGGGCAGACTAACATAATTCAAGCATACATTGTATCTTTATTGGTCTATGAAGAGCATCCTTGGCAAAGCCTTGGAGCAGATCTCTATGAGCCTGGTGAAATTAGCCGAAGACTTCCCGGACTACAAGAGCGAGTTCGATAATATCAAGTTCCAGTTGAGGAAAAGAGTTCGAAAAGATCAAGTTTGTATTGACAATGGAGCTATGTAGTTTAATTTAGGGTTTTATTTAGTCCTAGATGGACCTTTTAAAAGCTTTGATGGAGGGCTTAAAAAAAACCCTCACAAAGATACATTTTCAACCTTTGGAACAGAAGTTCTTCCAAAAAAGAGTAACCCAACTCCATCAAATTCACTCTTATTTTATTTTGAAATAAAAATATTTATCTTAATTGGCTTATTCATAAAATAAATAATTATGTAATATGGTTTTGTGTATTTATTTTCTCATGAGAATAATATAAAAAGTAAATAATTGAAATAAAATATTTAGAAAACAATTACTTTGAATTTTGGTTTTACATGTAAACATGACAAACAAATAAATATTATAAAATAAATATTTGTGAGTTTAGTTCTAATTTATATATTCATAATATAAATATTTGTAATTTTTTTATAGTTATGGTGACAATTCACATTAATAAATCCACTTGTACATGTCAACATGGCAAACACAAAGTTAACTACCCTACTTTATAGAACTTGACAATATAGCGTACACCACTTCTTTAAATATATGGTGATATACTCCACATCCAATAAGACCAATAAAAAATTATTTCACTTTAACACCACATAGTAAGAATGGAACTAACTTGTCCATCAAATATGGTGATTATATACTTCATTTTTAATATGATACATAAACATTTACACCACATTAACACCACATAACGTAAGTGGTGCTAACTTATGGTAATATAATTTATTTTTAATATAATACATAAACATTTACACCACATTAACACCGCATAACTTAAGTGGTGCTAACTTATGGTGATATATTTCATTTTTAATATAATACATAAACATTTACATCACATTAACACCACATAACTTAAGTGGTGCTAACTTATGGTGATATACTCCATTTTTAATATAATACATAAACATTTACACCACATTAACACCACATAACGTAAGTGGTGCTAACTTATGGTGATATACTCCATTTTTAATATAATACATAAACATTTACACCACATTAACACCACATAACGTAAGTGGTGCTAACTTATGGTGATATACTCCATTTTTAATATAATACATAAACATTAACACCACATTAACACCACATAACGTAAGTGGTGCTAACTTATGGTGCTAAAAGAGAGCTTTTCTTGTTGTGAGTTGATTTGAGTGGGGTTTAGTCCTTATATGTATGTGCTACCATGATGTGTAAACCAATTGATTTGAGTGGGGTTTAGTCCTTAGAGGTTCTAACCTCATGGGAAGTTTAAGATAGAAATTTCTTTGGGTGAATTAAACTTCCTCAGAATTGTTGCACAAACCTTGGGATAAACATTATTTTAATAAATTAATATAAAATCAAAATAATATAATATTTTACTTTCTAGAGAGATTTCTAGGGAAATTGTGATATTTTATTCTTTTCAATGTATAAGTAGAATTGACACCATGAGAAAGCCATGGAAGCAATATAATTTCTAGAGAGATTGTGTTTTTTTATTATTTAAAGTGCACTTTTCAATAGATAAATAGATTTAACACTATGAGAAAGCCATAAATGTCTCAAATTTTGTAGATTAAATAACTTAATGTTATTATTATTAAAAATATCTAGCAAATTTTCTACAAAATTGACAAAAAAAAAAAAAATGAAAAGGAAAAAATACCAAAAACAAATTCATTTCATTTATTAGTTAAACTAGATAATATTTTATAAATATACAACTTGTTATCTCATTAAATATTAACGCTGACCTTAATTTATTTCAAAAAGAAACACCCAAGAAATAAAAAGTAAAAACAATAAATCATTATGGAGAGACTACACATAGAACCAAAAAAAACTAAGAAACAATACAATGCTTGTGGTAAAAAATGGGTGGTAAATGTTGTTGGTGCGAGTAATATATTTATTATAAAAAATTATAATTAATAAACTAATATAAAGTCAAAATAATATAATATTTTATTTTATATAATATTATATATAATTTAATTAACAAATAGAAATATTTTTTTATAATATAATATTTTACTTTCCATAATATTAAACATATTTTTGGAATTTGGCTTCTGTGATCTATAATTTGTAAAAAATTATTTTGGGTAATAATCACATATGATCATGAAGGGTCGACCCGTTTAGAACCAAAATATGGTTCATCTTCAGGACAAGATAAACCACACTGGTTTGTTTGAAATGCTTCCTACATAATCATATGTGACTATTACCGAACATTTTTTTACAAAATATTAGACATAGTTTAACTAATAAATAGAAATATCTTTTTATTGACATTGTAGTAATAGAAGTTATAGAAAGATTTTTTTTTTTAAATAAAATGTTGTTTTCAATGCATAAATAGATTTAATACTATAAGAAACTCATGAATCGCTCAACTTTATACTAAATAACTTAAATTTACTATTATTTATAAATAAATAAATAAACATTAAAAAAATACACAAAAAGATAATTTATTAAACTAGGTGATATTTTATAGATAGACAACTTATTATCCTATTAACTACCAAATTTAACCTTACAAAATGGAAAATCATTGTATTATTTTTTGTGATATTTTTTGAAAACTTTTAGGGTCTAATTTCCCTAAAATCTGACATGAATTTATTGAAATATAAGTTAGTAAAAAAAAATTTTTTTTTTTTTTTTTTTTTTCTTTATCCCGTCCCTTATCCCACAAACAAGAGGGTCCCATACACTAATATAGTGTTTGGCTTGGCAGCGACCTTAAAATTGGATTATTATCATCTTTAGAACAAGATAAACCACAAAGGTTGGTTCGAAATGTTAGACAGAGTTTAACTAATAGATAGAAATATTTTTTTATTGACATTGTAGTGATAGAATTTATAGAGAGATTGTGTTTTTTTTTAAATAAAATGTTGTTTTCAATGCATAAATAGATTTAATACTATAAGAAACCCATGAATCACTCAACTTTATATTAAATAAATTAAATTTATTATCATTTAAAAAAAAATTAAAAATAAATACATGAAAAGATAATTTATTAAACTAGGTGATATTTTATAGATAGACAACTTATTATCTTATTAACTACTAAAGTTAAGCTTACAAAATGGGAAACCATTGTATTGTTTTTGGTGATATTTTTTGAAAACTTTGAGGATCTAATTTTTTTAAAATCTCGGATGAATTTATTGAAATATAAGTTTGATGGGTAATGCCTATACAATCCAAGTTTATTAAAGATTTTCAAGGTGTTAAATCCATATATAAAGTGAAAAAAACTAGTTCAAATAATACAAATGGCTCATTGAAATAATTTATTTGTCCCAAGAAAGTCTCATATAACAATTTGGTGTTTCGACCTTAAAATTAGATTATTATTATTATTATCATATAAGATTTGACCTCAAATTTTTAGGGAGAAAATCCAAAAAATGACCAAACAAAATAAATGTAGTGTAATGGAGAGACTACGGATAGACGTAAAAACTAAGAAACAATAGTTTTACGATATTGGTGTTTAACTGACCGAGAATTCCACATTTATCTCGGAATTGGAATTAAACCGAGGTTTCCGAGAAAGGGGTTGATCGGAGCGCTGTCGATGTCATTTATTGTAAATTTCCTTCAATATCGGCTTCTCAGGTTCTATATATAGCATCCACAAGTCACAGGGTTTTCTGAATATCAGCTGCTCAGGATCAATATTGCGAGAATATATATATATAGAGTTTGGCTCGGTTTGGTTAATGTCTGCTAACATGGCCGCGGAGGGTCTGATAGCAGCTGTAACATTGGCGCTCTTATTCGGTGAGAAACTCCTGTGAAAAATTCCCCATGTTTGTATACATACTCGATGTGATGTCTGATTACTGAGTTTATATGTGGTGTGTTGTTGCAGGGTGCGACGGGGTTAGCGGAACGGTATTCACGGTAGTCAACAAGTGCTCCCACACGATCTGGGGGGGCGTCCTCACGGGGAACAGCGGCGCTTCCCTCGCTGGTGGCGGCTTCGTCCTCGCGAGTCTCGACACGTCACCGCACCGGCGGGTTGGTCGGGCCGCTTCTGGGGCCGCACGGGCTGCGCTTTCGATGCGTCGGGTACCGGCTCCTGTGCCACAGGCGACTGCGAGCGTGGCCTCGAGTGCAAAGGCGCCGGCGGGGTGCCGCCAGCCACCCTCGCAGAGTTCAGTCTTGGCCACACGGATTTCTACGATGTGAGCCTCGTGCACGGCTTCAACGTCCCCATGAGAATCAGCACGGCGGGTGGCGCAGGGGACTGCGGCAGGGCGGGGTGCGTCGCCGATCTACGGAATAGCTGCTCGGCGCAGCTCCAACTTAAGGGCCGCGACGGGCAGGTGATTGCCTGTAAAAGCGCTTGCGACAAGTTCGGGAGTTCGGAATACTGCTGCACCGGCGACCATAACACCCCTCAGACGTGTCCTGCCACCCAATTCTCGAAGATTTTCAAGGATGCCTGCCCAACAGCCTACAGCTACGCTTATGATGACAAGACCAGCTTGTTTACCTCCTGCCATCCCAATTATACGATCACCTTCTATCCATGACCTGCGGAATATAAGATTAAGTTTCTCTGCATTAATATAAGATTAAGTTTCTGTATTCAAAATTGCTGATTAACCATTAGCCTTGACACTGAATCTATGCGCAGTGGTATACAGCGATTTCGAAATATATTAGGCCTAGTTAACATGAGACTGATCTAGATGTTGGTTAATTAAATTTACAGATGGAACTTAGAAACGTTACCGTTAAATGTGATGTAGATCGAACCGTGTTATCATCAAAACTGGCTACATGTTATGGAATCCTCACAATTAATATAAACAACAATGGTCAACCAGTGATTGAAGAGCACAACAATGGTTTCTTGTTGTCTTCTAATCTTATTGTATTGTCATTAGAGAAGGATTGTATTGTTACCAAAGATGGATTTGGTTGGTTATTGTAACGTTTAGTGATATGCTTTGTCTCTTAAAATATGGTCGGTTTCTTGCTGTGTTCTAATCTTATTGTATTGTTATCAGAGAAGGACTGTATTGTTACCAAAGATGGATTTGGTTGGTTATGGTAAAGTTTAGTCATATGTTTATGCTTTGTCTTTGGCTTGGATTTATCTAATGGTTATTGTAAAGTTTAGTGATATGCTTTGTCTCTTAAAATATGTTCGGTTTCTTGCTGTGTTTTAATCTTATTGTATTTTTATTACAGAAGGATTGTATTGTTACCGAAGATGGATTTGGTTGGTTATGGTAAAGTTTAGTCATATGTTTATGCTTTGTCTGTGCGTTGGATTTATCTATATTATATTAAATAATCATAATTTTTTTTGTCTTTAGTTTATTTTTAATGTGGTTTATGTAGATCTAATCCCAAGGGTGTTAAGGAGATCTCTTGATCGGGGAGGTACTTAACAATAGGAATTCGATCATCTGAACTAACCCTAGGCCCTTTTGTATTTTTTATATTGTGGATTATTATTTGGCATATTTTTTCTGTTTAATTTGTTTAGGTATTTTTTGGATTAACATGTTTAAGTTGTAAACTCTTCACATTCCAAATGCCCAAGGGTTTTTAGGTTGTTGAATCCATATATGTAGTCAAAAACCTATTTTAAACAATTAAAATTAAGCTTTAGCCAAAATAAAATATCTAGCTAGAACCTTCAAAACATAGCATGTTTAGACAATGTCTTTTCTTTGAATCTTAGTTTTTGAATTACTAGTTATATATTTAATATATATACAGTGTATTAAAAATAGAAAATAATCAAATACATATACTATTTATAAATAATGACGAAATACAAATACAAAGCAAGTGGTACTCTATATGGAGTTACCTAAGATCTATGGCCTATAACACTATTACAAAATCCTCTCCCCTTTGTTATGCTTGGTAACTTCTTATTCCTAAATACTTTGTTCAACAAATGAAAAAATACAAATGCCTTCTCTCTGTGTACTTAACATTTTCTTTAACATTGTCTCTAACCTTTAATTGGAGTTATGGTTTTGGACCTTCTAGAATCTTTTTTACTTCTTCAACACTCAATTGGAGTTATGGTTTTGCACTTTTTAGAATATTTTTTGATGTCCACACTTGAGTAGTCCCATAAGTGTGACTAACTAGAGTTACCATTTGGACCTTACCTTCTAGAATCTTCTTTACCTCTTCAACCCTCAAATACATTTACAATTTTGGACCTTCTCAAATCTTTTTGAATGTCCACCACTTGAGTATCCCCATATGGGTGACTAACTCGACTTATGGTTTGGATATTCTGGAATTAATTTGGCCCCTTCAACCCTCTATTGGAATTATCGCTTTAAACCTTCTATAATTTTTTTGAATGTCAAAACTTGAGCTATTTCAAATATATTTGAGTATCAACATCTAATATTGCAAGGAGGAAAATTTTTTACCCTAAATAATGTTATTTAATGTCTCAAAACTACTTTCAAATGGTCTCAAAACCAAATTTTCAAATAAAACCCTACCTTTAAAATGACCCTACAAAGAATATTTTCTAAAATTTTCACTTTGAAAACATTAATATAAATTAAAAATTATATAATTCAATCTCAATAATAATTGTAAGTATTATTCTTCTCTTCTTCAACCCATCTAATTCAAGGTCATAAATATATATCTTTCAAATTATTCGATTTTGGTACAAACATAAATACGTGTCACGCCAACTATGTTGTTGTGACATCCCTTGAATTTTGGTACTCAAAACAATGAAGAATGGCTCCATCGTTAACACTACTCATGAATAATAAAAATAAAAAATGTTTACTACAGGGACAGTAGTTTTTGCACACCCTCCCTTCCATGTCATCAAAGAACGTGCCTAAGTCCATGTCAAATGTATAACAGGTGCCCTACACGGAAGGTGAGATGTCGGTTACCATTTGGCATTGACCACAGGAAGTTTCAAGGTTATTTAGGGTTTTTTCTCACTCAAAGTCCAGAGGTGGTATCATGCCCTCGCTTATGTTGCCCCAAATGATGTGATAGCAACCTTACATTCCTGCATTGCTAACCTCAGATGGTTGTCATTTTCTTCCTGTGTGGTTGTTTTGACGAGATTGTGGGGGCTTACCATTTAGGAGGTTGTTGTGCACCATTTATCCCTTGGCAGATTGTTGTAGCTTGTCCATGGCACACCAGATCATGATATATTTGTTCATTTTCAGAGTTATTGCAGATTTCATTCAATCGAATGGTCATTATGGAGGTTTCACGCTCCATTCCTATATCATGAAGGTAAGCCTTCAAAGTTTGCAATTTGTTTTTCATGGATTTCTCTTAGCTCATACTGTAACCCCACCGACATTTTTTGGTTGCAGCAGTCTATTGTAAGTAAGATTTCTTCGATTTTTCAAATCTTCATCACTGTTGCAGTGGTGTGTGGATATGTTGGTCTAGATGTCACATAAGGCTCTCTAAGGCTCTTTAGTAGGATATTATATCCTACCAGCTCACAATTTTTGTGTTTTTTTAACACCTTCTATCCTATTGGGAATTGTAGGCCGAGTGTTATGACTACTTATGGCTCTGAATTTTTAGGGTTTAACAAATAATTTGTTGAATATTGCTTACTTTGGCTCGATTATGTGAGTTTGAACTGTTTAGGGCTAGGGTTTTATATGGGGTTTATATGGGGTTGGGGTTTGTGAAGTGTCAGGGATCTAATTTTGTTGGGTTTAATTTGCTTTTCTTCTGTGAGTTTGAAGTGTTATGGTTAGGGTTTTATATAGGGTTAGGGTTTATGAAGCATCAAGGATCTGATTTTTATTGGTTAAACAAAAAATGTATTGAATGTTGCTTATTTTGATTGATTTTGTGAGTTTGAAGTATTTATGGCTAGGGTTTTATATGGTGTTAGGGTTTGTGAAGCGTCAAGGCTCTAAATTTTTTGGAATAAACCAAGATTTTGTTGAATGTTGCTTAATTTGTCTTGATTATGTGAATTTGAAGTGTTTAGGGTTAGGTTTTTATATGGGATTCGGCTTTTTGAAGCGTTAGTTGGGAAGGTTTGGCACTAATTCTTATTTTATCGTATTAGCTCACACTTTCTATGTTTCTTAACAAATTCTATCTTGTTAAATCATGTTGGGAATTGTAGTTTGGGTATTATGGCTCTATATTTTTGGTTTTGTTGATGTAAATTATAGTTACGGATGTGATTTAATGTATTGATAAATTGATGTGTCTAACAATCAGATCTAACATAAAATACTCCAAGTCTTTATCGTCTCTTTTATGACATTTTCTCATGGACATGTGCATAATTTTAGTCATTGCATCATATTGAATTTTGTATGATTTAAATATGTATTTTCAGTTTTAGAAATTCGATCTTATGTTTCATTACCAAAAAATAATAAGTACACCAAGAATCATATACCATGGGGCCAAATTTTGTTCCTGCACAGGTTACTCCTTCTTACATTGGTTAGTAAGGCAAGCATGCTATCTTTCACTTTGATCGCAAGAGAATGTGTGTATTTCCTGAATGGAAATCATAGTTGAAATATTTATAGTCAATTTTGATCTAAAAGTTTAGTCTTCTCCCAAATTCATGAAACATTTCCTTTGAATTGAATTGCATCCATCCAGCCTAGTCATTAATTTCATCATTTTTTGTAACCAAATGCATAGTGGAGCGCAGTGGGGTTGACATCCATGAGTTCATTTAATGATTAACCTCTCCTTAAGCTTATGACAGACTGAATGCCTTTAACTAAAGTCGTTTTTATGATTAATGATAAGCCATGTTTCACCATATGCATCTCTATATCATATTTATAGGGTTTTATGGAATATCCATGGATATGCATATTAAGGGCCCTTCCTTTGATCTAATTTTCCCTTTTATTTTTTCTTAGGGAAAGATATGTTTTTTCATGTGCAGAGCTATGAAGTATGAACCACATCTTTGTTTTTTTGGAGTCCCACTTCAATGCATTTTTTTCCTTTCTTTCAAAAAATTTGGACCATTTGTTCATTTGTGCATGTGATCCTTGCATACGGGCCATGTTATTCTTCTTTTGTCTACCAATTTTATCAGATGTATCTACATGGACTAATATAATTTTCTCTTGAATTAAATGTGGTAGATTTGTTATTAAGAGGGATTATGTTTCAAGATGTGTTCAAGGGTTTTTGGCTCCTAATATATTTGTAATTCAATTTGTAGCACTTTAAGCTATTGACATAAAAATTGCAAGTTATAGTAATTTCTTTTGTCCATATGTTAAATGTTGCTTTTAGTTTGAGGTTTTTGTAATTTTAAAATTAAAATTGTTTAAAGGTGGTATTATGTTATTATTCATTTTTTAGGAAATATGTAATGTAAAACAAGTCATTTTGTAGTTTGGATATGATTGAGCTTCAAATATTTTTATGAAACAATGTTAGATTTGACTCATGTCAAGACTACTTAATATAAATCACAATATCTTTTAACCCTAGGTGATTTACAATCCTATTTATTTTATAAAAAACACTTTGAATCCCTGGTTCTTCCATTTGTTTCTCTATTTGAAATAATTAAGTGAGAAACTGCAAGAATTTTTTTGCGATAAAAAACTCTAAACAACCTTGAAATTACTCACGGGAAATGTTGTAAGGTAAGTGACATCTCACCTTCCATGTAGGACACTAGTCCTCTATTTGACATGGACTTATGGATGTGCTTTGAGGACGCGGAAGGGAGGGAAATACACTACCTAAGATAGAATCCCTTATTTATGGGAAGGTTGGATACGTACATGCAACAACCTTGTAAAGCCCTGACTGCTTGATTCTTAGATACACATTTCAGTCCTCTAAGTCTTCTTGGAAGGTCTCTATAAATTCATCTTTGATCTATTGCCATGTTAGTTTTGATCCCTTCTCTACAAATAACTCACTGTCTGCATAAACTGGAAAGTTATCTAGAACTTTCTCAACTAGTTCCCCATTGTTTCTTTTAGTCATTTCCTTTGAGGTAGCTCTCTCGAAGGCCATTGTAACTATGACTAGTAGAGAGATGATCAACAATTGTTGCACCTGTGGGACATAAAATAAATTGATGGCAAGCAAATACGAGTTACAAGAAGAACTACTTTTAGGACATATTCATGCAGCACACTAGGCAATTGACTGGAAGGATTGCACAATTCTTGATGGGAATAGGGTCTTACTGGTTGTGGTAACTACGCACTATGCATTCCAAACAACCAATGGTGAACCTTGAGGACTAGAACTGCACAATGCAGAGTTCATCCTAGGGAGTGAGATGGAAGATATTATGCATTGTGCAGTCTTTGTGGACAAGGGTACAAGTTGAGGCCTGGGACCATGAAACACACAGAGAGGAAAACATTTATTGTGCATTGCACAATTCCAGAGGCCAAGGTTTAAGCTTGGACCTCCAGATTGCATATTGCCTAATTGGGCAAAGTGAATTCTTACCAAGGGAAAGGCAGATCTCCCCAAAGGAAGTTTGAAAATGCGAAGATTTGAGATATCATGAAGGCTTAAGTGTAGATTTTACTAAATTTGATTGAACTAGAAAAACTGAGTATTGAAAATGAAAGAAATGAAAATTTAACGAGATCGGTGTGGGGAGTTGCTGCAACGGCGACCATCGATGAAAAAAGAAGAAATCGATGCAACACTTGTGAAAGGAAAGTGAAAACTTGAAACAACACTCTAGAAGATAAATAAAGTTAAAATTCCAACATGCATGCAAATAAATAAGAAAAACAACACTCATGCAAGCCAAAAAATAAAAAGTGACTAAAACTGATAAATGTGAAACTCACCCGGAAAATCAACAAAAATGGTACCAAAGGCTCCTTGATCTCCTTGGGAATGCTAGAGCTCCAAGATTGAGTGTGAGAATGAGCTATAAGAGCAACATTTAAATAGATTTGAGAAATTAGGGTTTATGATGCGCATGCCAAAAATCAAGGGAAAAGTGACACATGGCAAAAGTAATTAAAAATAATAGGTGTGCTTCCTTCAGGCTGGTAAAAATAGATCCCTAGATTATAGGGATGGTTTTTCTCCTTTTTATATTTTCTATTGTTTCCGGAAAATATTTCCATGCACATCACCAGAAGGATTGCACAATTCTAGGGAACTAGAAGCTCTCCAACTCAATGCACTATGTAGTTTCTGAGCTTAATGAGCGATTGCGCATTTTCTGGGCTCTATGTTGGGATGCCTATCATGATTTCATAGTTTCTGTCAATGTTTGCTTCCAATCATGACTACACAATTTTGGACATCAAGGCTAAGTCTGACATCAATAATTGTATATTTTTTAGAGGCAAGCCCAAAACTATTGCACAAGGCTTAAACTGGAGGTTAGCTTGGGACATAGAAAGAATTCTCTAAGTGAAGAGCAATTGAACACAAAAAAATATGAAATATAAACATCCGTAAGAGTAGGAATACCTGATAGCGGTGCAAGTTAAGCTCCTGTGAAAAGAAGGTTAGGCTCCAAAATCTAAGCAATGGAAAAATTTTGGAGGGTGGTTGTAGCCGCTACAACAGGTCCATTGTCTCAATGGATCCTTGATGATCTTAAGGGTGTTTGTAGAACTTTATACCACAGTTGTGATGTATTACTAGACTCTCCTGATCAACCAATTATATCCACTATTAAATACAGAATCCTTCTACTTAATTATGTATTTAATAGTGTATATAATTGTTAGATAGGGAGAGTCCGGTAATACATCACAACTGTGTTATAAATTTCGACATGGTATCAGAGTAGAGAATATTTCAATATTGAAGCAATGCTAAGTTTTGTTGGTGGAAACAATTTGAATTTCCTGCAAGAATTTCTTGGTGCAACAGTTGAGTAAACATCGAAATGGCTTTCAATGGTTTGCGGTTGGAGTATGCATTCGAGGGCAACTCGAACTACATTGCATGGAAGGATAGGATGGAGGCAGTGCTTGAATATAATGGCTTGAAGGAATTCATCGACAATGATGTTCCTAAGCCCACTTCGACGGATGTTGCATTACTTGACGCCTGGAAAAAGTAAGTAGTGAAGACGAAAATGATTCTGTTGGAAGGTGTGAGAGACCATATTGTCTCAAGACTTCATGGGAAATTCACTCCATTTGCAATGTGGAAGGCTTTGACAGATCTTTTCCAAAGTAGCAGCGACCATAGGAAATTGGCGTTGAAGGATATACTCAGAAAAATCAAGATGGAGAAGGGCGACAATATTCCAAAGTATCTCACAAAGTTTGTCCAATGTTAGGATGAACTGGGGAGTGTGGGAATCATGGTTGATGATGATGATTTTGTTAGCTTGTCTCTCTTGGGACTTCCTAAGATTTGGCAAAATTATGAAGACTCTTTAAACAAACGGGAAAAATTTTCGGATTGGGAAGGACTTTGGTCGGATCTAGTGCAGGAGGAGATAACGTGGAACACCAAGGATGGCTCTTAATCAAAGCATGATGATGAAGAGGATTGTGCTTTGGCTGCCAAATAAAGGAAAGGGAAGGGGAATAATTTCCACCCAAAATCCGAGGCTAAAGGCAAGAAGCTGGATTAGTCCAAGGTGAAGTGTTTTCACTGTCATGAACATGGGCATCTCGCCACTAACTGCCCACATAAAAAGAAGAACAAGAAGGCTGCTAGAGCTGTAGCTGGTGAGGCCCTTGCCTCGCAATTTGAACTTTATTTCTCTTTTATCACATGCTTGGTTTCAAGTGCAATGGGATCGGTGTGGTATCTTGATAGTGGTGCTTCCTTCCACATGATGGGAGATAAGGAGTTTTTCAGTGACTTGGAGGAGCAAGATCTCCAAATGCATATACAGATGGGCGATGATGGACAATACAGTGCAACCATTATTGGCACCATTATCTTTGAGAGGGAGTCAGGTAAACCATTTCTATTGAAAGATGTTATGCATGTTCCAGGTCTAAAGAAGAACTTGGTCTCAGTCTTGATGTTGGAGGATAAAGGTTATGACGTGGTTTCAGCGATGGAAAATCTTTCCTGCGACATAAAACAACGGTTCAAACAAAGAAGATAGGGATTCGAGTTAAGAATCTCTACAAGCTAGAGGTAGATGGCTGTGCTACAATGGTGGGCAAAGTAGAAGAAGTGGTGATCTGGGATGAGGGCAAATTATGGCACAGGCAATTGGGCCATCTTCAGCATGGCGCCTTGAATATTTTGCAGTAGATATATACTGGACTTCCCAAGGGTACACTTGCGCAGTTATATCAGTGCAAGGGATGTACTATGGGTAAGTTTGTGAAGACCACCTTTCATGAAAAGGAGAACCGTGCTTCGGTGATCCTGGAGAGAATTCACATAGACGTGTGTGGACCATTCTCGGTTGCTTCAATAGAAAAACACAGCTATTATGCTATTTTTGTTGATGTCTATTCTCGTAGATGTTGGATCTTCTTCATGCAGAAGAAGGATCAAACATTCTCAAAGTTCGGTGAGTTTAAAGCATTGGTGGAGAAAGAGTCGGGGAAGCAAGTCAAGGCTCTGCGGAGCGATAATGGTGGTGAATATATCTTGAACGAATTCAAAGACTTCTATAGCAAAGAAGGAATTCGGAGAGAACTCATAGTGCCTCATATCCCACAGCAGAATGGGGTCACGGAGAGGAAGAACAGAACGATCGTGGGTGTTGCACGAGCTATGTTGCATGATCAGGGCCTACCAATGCACTTGTGGAAGGAAGCATGCAACATTGCGGTTTATGTGAAAAATCATTGTCCTCATAGAGTACTTGGCATGAGTACATGTGAAGAAGCTTTTACTAGTAAGAAACCGGATGTTTCTCACTTTAAGATTTTTGGCTCATCTATTTATGTGCATGTAACCAAGAATGCCAGGAAGAAGTTAGAGCTGACTGCTAAAGTTGGGATATTTGTGGGTACACAGAAACACCCGAAAATTATCGTGTGTATTTTCCAAACATTCGAATGACTATGGTGCGACAGGATATAAAATTCAATGAGGAGAAATCCATGAAGTTGTCGCTTAAGAGGGAGCTAGACTTGCATGCAAAGGGGGAACTTTTGGCTCCCAAAGATGAGCCTAAATATGTGGATCAGCCACAGGAGCAAGATCATGGAGTGGAGGAGTCCACTCACGCAGAGCCAAACATCAAAACAGGCAGAAGGCATACCACATAAGCTGAGAGGCTGAAGCTTGATGTGGCACAGAATGTAGGAGTCCCTACTTCACACCACAGATAGAGACAATTACCTGACCAATTTTCTAGATACATGGCTCTCATGAGAAAATGTATTGTGACAGAGCTATCTTCCTTTCAGGAAGCAGTGCAAGAGCCCACATGGGTAGATGCAATGGTGGAGGAGTATGACTCCATTGTCAGAAAAAGTGCTTGGGAACTTGTTCCAAGGTCAGTTGATAAATCAGTAGTAGGTTCAAGATGGATCTACAAGGTAAAGCAAGTTGGTGATGGGAGTTTTGATAAGTATAAGGAAATATTTGTGGCCCGAGGCTTCTCATAGGTCGAGGGGATTGATTATGAAAAAACCTTTGCACCTGTCGCATATTATTCTTCCATAAGGACCATCCTTGCTCTCTCAGCGCAGATGGGTTGGCACATTCATCAGATGGATGTGAATATTGTGTTCCTTAATGGGACAATTGAGGAAGAAGTGTGCATTGACCAGACTAAAGGATTTGAGATATTCAGTAGCGATTCCCATGTGTGCAGACTCAAAAGAGCATTGTATAGGTTGAAGCAAGCACCCCATGCTTGGTACACTCGGATCGATAGATATTTCACTGGACTTGGCTTCACCAAGAGTGAGGCGGATGCAAACCTATACCCGATTGTGGTGGAGGGTAAGCTTTTAATAATTGTTCTTTATGTTGATGATTTAATACTGACTGGTGATGATCAGCTGATACACTCATGCAAGGAGGACCTTGCAAAGGAGTTTGAGATGAAGGATATGGGCCTCCTTCACTATTTCCTTGGATTGGAAATATGGCAGCGAGATGGTGAACTGTTTATGTCTCAAGGCAAGTATGCACGAGAGATACTCGTTAAGTTTCACATGGAGGGTTGTAAACCCATACATACTCCTCTTAGAGGAAATTGGAGGAAATAGGATGTTACATCGACAGAGGTAGTGGATGCTACTATCTATCAAAAGTTGGGGGGTTTGCTCATGTATTTGGTTAATACAAGACTGGACATATGCTATGCGATGAACCAGCTTAGTCGAGCAATGGTTGAACCTACCAAGCTCTTTTGGAAGGCGGGAAAGCATGTCCTGAGATATCTTAGGGGCACATTTGAGTATGTCTTATGGTACAGACAGACGGATGAGGTGAAGTTGTATGGCTTCACAGATGCAGATTGGGCAGACAGCCTAACGGACAGAAAGAGCACATCAGGAGGGGTTTTCAGTATCAGATCTACATTTGTTTCTTTGTACAACAGGAAACAGATATCTATGGCACTTAGTTCAGCGGAAGCAGAATACATGGAAGCAATTCAAGCTGCATGTAAGGCTATCTGGATGAGGAAGATCCTGGTCAGTTTGTTTGGTTCTCATTTAGATCCTACAGTGATTCATTGTGATAATCAGAGTTGCATTAAACTCTCGATTAAGCCTATGTTCCATGATAGTTCTAAGCATATAGATATCTGGTATCATCATATCATAGATTGTGTGCAATGGAAGATCATATTTCTTCAGTACATTCCTACGGAAAATCAGGATGAAGATATTCTAACCAAGGCGATCACTAGGAGAAAATTCTAATACCATAGAGGCAGGATCGGGGTGAAGGATAATCCCTTTCTTATTGAGAGGGAGTGTTGAGATTCAACAAGATGACGATCCTAGTGAAAATTAAGCACCTTCACTAGGTGGGGCCCACAAGCTATTTTTAGGTGTATATCTATTTTTAGAATGTTGAGAAAAATCTATTTATAGTTGGAGTCTATTTATAAATGGTTGATCAAATTCTATTTATACATTATTTTCTATTTTTAGATGCATGGGTGAAATATATTTATAGATCGCATGTTTAAAAATAGAATGCATGTTGATTATTATTAGCCATTTATAATAATCATATAATAAATAATAATCTATTCTCTTGAAGCACTTGATTTCAGTTAACTGATGTGGCAAACCAATTGATTGAAGGAATTACGCATTCCAAGGTTGGTTGGTGGGACATGCACAGTGGACTTAATTGTAATTTAGTGTGACAAAGTTGTACAGATTTGGAAGAGTAGTTATGTGAGTTGTTATTTATTTTAACTCACTTAAGTGAGTTAAACTCAGTTGTGCTAGTTGTAACTTATGATACACTAGTGAGAGATCAGTGATACCATGTAGAAATTTATAACACAACTGTGATGTATTACCGGACTCTCCTGATCTAACAATTATATCCACTATTAAATACAGAATCCTTCTACTTAATTCTTTGCAGAAATTTAATCGCTAATTGCAAACACATGAAGAAAAATCAATCGCACATAATAAGATGTTTTTACCAGGAAAGCATAAAGCTAAAAACCATAACTATCATATATTATGTATATCATGGATCATGAAACAATCTCATACAAAGCTCTGCTCAAAGAGCTCTCAGTACAACGTACAATCGTCTCACACTGTCATACAAAAAATGGTTCACACATGCACCAATTTACTGCCTCTTGACAACCTGTCTCCACTGCGCAATCCCTGATAAAGAAGATCCCTGAATGAAAAAATATTTCCTTGCCTTGACTACACAATCCTCATTGGGATCTCCAACATGTGTGGATGCATTGAATGCATCACTATAGTCACAACTAATAGTCAACCAGACCCTTTCACCTATCTCTCCACTGGGTCTCCACTGGATCTGACATGCATGTAGTTAACAGTAGTATTTCTTCAGTTGCATGTGAGACCACTGCTTGTGAATTAATTAAATAATTAATTCATTGATCTCTCACTAGTGCATCATGAGTTACAACTAGCACAACTGAGTTTAACTCACATAACTACTCTTCCAGCTCTGTTACAACTTTGTCACACTCAGTTACAACGAAGTCCAATGTGCATGTCCCACCAACCAACCTTGGAATGCGTAATTCCTTCAATAAACTTGTTTTCCACATTAGTTAATTGAAATCAAGTGCTTCAAGAGAATATATTATTATTTATTGTCTAATTATTATTATTAAGGGCTAATAATAATCAACATGCATTCTATTTTTAGACGTGCAATCTATAAATAGATTTCGCCCATGCATCTAAAAATAGAAACTCATTTATAAATAGAATTTGATCAAACATCTTTAAATGTACTCCTGATATAAATAGATTTCTCTCAACATTTTAAAAATAGACATACAACTAAAAATAGCCTGCGGGCCCCACCTAGTGAAGGTGCTTAATTTTCACTAGGATCATCATCTTGTTGACTCTCAATAATGTTCTAGAGATACATAAGGACCTAAACCCACATCCTTGGGAGACTTCTTCTCCTCATCATCATGAGAGACCCTTTGGATCTTCAGTAGGCTACATCCTTCCACCCTACTTGATTGTCTGATCCCTCTAAATTAGAAGCTCCTCGGGTCATATGACATGATTATAAATGTTTGTACAAATTCACCCTCTCAAACACAAATCACTCTTGCTTATTTTATGCTCAATCCTAGAAGAATCCTTTGAGATGCCCTTTAAATTTCATAGGTTTATTTCTTATGAACACTAGTAGATATATTTAACTACTCATCGTGCACATATTCTCCAACCATTTACTCATTGGTGCCATGAGGTTAAATTTCTCCTCACATTAAAATTTTTATTTTACTCCATTCAAATTAGGATATAATCCACCCACATAGTTTTTGACTTTGTTAAATTGTTCCTCAATAAGTTATGTGATTCTTGCATACATTTAGATAGACATAAAAAGTAAATATGCAGTATATTCTTTATATTTTAGTAATTAATCATATTTATTAGGGATTAATTTACACCATAATTTATGCAGTTATTTGCAAATATTTAGGTATGAGTAAAATTAAATTAGTTGTACATAAATATTGTAACAAGCTATGGTACCATGTTAATTTTATAGTGGCAATTAGAAAAACACAATTTATGCAATTGATAATTATTTATAATGATATATGATATATGATATTACTTTAGTACACCCGAGAACATCATTAAGCAATTACACTCTTAAATTAAAATTCTTGGAAACTTCATCCTCTTCCTCATATTTCTTCCCATTTGTGAGAGAGAGAGAAATATGTGACTGATAAGTGTGTGTGTGTGTGTGTGTGTGTGTGTGTGTGTGTGTGTGAAAATTAGAAGTTCGAGTGTCTTTTATAATGCTTTTAGGGTGCCCAAGAGATATGTATCTTTGCAAATTAAATTTTCTTTCTTTTTATTTAGAATTTTATTTTTCTTTCTTTTGACTTGTATAGATGGGGTATACCTCACACATCTACCCAAAAATCAACATTTTTCACTATAATTTTGGATATATTCTATGAGGAATTTGGGTTCCTACATGCTCTCGAAATTAGTTCCAAACAAGTTAGTTTGGAATTTTCACTACAACTTTATTTCAAGGAATGTTTCACATCATGAATTTTGAGGAGACAAAGGAGGGATCTCTAAGTAATTATGATAAAAATTTCATACTTTGGTTCACTATACTTTCAAATATATTCCTTGTAGAGGTCAGTGTTTATAAATGGCCATGAAAATAGTTTCAAAGAGGTTAGTTTTGTGTTTTTTCTATAATTGTTTTTCTAAAACATTTCAAGTTGTGAAAAGTTTAACCATAAAAGGAGACATACAAAATTTGATCCTTAAACTGCCATGGATATTCCACTAGAAAGTTCGTCAAAAAATATCTAATAATATGATGTTAAAAATCTAAGAATTCTACACTATTACAATTTTGTTAAAATTTAATATCTATATATTTAATTGTAATTAGTTCATGCATGCGAATGTAAATTATGAAGAAAAGTAGAGAACAAAAAAAAAATCTCACACACACACACATACAACACAATATTAGCTCTGGGAAACCCCTTCGAGAGAAAACCCAGCTGGAAGTTGAGGTTGCTTTTCTCTCTTTCTTTGCCAGGAAATACGGATGCATGTACAAAGAAGTAATGCATGTGGCCCGTGGGATGCTAAAGTGCACATATCCTCTCTGTGTGTTCTACCTCCTATCTCTTCTAGCTATCTTTTCTCAGCAATGGAACAAATTATCTCAAATGAATGGAATGCCTCTTCCTCCTAGTGGCCCAGATATAAATAGCCCAATAGCCTACTAGTGGTTAAGTTTGACTACATCAATTCTTAAACAAAGTTACAATATAGAATATTATAGTATTTTACATCAAAAACACATGGCTATTCCCTTTCCCATGAATAATTGGGGCTAATGCAACATCCTCCCGAAATATAGTTGTGAAAACAAGAAGGTCAACTTATGGTTGGCATAAATTTTGCATACAGACTCTGATTGACATGCTTCTTACATTGCTAGAAGATATGTGTTTGTAGAACAACATGAAAATGTGTACACTAAAGAAACAATTTTTTACCCTTAAAAAACATCATTTGATATATCAAAATTCTCTTGGAAGGTTTCAAACCTCGTTTTGCCAAAGAGTTTCCCATCAATAAAAATAGTCCCCTGAGGTAATTCCTCCACTTTTTCCAATCTAAATACATCGATATGGATGACAAACAGTATAATGATTCAATCCAGATTAGAAGTACTTTGGGTAAAAAAAATTAGAATTGTATTTTCAAAATTAGATATGTATCATGCTATACAATTTCAATCATGAGAAGAAGCATAAAATAACAAGATTTGGGAGAGTTACCATAAATTTTATTTGGAGATTCAATTTTTCTTAGACCTGGTGATGGCAGAAGTAGTGAGTAGACCTAGGGAAGGTAGAGGTAGGGAAAAGGCATATTGAATTCATACGCAACAAGAAAACTTGGTGAAGTTGGAAGTAGCAAGAATATTGGGGTAAGGTAAGGTGAATGTTATAATATTTTAAAGAATTTCTAAGTTGTAAAGAAGAGTTATAATTGAGGTTTTTTTCTCAAACAAAAATATTGGTGTCTCTTGCTAAGTCAGTGCTAAAGGTTTTGGATCATTTTCTCGACTACGTTCGCGCCTACGAATATTTGCAGTAGTGGGGATTGGTGTCTCCAATAGGTTAGTGCCTATGAATATTACAATATTGGTGATTGGTGTCTCCCACATAATGGTGTCTGCAAAGATCTATAAGATTAGATTGGTGCTTGCTAAGGTTTATACCAATGGGAATTGATGGGTCCAGTAGCTTCGTGCCTATAATTATTTATAACAATAGGTTGGTGCCTACAAATAATCATAAAAATAAATTTTGTGGTTTTCTACTAAAATGGTTTTTGCATAAATCTTGTGCTCCATGTTTGCAGCTAAATATCTCATATATGATTGTCTTCTTATGGTTCCTGAAAGTTTAAATAAGTAAAATTATCTTATATTGATTTAACCCTCCCTATTCTCATTCCCCTCAATATAATTGTGTGTTCAACACTATGGGAAACCTTGTCCATGTACATGCACTTGGCATAATGAATGATGAAGTGACAATAATTCTTAATTCCTTGGATGTATATACTTTATATGGATCAATGAAGTTAGGAAACCCATAATTTTCAGTTTTGATGGATGATTAAGGTTCCTTTGGGCACAAATTGCTATGAATGAGAACCATGGGTCACACTAATCAAGAATACACCATTAGACATGCATCCATAAAGAACATATATTTTGGATTCCTTAGGTACATTTATTGGGTGCACTTGGATGCAAATGATTTAGTTGTAGTTCTATGGATTCAAGTGAGTTGTTCACACTTGAGATGAATGGAGTGAGCAATATTAGTGGAAAATTTTTCCTTAAAATTAATTGAGATGATTAAAAACCTATGGTGTAGCTAGACATAGTTGGGCATGCTCAGATGGGATGACCAAGTAGATGGGACAATATGGGTGGGAATGAAACAAGTCAGACAAGATTCAAACAACTTGGGAAATGTTGAGATGACTTAGTTGGGATTGGGATAACCTATGCATGTTTGGCATGAGTTAGGTAAACCTAGCACAACTCAAGATAATTTGACAACATAATTACCAAACAAGTCACGAAAGGAGAGCAAGGTAGCTCAATGACACTTGGATCCACTTTGGAATGAAATGAGACTTCTAAGAGAAGTAAAGCTCATATAAATAAGAAGGAACCTCAAAGTTCTGAGGTAGAATAGAAAGAAATAAGAAACGCTAATTCATTCATAAGGAGTACAGGGAGTTTTGTGATTGTGCCATATTCATTGTTTGGGCACAATGGAACTATTTGCATTTCCTAGGTGAGACAAATATCGAGACAAGTCTTGTAGGAAATAAACCTATGGAAGTGCCAATTGTTTGGTTTTGCAAGGTTGTTGGACAGATTAACAAAAGGTTTTTTGCCTCAGTTTCTTTGTACATCTATAATTGAGTCACATGTAGTGGATTTCAACTACCATATTGTATCATATAAAAATTCTTCATATAATAAAATGTTAAGATATTTCCTTGGCTACTACCCATTCATATGTGTTACGTATAATGGATGCTTTACAACAACGGATGTTTTTTTTTTTTGGTAATTGAGGCTAAATTATATTAATTCGAAAATAAAACATTACATATATGCTACAGGTTGAGTTGGTAAGCTACGCTTAACGAATCCCAGCCTTTGTTGCTTTCATAGTTGTGCATGTATGGGGCTGCCTCCTTGGAGGAAACCATCCCTGAAATAACATCAGACATAATATTACAAAATGTGTCATGGCACCAGTGAAAGTAAAGGTTCTGCGATAATAACTGGCTTAACAAAAAACTAAAAAAATTTGAGTTGCCACGCAGTCATGGGTCTTCTGCATCATCCTCGGTATTTGGATCTTCCTCCTTAATAAGGCAGGCATACTCTTGCACAATGGCTTCATATTTAGTAATTGGTCAGCGCAGAGGCCTGGAAGCAGGTGTGTAGAGGATGGGAGCGATCGGGTATTCAACATTTCGTACTCGTGTCCAGATGCCCTCCAAGTCCATTATCCAAACATCGATGTCTTCCCCCTCTGCCTCTTGCGCCAAAAGAAGCTCGGTTTTGTGGGGCCTGGGGTGCTCTTTGTGCTTAATGGTGGATTTTCTAGTCCGCTTTTGCCTCTCTGCGTTTCATGAGTGGGGGCCTCCTCCTCCTAGTCGTGTGAAGGGCTCTGTGGGGCCTCCCTGGCACGACTGCTGAAAGAGGAGCCCTCAAAGGACTCCAAATGATTATCGAGCCCTCGCTGGTACCATCCAAGGAACACACCTCTTTGGCCTCCTCTGATTGTTCATTGGCGCAGTCTCAGAGCCATGGACAGGTAAAGCAAAGGGTAGATGGGGGGCTGAGAGGTATGGAAGAGAGGCTCTGACCAGAGATAGGGAGTGCACAAAGTGGTGCTATTGGATAGGGAGGTGCGTAGGTGGAGGATGCGTAGTTGGGAGATCTTGGTGATGGGAGCACATAGGCTAGAGAAAATAGCAAGGAAAAGGGAGTCGAGGTGAGGCGTGCATTCAGGGGGGTGCGCAGCCAAGAGGATTCTGTGCAGCACGGCTCTATAGGGGTGGCTACGCAGCAGGCGAGGCGCGCAGGAGGGCTGAAAATGAAACAGAAAAGCAAGAAGGATGAAACTTTGAGTAGCATTATGCGGAAGGGCCTCCCCTTTTGTAGGCCTGTGGCAGAGCATCATATCCATCCTGGAGATCATTCAAATGATTGCAGCTGAGAAGTACCACCGAGGTTGGTTCCTGGCGTTGTGTATCTTCATGATGCCTTGCCTCTGTCACCTCAGGCGAATTATTTCATAAGGGTGGATCCACTTCAAGTGAAGGCTTGCATTGTAGATCTTCATCATCTCGATCATGGGAGGACTGTTTTCATACATGCTTCCAATGTCACTCGCATCCAGGGTACAACATTGGATGTTTATGTTCCTTGCATATTATCAATTGGTTAAGTATTTTGAATTGGTTAAGTGTTAGTATTTCCATGATATTTTAAGGTTCTAGTTGGACACACACTATTGAGCTTGGACTTTGTTATGTCTCTAACTCTTGTAGCTTAACATGAAGTTATAAGTAGACATTCATAATTTGGTCGTAATAGGTGTAAGTTGACTAAACCATTACAATTGAAACAAGATACTACCACATGATCATAAGTGCGAAAAAATTTAAAAAATAAAACAAATTTACATCCAAAAAATGTTGGCAATATGATGTAGAGTGTTGTCCTTGATGGCAACCCACTTGATGAAGATGATGGAAACCTACTTAATGAAGTTGTTCTTGATGCTTGATAAGTTTATTAATGATGTAAATCTGATGTTCTACAAGTAGTACAGAAGTTGCAGGTACAAGAATAATGATGAAAAAGGTGTGTTACAAGGCATACGCGGGTTTGTCAAGGAGAAGGCGCGTATGCACGCGGAAGAGTACGTGCCAAGTCGCGTATGATCAATTGCGCTCTAAATGTGTAAAACCAGGGGTTACTACCATGGTATTGACCCATTGTATTGAGCGCTGGATTGTCTATGAGATCCCGTCTAGGAATACCATCGGAAGTGATGTGGTTTTGGCTCATGGTATTGACAAAGGATAAATCTATATAAGGAGAAGAAATTAATTGTGCAAAGGGTGTGCATGAATCTGGGTTTGAATGGAAACTTCACTCTGAAGTATGTCTGAATGGAAAGGGTAACAATTTGATGATAGATCTGAATCTATGATGCACCTATGAAGAAAATGATGAAGATGGATCTCTAGATATGAAATGTATTTGTATCTTCTAGATCTGTTTATGGAATATTTAGATCTGAGATGAGGCGAACATGTATTTGAAGTAAAGGGTAAAATATGAATTGTAAATCTGATCTGAAGAAGTATGCTGCCCTATAATCTTTGAAGATCTATACGCTAGTTTGCAGCATAGAAAGCGCGTATATACGCGGGTTGAATTCAGTGAAAGCACGTATGGAATGTGAAACTAGTTCTGAAGTATGTGCAGATGTATACACGGGTTTATATGCATGAAAGCGCGTATATACGCAGGATCAGTGAAAGGAAAGCACGTATGAAAACTAGGGCTTGCTAAAGTCTGTAGAATGAAATGTCTGATCTGTTCTGCTGGTTTACTGCTATCTGTCAATTAGGTATTCATACAGATCTGGGTTATTTGAATGATGATTATGCTGCTGATTATATTGATGAAAGATCAAGTTGTTTATTGATTGGTTGATGGTTCATTGAATGAATTGATGAAGTTATAAGTATCAGTTTGATGTATGATTGAGCTTAAATGTGTAGAGTGGGTCCAGTCTGAAAATGTGATGAAAAGTTTCCTGCAAGTTGTGATCTATTGAAGCTATTGGATCCAGTATGAAAATTGATGAAACGTGGTCCATGGTGGTGCTGAGGGTTGTAGCCTTCAGTCAGGGGGTTGTAGCTCCCTTCCAGGTGAGGCTGGTAAATGAGAGCAGGGGTTTGTAGCTCCCTTCCAGGTGAGGCTAGTAAACGAGAGCAGGGGGTTGTAGCTCCCTTCCAGGAGAGGTTGGTAAACGAGATCAGGGGGTCGTAGCTCCCTTCCAGGAGAGGCCGGTAAACGAGATCAGGGGGTTGTAGCTCCCTTCCAGGAGAGGCTGGTAAATGAGAGAAGGTTGTAGCCTTCTGCAGGTGGGTGCCTGCGTGCTGGTATGAGTATGCACCAGTACATGGTTGTAAGATGTTTTCTCTATAATAAAATATTGAAGACTGAGACAACGGCAGCGGTGGTTTTCTCCCGACTTGGGTTTCCACCTAAAATCCTGGTGTTCATGTGTGATGCTTATGTGTGATGGTTTATTCTGTTATTACTACACATGCTTACTGTTAACTTAACATCAGATAAATAAATTAAGAATTATCTGTATAATTAGATCTCTGTTCATACGCGAGTTTTATGAAGGATATCCGCATGTATACGCTAGTTGGCTTCAGCAAAGTAGCGTATGGGTTTTAGTGAATGGAAAAGTAAAAAATTTTGAGTAAGTCCAAAATACTGATTCACCCCCCCCCCCTCTCAGTATTTTCCCAACAATTGGTATCAGAGCGGGTCCTTCTACAGAAGCTTGATCACTTGAAGGAGATCTGTCACAATGGGAAAGAAGCAAAAGAAGAAGGCTACTCAAGGAAAGGAGATATCTCAAGAAACATGTGCAGCAGAAAATGAAGAAGATGAAATAGGTAGTGATTGTTGTTCTTGTGATATTCTTCTTTGTGCAAGAAATGGTGTAAGTAATGCTATGCACCTAGAAGAAGTTATCAAAGATCAAAAAAGGATATTTAATGAGAAGGAATCTGCCTACAAAGATTTGATCTCTAAACTGAAAAGGATGTACGATAATGTATCCAATCGAAGTAAAGGACTTGAAGCAGAAATCATATCTCTAAAAGCAAATTTGAATAAATCAAATAAGAAGAATGAAGAACTCATCTCCCTGGAAGCATATCTCGAAGCATCAAACAAGAATAATGATGAACTTATACAATCATTTGAAGAAAAATGACTTGAAGCAGAAATCATCTCCCTCAAAGAAGATCTGGAAAAAGCTAATAAGAAGAATGAAGAACTTTTACAAACTTTTGAAGAACAAGAGAATGGATTGAAAGAAGGGATTTTAAAATTAAATGATCAAGTAGAAGAAGGAAAAAGGGTCGAAGAAAGCATGAAGAAGCAATGCCAAAAATTGGAGGTTGAGGTAAACATTCTCAAAGGTAAATTAGAAGAAAAGGATAAACTCTTGAGGTTTCAAGATAGTACTAAGATTCTGGACAATATTCTAGTAATCAAAGATCTCCTGCTATTAAACTTGGTCTTTTTTTTCATGAAACTGTTAAAGGAGAATCCAGTTCACAAGGAAGTGCTAAAGACTCAAAGGATGTCAATACAAAACCTGAAGAGTTGAAAGAAACAAGAAGTCAACCGACAATCATGAACACTCAAAGGAAATCATTTAATAATGTTGAATGCTTTAAATTTCATAATTATGGGCATGTTGCAGCAAATTGCAGAAGCAGATTGTTTCAGTCACAAACAAACAGATTCTATACAGAAAGGTACTCATGTGTCTTCAAGGGGTATTGTTTTTCATGCAACAAGTATGGTCATAAAGCAGTTGATTGCAATAGAAGAAAGAATAGAAAAACACATTATGATCCATATGCTTACTTTTCTGGTCACATAAGATGTTATGCCTGTAACAAGTATGGACATGTAGAAAAAGAATGCAGGATGAATAGATCTGAGAAAGTGGACAATTTCCAGCACATAATTAGAAAGTTCAAGAAAAGTTGGAAAAAGAAGGAGGACCGGTCATAAACGTAGGGAATATTGACCCTACTACAGTCATTCGATTCTAAAGCTTATTTCTCATAATGACTGCATGAATGATGTGAGATACATTATAGATATTAGTAATGTATCACCACAGGGGGAGCAATGTATGATGATTCTCATTATTCTGGTTATGTTTATTTCTGACAGAGCATCTGATGTGAAGAAGACAGGTACAGGTGGTACAACTTCAAGGGGAGATGAAGGAATGTGAAGTTTTCAATGTTTCACTTTCCATACGCGGGTTCAGTGAACTAAATCCACATATACACATGAGTTACAGTGGAGACAGTCGCGTATTTACTTATGATAAGAAAATTTGTATGAAAGTTGAAGATCAGGAGTACAGGTTTAGGGGGAGCATCAGTCTGACTATTAATGATTGTATCATTGGCACTGTATCTGTTTATTTCTCAGTTCTAAATGATGATGACATGATACATGGTTTATTATGATGAGATTATGGATGAGCCCTGATTTCTTTTTGCTGAAGAATATTTTTTGTTTTCACACGTGGAAAAGATGGAAGTCTTGTGATGCTGCAAAGTTTGTTGCTGGTTGAGACCTCTTTTAATTCTTACACATGTTACATCATGATCATGATAAATCTTGAAGATCTTGGTGATATCAGATCACATGAATGATTGCTTGACACGTATGGTTTATTAATTCCTCTTGGGAAGAATATGTTGATGCTACAAAGAGTTTGAAGGCTTGGTTACTAATGTGCTTATACTACAACCATTGGATGACACTTGAAGACACAACTACATTGTCCTATCTATCTGCTCTCATATATTCCCGGGAAGCATTCAAATATCTCAGAAAGAAGCTAAAAACTATCTCTGCCTCACAGAGGATCAGATCTAGTTAAAATGTAGAAGATGGAATTGGATATGCGGATTTCCTAAAACACAGTCGCGTATATATGTGAGTTCATACACATAAAACCGTGTATGTGTCGTTGCTGACAATTTTTTCTGGGTCAGCATTTGTTCAGCAACAAGTTGTGGTGTTGTTTGGTATCTCTGATGTTGTATGGTATAACTGGTGATGTTTCAGCTCTCATAGTTCTGTTTCACTCTCTGATATTTGATGAAGATGCCTTGATGATCTGCTGTTGAAAGTGTTCAGGATGCACAAGCTAAGGGGGAGATGAAGGAGTAAACTGTTGTATAGGTTCAGGGGGAGCATTAGCCTTGCTGAGTATTATGCATTGTTGGCATTATGATTCTGAAATATGATCAATTTCTTAAAGTCCCTTTTGGTTTTGGTTATAAAAAGTCATATTTGTAATTTGATGTAAAGGTCATGTTGAGACCTATGATGTAAAATTGTAATAGTCAGTCATGTAAGGACTTGGTCATTTTTGTAAATCCACTTGGTTGGATAGTTGAGTCAAAATATGTAAACCCACTTGGTTGGGTACTTGAGTCACATATGTAAATCCACTTGGTTGTATCTTTGATGTAAGTATGATTCCTTGGTGATAGGAAGATCATAGATTCATGTACTTCATTGAAAAATATGTTTGAAGATTCAGCATGAACTCAGGGGGAGCATGGTAACTTCAGTGCACATCAGATCTACAACGCTCTTCTTTCTACATGAGCAGAAAAAACTTGTGTTGGTTTTGATCCACCCTTTGCCCTTGATGTCAAAGGGGGAGAGTAACATGGTGTTTGAATAAGGGGAGATTAACATGGTTATTATATAATGGTTATTATCAATGTATCTATCTGTTGTGGTGATCAAACACCATCGTGGTTGCCATCAAGTCCAAAGGGGGAGATTGTTGGCAATATGATGCAGAGTGTTGTCCTTGATGGCAACCCACTTGATGAAGATGATGGCAACCTACTTAATGAAGTTGTTCTTGATGCTTGATAAGTTTATTAATGATGTAAATGTGATGTTATACAAGTAGTACAGAAGTTTCAGGTGCAAGAATAATGATGAAAAAGGTGTGTTACAAGGCATACGTGGGTTTGTCAAGGAGAAGGCGCGTATGCACACGGAAGAGTATGTGCCAAGTCGTGTATGATCAATTGCACTCTAAATGTGTAAAACTAGGGGTTACTACCATGGTATTGACCCATTGTATTGAGCGCTGGATTGTCTATGAGATCCCATCCAGGAATACCATCGGAAGTGATGTGGTTTTGGCTCATGGTATTGACAAAGGCTAAATCTATATAAGGAGAAGAAATTAATTGTGCAAAGGGTGTGCATGAGTCTGGGTTTGAATGGAAACTTCACTCTGAAGTATGTCTGAATGGAAAGGGTAATAGTTTGATGATAGATCTGAATTTATGATGCACCTATGAAGAAAATGATGAAGATGGATCTCTAGATATGAAATGTATTTGTATCTTCTAGATCTTTTTATGGAATATTTAGATCTGAGATGAGGCGAACATGTATTTGAAGTAAAGGGTAAAATCTGAATTGTAAATCTGATCTGAAGAAGTATGCTACCCTATAATCTTTGAAGATCTATACGCTAGTTTACAGCATATAAAGTGCGTATATACGCGGGTTGAATTTAGCGAAAGCGCGTATGGAATGTGAAACTAGTTCTGAAGTATGTGCAGATGTATACGCGGGTTTATATGCATGAAAGCGCGTATATACGCAGGATCATTGAAAGGAAAGCGCGTATGAAAACTAGGGTTTGCTGAAGTCTGTAGAATGAAATGTCTGATCTATTCTGCTGGTTTACTGCTATCTGTCAATGAGGTATTCATACAGATCTGGGTTGTTTGAATGATGATTATGTTGTTGATTATATTGATGAAAGATCAAGTTTTTGATTGATTGGTTGATGGTTCATTGAATGAATTGATGAAGTTCTAAGTATCAGTTTGATGTATGATTGAGCTTAAATGTGTGGAGTGGGTCCAGTCTGAAAATATGATGAAAATCGCAAGTTGTGATCTATTGAAGCTATTGATCCAGCATGCAATGGCTGATGAAACGGGTCCATGGTGGTGTCAAGGGTTGGGCTCGTGATCGTAGCTCCCTTCCGGTGAGGCTGGTAACGAGAGCAGGGTTGTAGCTCCCTTCTAGGTGAGGCCTGCAAACCAAGAGTTGTTGCATCTTCCTTCCGTGAGAGGCTAGTAAAACGTTAATAGGGGGCCGCAGCCCTTCCAATAGGGTTGTAACCAGAGATCGTGGTCGTTTTGCATAAAAGCCAGGAGAGGTCGGTAAATGAGAAGGTCGTAGCCTTTCAGGGTGCTCGCATGCCGCGGGCGGAGGCCACGCCGCATACATGGTTGTAAGATGTTTTCTCTATAATAAAATATTGAAGGCTGAGACAACGGCAGCGGTGGTTTTCTCCCGACTTGGGTTTCCACCTAAAATCTTGGTGTTCATGTGTGATGCTTATGTGTGATGGTTTATTTTGTTATTACTGCACATGCTTACTGTTAACTTAACATTAGATGAATAAATTAAGAATTATCTGTATAATTAGATCTCTGTTCATACGCGATTTTTATGAAGGATATCCGCGTGTATATGCTAGTTGGCTTCAGCAAAGTAGCGTATGGGTTTTAGTGAATGGAAAAGTAAAAATTTTTGAGTAAGTCCAAAATATTGATTCACCCCCCCCCCCCCTCTTAGTATTTTTCCCAACAATATTTCCCTCTACGAGCTCGCTCGCATTGCTAACCAGCAAGATTTTATCCTCAAGGCATTTACCAATCTACCGGTGACCAAACCCATGAGCACCACATCTGCCCAAACTGCTGCTAGCCGCAAATCCATCGTGAATACCATAAAATCCAACTCTAGGGGATCCAAACCACATTTCCTCCTCTTCTTCGATATCTTTAACTTCAATGTCCATAATTTCCTCATCGATTCTAGTGCATCCACGAATGTTATGCCCTTATCCATATACAAGAAGTTAAAAATCTGCCTTGAAAAAACTGATGCCAAGATCATTCAACTCGACAGATCTCAAGTCCCTACAGTAGGTGAATTAAACAATGTCATCATCCGCCTATCCTCCGATTCTAGAGTACATCAGTGCATTGACATAGTAATTTTGGATATCCCCGAGGCCTATGGCCTTCTCTTGAGAAGAGATTGGTCCAGCAAGCTGCAGGGATACTTTTCCACTGATTGGTCCCACCTATGGCTCCCGTATAAGGGCAGGAACAACCAAATTCGGATCGAAAACGAGCCGTACATGAAATAAATTGTGACCGACCTAGATGAAACTAACGAACTAGTCACTTTCACGCAAGAAGAGCTCGGTATGTGTTTCTTAGAATCCATTTTTGGTTTCTATCAAACTCCCCAATCTCCGATCACTCAAGACGTCCAGTCTGAGCTACTACTGGTCACTGAAAACTCCTCTGCCTCAACGAAAGACCCGTTAGAAACTACTGCCCAGAGTGCATCCCCAATGTGCTCGGATAGCCTTTTCAAATTAGAAGATGAAATATGGACCTTGTACTATGATGGTTCCAAAACCCATGACAAGGCTGGCGTAGGTTGTATCTTGCTGGAACCTCAGAAGAACAAGTTTCTAATTTCCTTCCAGCTAGAGTTCCAGTGCACAAATAATACAACCAAGTATGAGGCATTGCTACTCGGACTCAAAAAAGCCATAGATCTCAAAGTTCTTTTTTAAAGGTAATTGGCGATTCTGAGATTATCACTCGTCAGGTACGTAACACCATCCATTTCTTGCCTCCACATCTGAAGGGTTACCGGCAAGAGGTATGGCATTTAATTTCTTCTTTTGATGCTTTTAGTATTAAATCTGTACTTAGAATGCACAATGCAGCAACTGATACACTTTCCAACGCTGCTGCTAGGTTCACCCCACTTAGAGATGTATTTTCTATTGAAGTTATTTACAAGCCATCCGTACCAGATAATTTCATTAATTTGCGCGTCTCAATGATGACCAACAGGTACTGGATTTCATGCTCAATACAGACATGTTCAAAGATGCAATTATAGAAGAAGAGGATCATGATCGGGCTTTGCAAAAGGAAGTAGAAGATTGTAAAGAAAATCCCATACCCAAAGGGATCGTGTCACTTGAAAATTTGTTCGACCTACATAACCATTTTCGAGGGCCCCCCAACACGAAGGTGCAAAGTTCCACGTTAGCGCACTGACAAATAAATCTCGGGAAAGACAAGGATCCCAAGGTCGTCAATCTAGGTAATGAATGCACCCCTCAGGAGAGGCAATCATTCACTGAGTTATTTAAGAAATACCGAGATGTGTTTGCCTAGACATATGATGAGATACAAACTTATGATACACGGATCATCCACCACGTGACACCCATGAAGGAAGGAGTGAAGCCTTTCCAACAGAAACTGAGAAAATTACACCCTGCCTTATAGCCAATGATCCAAAAGGAACTAAAGAAGCTCTTGGATGCACGTATAATTTTCAAAGTTTGACATTCAACCTGGGTGTCAAACTTGGTCCCAGTTCGCAAGAAATTTGGCAAAATACGTTTGAGCATGGACTTCCGGAATTTAAACAGAGCTTCCGACAAGGACAACTACCTGGTGCCCCTTATGGAGAAAATCCTTCAAGTTGTATAGGGGTTGGAAATGTTCTCTTTATTGGATGGGTTTTTAGGTTATAATCAAGTACTAGTGGCTAAACCTAATCATCTCAAAACCACATTCAGAACTAAATGGGGAACATTCGCATTCAGACACATGCCCTTTGGCTTGATTAATGTCATCGCTACCTTCCAAAGAACCATGGACATCGCCTTCAGAGGTGTCATTGGCAAAAGCATAGTAGTATACCTTGATGACGTCACCATGTTTTCAAAATGCAGATCTGACCACCTACACCACCTCAAGAATATCTTTGAAAGGTGTCGGAAATATGGGATCTCACTGAACCCGAAGAAAAGCATTTTCGTTGTCTCCGAAGGAAACTTGTTGGGGCACATAATATCTCGAGATGAAATAGTAGTGGATCCAGAACGTGTGAAAGTCATCGCTCAAATTCCACCCCCAATTGGTAAGAAAGCTATGCAGTGTTTCATCAGCAAAATCAACTTCATCCAAAAATTTATATCAAATTTCTCCCAAATTGTGAAACCATTGCAAGGTATGATTACGAAAAATTCTAACTTCAAATGGAATCCTCCTGAGAAAGAAGCGTTTGATAACATCAAATGGGCCATCGTGGAAGTGCCTTCTCTTCATAGTCTAGATTTCAACAAAGGATTTATCTTGTACACCTTTGCCTCAGATTCATTTGTGGTTTTTATCCTCACTCAAAAAGATGACAACAACGATGAGCGGCCCATATCATTCATGGGCGCTAGATTACAAGGTGATGAGCTGAATTACCCAGATATTGACAAGCAATCTTACGCAGTGTACAAGGCAATTAAACACTTCAGGCCATATATTTTGAAGAGTCACATCATAGTCTTCGTGCCTCACCCAGCTATTCGCTCACTTTTTGTATAGCAAGAGCTAGGCGAGAGACGAGGCAACTGGATGACGTGCCTTCAAGAATATGAATTGGAATTCAAGCCAACACACACTATAAAGGGCCAAGGACTATGTCGGATGGCCACAGAGGCAACAGAATAACGAAGCAGTAAAGAAGAGAGTTGGGAACACAAAATTGACATGTATCAAGCTGATAGCATATCTAGACATAATACCTCCTCATGGTAGGTTGATCTCTAGCAATATATGAAACATGGTACCATGGGCCCCACTTTAATCACTCATCAGAAACATGCATTAATATTGAAATTTGTATCCTACCAACTGGTGCAGGGTAAGTTGTTCCGCAAATACCACAGCGGTGTCCTGCTATGCTATTTGGAGTATGATGAGGCATAAAAAGCTTTGGCGGAACTCCATGATGGTCCAGCTGGTGGACACTATGCGGGAGATACCACTGCTCACAAGATCATGCTTGTCGGTTTCTATTGGCCTACTCTGTTCAAATATGCGCACACCTATGTACATAAATGCCAACAATGCCAAAAGTTCGCAAATAGGGAAATATAGCCTTCTGCCCCATTGTAGTCTGTCACAGTGGAAGAACCTTTTCAGTAGTGGGGGTTGGATGTGATTGGGGAAATATTGCCACACTCTTCCAAGCAACATAGATACATCCTCACAGCCACAAAATACTTCACGAGGTGGGTTGAAGCAATATTGTTGCATCAAGTCAATGATCAAGAGGTAATAGCCTTCATCACCCAATGCATCATGATCGGGTTTGGCATTCCAACCTCCCTTGTTTTTTATAATGCAACATATTTCTCATCTTTTAAATTATATGAGTTTTCTCTGGAAAATGGTATAGTGCTGAAACACTCTGCCAATTATTACCCCTAAGGAAATGGGTTATCTGAGTCAAATAATAAGAACCTCATCCGCATCATCAAAAAGAATTTTTTTTCCCAACAACGAAATTGGCATAATGCTCTCCATAATGCCCTATGGGCTAATCGGGTCACACCCAAGCCATCTTTGGGGAACTCCCCGTTTTTTCTTATGTACAACAAAGAGGCTATTATTCATCCCAACTTATCTCTCCCAGTCCTTCAATTATCGCAAGAGACCCATGACATCCCTTGCCCTGCCTTACAAGCCCGAAAAAACACATTGTTGAAGCTGGAGGAGGAAAGGATAAAAACCCGAGAAACATTCGCCATCCACCAAAGCCGAATAAAACGATTGTTTGACAAGAAGTCTACCAGAAACAAATTTTTTGAAGTAGGTGACCTGGTCCTCAAGTGGGACAAATCTCACGAGGATAAATGAAAACACTCCAAATTCCAGGCCCTGTGGACAGGTCCCTTCTAGATTAAAGACAAGGTCGACTCCCATACCTACAAGCTATAGACCCTTGAGGGGAGAATTGAGGTCCTCCCGGTAAACGAGCACGACCTTAAACACTATTTCACCTAACAACCCCAGGGGGGTCATCATCATACCCTGTACCATATTTCTATTGTTGATTTTTGTTTTCGTTTTCGTTTTCCTTTTTTTTATTTTTGTCTTTTTTCTCAGTTTTGTTTTGTTTTCAATAAGCCGCTTGTTCCAAGAAGGCTCCCATTGACCCTATCCCCTGTAGCATCCCAATTTGAAGGAGGGATGTAAAAGTTACTCAATTAGCAATTCTATACCAGAATCTACACTGGTGAATAATCGTCCTTGAAACACAAAAGGGACAGAATATTACCTGTAATATGCACTCAGTGGGGAAAAAATAGCTAAGTCCCAAGAACCAAGCGCAGGTAGCCTGCCTAGTATGCTGGCCCAGGGGACTGCTATACAAAATAAAGTCTCGGTGTGATCAGTCACCGGATGGAAAGGGGGCAGAGCTAACCATAGGATACAAAAGGACATCCTGGAAAACCAAAAAATTCCTCATATAGACCAGGAGCAACCTCTCTTGCAAGAAAAATAAGTCGGGATCCCTCATCTGCCCCAGGAAAATAAATAAATAAATAAAATGCCACAATTAAATAAGTGCCTTGAGAAAAGTCAAATAAGTGCCCCGAGCACATTTAAAATAAGTGCAAGCTAGCACATGAATAAGGGTAAATGATTGAGAAAGGCTTCTCGCACAGAGAAGCGATGTGACAACTCCGCCGGGGTATTGACCAAGCTCGCTGGCAGTGAAGAAACGTTCGTGAATCCTAGTCAGTGACTCCATTGGGACCACTAGGTTCGCTGGCAGTAGAGCAACACAATGAGGATGAAATAATTATACCAGATCCTAGAAATCTCTGAGGTTGCTCCAACATTTTTCTCTCGGTCTCTTGGAATGAAATATGATAGACCTGCACCCTGGGACACGCAGATAGGTGGAGCAAGCACGCAAGGTCCAGGGAAAAAAGTAGTGGGACCCACGAAGTGGTAGGATCAACAAGCTAAGCCCCCCCCCCCCCACCCCCACCCAATGAAGCACCAGCAAAGATCCTGGGTCCTACCAGCGAATCGCCATTTGTTGTAGCTACTACAACACCCTCCAAAATTTTTCTCTCCTTAAATTTTTGAGCCCCTATCCTTTTGAAAAAAGAGAAGTCAGGCCTAAATTCACCTTTTCAAAATCTCAAGTCGCTAAGTCAGAAATGTGGTTAACTCTTTTAAATTGCGACCCCATGACCTTGCGACCCTTCAGGTTGCAAGGTCGTTGGGTTGCACAACAGTTTGAAACCAAACATCTGTGACCTTGCGACCCTACGACCCTGTGACCCCTTAGTTCGCAATGTCACAGAGTTGCTAGGTCGCACATCTCATTAACATAGCTCAGTTGCAACCTTGCGACCCTCATTTATTTCCCACATGTGTGACCCCTTTATATATAGAAGGGTCTCATAGTTCACATTCGACCTGTGCGACAGAGATAGAAAGCGCCTCTAACAAGCCAGCTGGAGCACAATTTTCCCGGGTAAGTTGCCTAATCCTCCTGCTGTTTCTTTTCTAAGATAATTTTTACTATTTCTTCCCCTTGCCCCTAACCTATTTTAACCCGGTTATGCTCTTGATCAAGCTCCTCAGAAATCCCTCTGCAAACCTTCCCCTCCTTTAGTTTGTGTAAAGATTATCTGCCCTTCCCCCTTCAAATACCTTTCCTAACTGACCAATGAAGACTCCTATGACCATGGATGATGACCTTATGGGCACCACGTGTGTTTTATAAAAAAAAATTCCGCCGCACGTCCGCCAAGCCCTAGAGCGACCCCACGACCTTGCGACTTGGCGACCTCAGTCGCTAAGTCGCAAAGCCGCTAGGTTGCATATCATGAAAAACTCAGAATGACGCGACCTAGCGACTCAGTGACCTTGCGACTGAGTTGCAATTTGCTAAGTCACCAGGTCGCACTTCCGTAAAGATCTCGACCATCATGACCCAACGACCCTGCGACCCCGCGACCTAGCCACAAGTCACCAGGTTTCTAAGTCGCTCGTCTCTGAAATTTCAAACCAACATGACCTAGCGACCCAAAGACCAAGTCGCAAGGTCACAAGGTCACAGGTTAACCCACTTCCTTGAAAATGATTAAGCAAAGGCAGGAGTAGTCCACATATTTATAAATGATGGCATCTGTCTTATCATGGAATTGTTTTATGAACATGCCAAGGGACATTGAAGCCAAGCTAGAGTGTGTACCATCTCATCAGCCTCAAGTGACATGGGGCCTCTATCAGTTCGCAAGAGAAACAAAAGCTCAAATATAGAAATCTCAGAGGAGGAAGTACCTCTTCCTCTTTCCCCTAATTATGGAGACACTATCTGCACATTCGGAAAAGGGGACATTTGAGCTGGTACCAGGTGTATCAGGAATTTACCAAGCCTAAATTTCCTGAAGACCTCCCAGAATGACAGGCATACATTCAGGTTAAGAGGTCCAAGCTAAACTACGCAGGGGCCCATCCTCCGGTATTCCCATGCGCCGAGCTGATTGAATGGATCCTGCAAAGAGTCGACCCCAAGATCTGGGTCATTCGGGACCATGCCGGGAAGTCCTTCGCAAACCTAAAGGGGTAAGATACAGAATTCTATTATGCGCTTCCCGCCCGAGAGCAGACCTTCACTGATGAATGGGCCATTACTCATGCAGTTCCCATATTAGAAACTTTGAAAGGATGGTGGGAGGACCCGTAAAAATTATGGCTCAAGAAGGATTAGGAATATCAAACAGCAGGTCTCAGGAAGGTCTACAAATTCGTAGCTACAATGCTATGTAGGATTTATGGCCACCCAGATGCAACCTTTTTCAACAGTTCTTGGGTCTCTCTGATGTACTCTATCACTGTGTACAGTACCCACTTCAACTGGGCCAACATGATAGTAGCAACCCTCAGGCCAAACATATTTTCGACACTGGCACCTGATGAAGGGTATGCGTCAGAATTTTATATGGCATCTTATCTCCTAGATGTAGTGTGCGCCAGGTGCCACTTTGAGGGGTTATCACATAACTGGGACCCGGAGAATGGTGGTCCAATTCACAAAGATCTAATGGTGTTTTAGGATTCCAGGTATAAGTAAGACATGGAGTCAATTGAGGGTAGCTTCATCCATGCCCTCTATGTGAAAATTTTTGGAAAAGACCCCCCATGAATGTTCAAGCAAGCCATGGAGACAATAACTCAGGTGGCCCACTGGTTTCTAGACACTGATAGTACCATCGTCTCAATTTTTGGGTCGCTCAAGGCCCCTCACGCATTACCCCATTTTGTAACAGACAAGATTCTCCTCCAAGAAACTTGTTATCAGATGTCAGGCGATTTCTCCAAAGTCCTCATTAAGGGTAATAAGAAGCCATGGCCCACCCTACCGCTCACCATTGGTGCCTACACAGTAAAGGATTTTACGAAAGTAGAAGCAAAAGCTGAACAGATCAAGGGACTCTGTCTGCTTCCCTTGGCACACCGGACATATGATCCTGAGAGAATTATCCTTGCACACTACAAGCGGGCCAAATTTAAATGGAGTTCCCAGCATACTAATTGTCCAGCTGAATATAGAATAAAGAATTGGTACAACAAGGATAGAGAGGTCGCTTCAGCAGAATCAAGTGATCAAGAGGAGTAGGACAACCAGACTTTAGAAGAAAGGTTTCATACACTAGGAGGAGCCTCATCCTCCAAAGCCAAGAAGTCGAGGATTGGTACAGGCCATAACCCTTCTTCCCAACAAAGAGAAAAGGAGGCCAAAGCCAAACAAGAGGCCGAAGAAAAGGCAAGGGAAGAGGAGGCCAAAGATAAACAAGAGGCCGAGGAAAAGGCAAGGGAAGAGGAGGAAAAACAAAAGAAGCAACTGAAAGAAGAGCAAAGGAAGAAGCGAGCAGAAGAAAAATTCAAGAAGAAGGAAGAGGAAGAAAAGGCAGAAGCTGAGCGCCAGCTAAAATTAGAGCAGGACAAAGAAAAAGCTGAGCACTAGCTAAAAATAGAGCAGGACAAAGCAGAAACGAGTGCCGACTAAAAGAAGAACAGGACAAGGCAGAAGAAGAGTGCCAATTGCAATAAGAGCAACAAAGAGCTAAAACAGAACATAAGAGGAAGGAGGAAGAAAGTAGGAATTCACAAGAAGATTCCTCCAAAGGAACACTGCCTCCTAAGAAAGAGAAGCAAACTAGATTGCCACACATTGAAGTACCTCAAACAACTCTTGAACCCAATGTGTGCTTTTCCCTCTCGGAATTGGGTACCTCTGAGGATTTAGATGAGGGAGTGTTTGATCTCACTAGACTCACCTACGATCAATTCACGCACAAGATCATCTAGGAAAAGAGAAGATGTTTAGCATGAGACCTTGTTGCACTCTTCACAGTCACTACAGAAAAGGATATAGTCTTGGACACCAGGACCAATCCAGTCATGATCGCATAAAACGGTACCACTTTTGAAGCAACCACTGAGGAGAACGCGAGCAGGATGAGCAGAGAAATTCTATCCCTACAGAATAAACTACAGGCCTCGAAACTCAAGACATCTTGATCAGAATAAGAAAAGGGGGTGCTAAAAGAAGAGGTCCGACAACTCCAGGCCATGGATGCCCCTACTAATGAAATATCACTCACTGTACAAGGAGAGATGGTTACTTTGGAGGGCACCATGAAACAGGTATATGAGAAATTTTTCACAATAAAAAAAACCATAGCGCCACTACTGAAAGCACAGGCAGAAACCAAGAGAAGCAACACACAGCTAAGGGAAGCCTCTACTAACTTGGAAAAGATATTGGAGTGGTCTAACATGTATCCACAAGCTTCGACCACGTTGCCTAGAAAGGATTGGATTTCCACCTAGAATGACAAGGTTCAAATCCAAATAAAGGTACAATCCAAAGAGAAGCTTATCAAGGATCTTGAAAAAGTAATGTCCGCATATGAACATATGATTAGCGAAATTGACTCAATGGATAGAGTGCACCACATCCCGTCTTTGGGTGCACTAGGTGAATATAAAACATGGGAAGAGGTCTCCAAAGATATACAAGCATTCCTACAGCCCATAAGGCAAGCGATTGCCTCTTAAGACCTGTCAGCATCAAGAGAAAACATGGTTCGATTCATCGTGACACCAGTCTGGATCTATACTAAACTGGCCTCCTTGTCAAATCATATCACAATCAAGAGGGAAACTTTGATTCCAAATGCTCTCGAGTGTCTTCACAGGTTGAGGCAGGATACACCTCGAGTGCCCCCAGTAGCTGCAAATTATCGGGCCTGGCAGAGTTATCTCAAAGAGCAGAAGATAGATGTTCTTGACCTTGCAATCACCCAACTACTCCCATGACCAAGTTACATATCACAGTAAATAGAAGGGGTAGCAGGTAGAAATAGCCAAGGGGTTGCAGGTCGCAGTTATGGCCCAAGTCACAAGTTGAAAATTCCATCAAGTCGCAAAGCATCTAAATGGTCAGGAAGACGAAAAGTCAGGGATATCCAAGGGTAAAATTTTTCCTATAAATACCCCTTTGGGGAATTGTAAATGATCTTTTTTCGAGGACTCCAAAGGAGTAGAGAATTGTATAGCATTTAATGCACTCTTTATGAATGAATACAAGCAATTTTTTTTATTCCACTTTTGGATCTGATGGGAGTTAATGTGTTAACATTGTGAATATTTTATCTTATGTATCTGGTATCTTTCTGATTAAGCCATCTTCATTTTCCGCTTATATCATTTATACATTTCAGCTTACTAAATGTGTTAATGATGTTAGGTTGTTTATTTAGAAAATGTTAAGCAACCCTTGTTACTAACATTTATCTCATCTCCAGGAACTGCTTAAGGAAGTGAAGGGTGCTCTAACCATAAAGAACTGTTTCTTCTGTGGTTCGAACGACTTTTACAAGCATGACCCTAATGATGTGCTGCTAACAAAATCTCCTTTGGTTGCATGCTTTTTAACTCATCTGGCTATTTATAGTGTTTTATGTTCTTTGAGACTCATCAACCATTTGCCTTGTACCATCTAGATAATCGTGCATTCATAGGTCTGCAGGGCTTGTTCGTGTCTGGGAATAGGAGTATTCAGTGATAGCCGGACCCACACCTCGGATGGGATCCCTATCACAAACGGTTTAGAGTCTAATTGGGACTTTTCACTGGGGATATCCCTTACTATTGGCCGTGCATATTTTCATGTCAACAAGAGCTAAAAATAGTTTCGATTCAACGGTAAGCTATCGTTAAAGGGTGCTCGGAGGAACTAGTTAATGTTGAAGTGGATATATTGAAATATTTAGAAGAGTGAATGAAGCAAGAGGAGATATTGTGGTGACAAAAATTGAGGATCAGTGGCTAAAGGAGGGCGATAATAATAATTCCTTATTCCATAAATATTTTTTATAACATTGGAAAAATAATCGAATTTCCTCTCTAAGAAACTCTTATGGGTAGAAGTTGGAGAAACACTTGGAAATTGCACAAGCACTAACAGAATATTTCTAATAGGTTTTATAGGAGTATGTAGGGGATAAAAAAGATGCCATCATGGAGATCACAAGGAAAATTCCCTCACTATTTATATTAGAGAAAAATGAGGCTCTTTGTAGGTAAATCACTTAGGAATAGGTTGAAGCCACAATTAGAGAAATGCCCCCTAACATGGCTCTTGGCCCATATGGTTTTACCATAGAATTTTTGCAATATTGTTGGTCGATAATAAGAGAGGAAGTATGGATATTAGTGGAAGAATCTTGAAAATATAAAACTATTCTAAAGGCCTTGGATACTACCTTCTTATCATTGATCCCCGTGAAGGATAAGGTCAAGTTACCTAGTGAATTTAGGCCAATATTTTTATGAAATGTGGTCTACAAGATCATAACCAAAAACATTGATAACAAGATAAAACTCCTCCTTCCTCATCTCAATTATCCAAAGTAGATAAGGTTTTTAGGGGGGAGGAAAATCTTATATGGGATTATGGTAGCACATGAAGCCATTCATTCTTTAAAGGTCATGAAACAACACAAAATGTTGATCAATCTAGATCTGTCGAAGGGCTATGATAAGTTAAATTGGAAATTCTTGTATAGTACCCTAAGAGAATCTGGATTCGTGGAGGCTTAGATACAATGGATCTCAAAATTGGTTTCCTCTACTTATTTTTCATTGCTGGTCAATTTTTCCCCATCCACATGATTTGTTTCATCGAGGGTTATACGATGGGGGGGTAATTTGTCCCATTTTCTCTTTATCGTGACAGTGGAAAATATAAATAAAATCTTTAAGTCAAATGTTGTATAAAACAAATTGAAAGGCTTTCACTTATTTGGGAAATGCATGCCCCTCACCTACCCACAATTCATGGATGATATGAGGGACTAGGAGTATTAATAGTAAGAGAAGAGATGACCTTTAATATAGTCCTAGACACATTCTGAACAACTTCAAGTATGTATATCAACCAAACTAAATCTCAAGTATTCTTTTTTCATAAATCTATGAGAGTGTAGAGGCACATTGCCAGAGGTTTAGGAATTCATATTAACACTCTCCCAACAAAATATCTTGGTGCATCGTTGGTAGAAATCTCTCCTCACTGGGATGTATGGAAATAATTGTTAACAAAAACACATGATAGATTTTCAGGATGGATATTTAGGGAATTGAATATGCTAGGATGCTTTATTCTCCTGAAATCGGTACTACAAGCACTTCCATCCTACTTATGCTCAACGTTGATGGCCCTTATTTTAGTACTACATGAATTTCTTAGAATACATAGATCCTTCCTATGGGGGGGCTCTCAGTCGGAAAAAAAATGGCCACTGGTAGCATGGAAAAAATTATGTTGGTCCAAAATGAAGGGAGGGTTGGGCTTGTGAGACCTCGAAATCATGGCTAAGGTATGAGGAGCAAAGATATGGTGGAGATGGATTCAAGGAGGAATGGACTTCTATAAAAATAGATGGGATTTTAAATATATCCCCACCATTATAACACAAAAAATAAGAAGTATGAACACACTCCCCTCAATATAAACAATATGGATTTTGGACAAGGGCATGGGGATGATACAAAATATTAATTTTAGGTAGGATTGGAAGGAAAAAATTATTTTGGGAGGATTCATGGAAACAATTGCCACAAATGGGTAACCACATGGAGTTAGAGGGATTGAAAATGAAGATTATCATCTTGGGGAAAACTAAATTAGCTTACTACTGGATAGGGGACCAACTAAAATAGAAATGGTGCCAGTGGCTAAGGCCCCGAGAGTGGAACCCAAAACTCGATGAATAAATATAGCAACAATTTTGGAATAAACTACAATATGGGTATATTCCTCTCTCAGGGCAAAAGGACAAACTGAAATTAGGCTATCACTCAAGACACACCTTATTTTTATCCACCCGTCCCACATTTACCCAATTTCACCGGCCTGCTAAAATTAACATGAGATGAATAGTTACTATGACATGAATCGACCTCCAAGATCCATTTAAGGAAGTATGGACTACAAATTGACCACAAATTTTTCACTCACAACATCCCTATGGGCTACAGGACACCCAGGGTTCAAAGGACCACCCCATCTTACTAAACCATGATTTGGGGCTCTTTTCACTGACCTAGACCCCAAACCACATGCATGAGAAGGCCTTAGTGCAGTTATAGGGCTTTGAACACATGCACAAAATTGTCTCCATGTGGTTATGACCCAAATCTCCTAGTTGATAGGGTGCAGTCCTTAGACCTGAGCCACCTTTTTAGGCCAGCCTCTAGACCACTACCCAGAACTGCCTGATACTTTCAAAAATCATAATTTACATGAAAAAAAATCTAAAAATCCAAACTTAGAGGCATAACTTGACCTCACCTGCCTGGACCACACTATACATTTCATCAAACACATGGAAAACATGTAAGCTATAGGTCATGAGTGCTTATCTGATCATAATAGTCTAAGATTCATATGATAATGGTGGAGAAGACCATATTCCCTCTCCACATAGCTGCAACAACACTTATTAGTCCATATGTTCATCAAAAAATCAATAACTGAATAATTAATGCCAAGTTCCATAAATAATACACATGATATAACCAACATATAACCAGAAAATAATAAACATAGAAACCATGGAAACTCAACCATAATATTTCCAATATAATCACTACAAATTCTCATAGATCACAATAGGAAAATTTCTCATATTAACATATGAAAATACCAACCAAGTCAGGGACTTCCACGTACTATCTGACCATATATTGGGCTGAAATAAATCTCTCTTTCAACCAATCCCCCTCATGCCATATTCCAAGCGTGATTGTTGGATCCCAGTGAATAAACCAAAAAAAAAAAACCAAACAAGGGCTTTCAGAGGCCAAACCACTTGAACCCTCAATCACAGTGATTCCACCTCCACGGTCGAACATCACTAACACCAACCAGAATGATCTCTACCCAAGTTTTCCAGGGCTCTAAGAACTAGTAACTCAACCCACACTCTTCTATGGATCTATAGTGTTTGTCCAACCTAGTTCTAGGGGCTATTACCTTATCCCACCAAGGGATCCAGCATTTTTCCCAACCTCGGCTCTAGGACTAGTAACACAACCCAACCTATTCCAGGGTTTCCAGAGTGTTTGTTCCAACCCACAATCATAAGGAACATGAGCACCAACCATAAAAGAAAGAAGTAGAAAACACATAACACCAAAGTTATCAATGAAATGGAAATGCAAGGATAAAACCATTTTCAATCCTGGAAAATATACACGCCAATGACAACACATATCCATAGAATCACATGCATATACCATGCATCCAGAAATAGACAAGGAAATCACACATGCCACTTGTTACCTACAAAGAAATCCATATGTAGCTTCTGATCCAAATATTCCCTCGCGCCTTCCCACTTTCCTTTTCCTTCTTTATCCAAATCCAATGTATGCCAAAGTGCTCCAAGAATTCCCCAATAATTCTCCAATATTTCTCTAATTGTGCAATAGAATGAGAGAATGAAAGAGAGCTCCACCCAAAAATTGTCAAAAGGTTGTCAAAAACTAGCAAAAAATCCTTAGAAGTCGTTTTTATCATTGAGGCCTCTATTTTCATCATTTTCCTTCATTTTCCTTCTCATGCAAATTTCTGTCTCTTCACTTTCCTTTTCTCCATCACCCTTTATTTCATGAATAAAATGCCAATTATTGCCACTTTTCCTTTGTCAATTCTTTTTCCAATTTCCATAACCATTAATTAATCACCGATGATACCCATCACTATGTTTTTCCCAACATTCATCTTGGAATATGTGTCCGATGATCTTTGTTTTATTTTATTTACATATAAAATCAACTAAGGTTTATTACAAACCCCTCCCCCTTGGGGTAACACTATCCTCGGTGTTCTATGACACATATGACCAACGAACTGCTGAAAAAAAAACATATTTCCCATGGATATTTATAACATAGATCGGTGTCGTATTTACAATTAACAACTACTGCTAACCATGATAAACATAATAAACATGACAATCATACTTCTTATTGGATATTTATAACACAACTCATTGCAGCATTTACAACAACATCCATATATACATATACATATAAATATACCAAAAACTCATTTTATTGAACCAAAAAATAATGAAGGATACATACCCCACATTTGATCGACCATCTCCCATGTACCTTCATCGGGCCCAAAGTGCTTCCACTACACTTTAACTTGCTCGATTTCTCTACTCTGGAGCATGAAATGTTTTTGCTCAAATATGCATTGTGGTTCTGGCTGGAATTCTCCCTCTGGTGCCACTTAGAATACATACTAGTCAATCACATGATCAACATCATGGATATACTTCTTAAGCAATGAAACATGGAAAAAATCATGGACTTTCATTATCAGAGGCAGTGCAAGTCTATAGTCCACTGGTCCAATTATCTCAAGGATCTCAAAAGGCCTGCAATATCAAGATGTCATCTTAGCACTTGATCCAATCCTCAAGGAGCTCCTCTTGGGATGGATGCGAAAATACACATGCTCCTGAACCTAAAACTCCTTAAATACCCTGTGTTGATTTGCATAACTCTTTTGCCTATTCTGTGCTTCCTTTAAATTCATTTTAATAACCTGCATTTCATGTTCCATCTCTAGAAACATATTTGGTCCAATCAATACCTTGTTAACTTGACCACTCTAGTTGATAGGAGTATTAAAACTTCACCCATATAGTGCCTCAAACAGATTCATCTTCAAATATTCACGATACCCATTATTATATGAAAATTAAACCAGTGGAATATACTCCTCCCACTTCTTATTATGATGCATGACATACATCCTCAACATTTCCTCAACAATCCTATTAAACCTCTCTATTTTTCCATCTATTTATGGATGATAAGTTGTACTGAAGGCTAGCTTTGTCCCAAAACTTGCAAACAACTCCTTCCAAAACCTAGAAGGAAACTTGGCATCTCTGTCAGACACACTATTATTATGAACACCATGCAATATCATTATCTCCCTGATGAAAATATGGGCTACCTCACTAGTTGAATTCATAGACTTAACTGCAATGAAATGAGCTACCTTACTTAACCTGTCAACCACAACCATGATGGAATCATGTTGTATCGATGTCCTTGGAAAACTTGTAATGAATTCCATGGAAATTACATCACATTCCCACTCCGGAATCATAATCGAATCCAATAGAACATCTAGATTATTACACTTTTCTTTTACTTGTTGACAGTCCAAACATCTTGTAGCAAAATCTGCCAGCTCTTTCTTCAAGTTCGACCAAAGATTGAACTTATTAACTGTTGTCAATTTCCTTTTATATCCTAGGTGACCTGAATACGACTTAACATGAAGCTCCCTTAAGATAATCTTCTTGAGCTCATTGTCATCTGGAAAATAAATCATGTTCCTGAATCTGACCAAACCATATACTGTGAGATGATACTCCTCATCCCTATCACCTTTACCCTGTTTTTGTAACTTGTGCCTCAACTACTGATACATGGAATCATGTTTTCCTTCCTGTAAGATCCACTCCAGCAAATCTATCCCATAATAAATTACTGTTTCAATGTGATTCACCTGTACAATTCTACTAAGATCATTTGTAACCCTGTTCTCTTTTCCCTTAATATAGTCAATTTGTAAATCAAACTCACTGAAAGTAGCTAACCATATAGCTTATATGGAATTCATATTAGGTTGATCAAATAAGTACCTCAACCCACTATGATCACTCATCAAGATGAAACTCCTTCCAAGAATATAGTGTTCCCGCGTCTTGGATGCATGAATAATAGCTACCAACACAAGATCATGAGTCACATAAATCTACTCATGCTCATTCAATTGCATTGACTCATAACATATTACATGTCCTTCCTGCATTAGGACTCCACCAATTCCTCTCTTGCAAGCTTCTGTACATACCACAAACTCTTTATCTATATTTTCAATATTCAAAACCAGATCATTTGTAAGTAAATGCTTCAACTGCTCAAAACTAATTGCATAATCCTCATTCCATTTAAACTTATTTCCTTTTCGCTACAAAGATGTAATAGGATAGGAAATTCATGAAAATTTCCTGATGAAACACATTCCTCCATGAATAGTCCCATGAATGATCTGACTTCATGCACATTCCTAGGAGCTTCCCACTCCATTATAGCTCTGATATTTTCCAAGTCCACTACTATACCTTCCTTGGAGATAATATGTCCCAAGTAATGAACTTCTGTCTAAAATAAACTACACTTGATAATCTTAGCATACAACTGATTCTTTCTCAAAAAAATTAACATTGCTTCTAGGTGTTTTGCATGCTCTTCCTCATTCTTAGAATATATCAAATATATCATCAATGAAAACTATTACAAACTTGTCTAGATAAGGACGGAACACACTATTCATCAAACACATGAAAGTCATTGGAGAATTAGTAAGACTAAAAGGAACTACTACAAACGCATAATTCCCATACCAAATATGGAATGCAGTCATGTAGATGTCCTATTCTTTAATGTGTACCTGATGATATCATGATCTCAAGTCATTCTTTGAGAACACTATTGCTCCCTTCAACTGATAAAACAAGTCATCAATATGTGGTAAAGGATGCAGGTTATTGATTATCACCTTGTTCAACTTTGTATAATCAATGAAAAACCTAAGAGTACCATCCTTATTCTTCTCGAACAATATTGGCGTAACCCAAGGTGACAAACTTGGCCTAATGTATCCCTTATTTAGCATTTCCCTAAGCTTCAAATTTAATTCCAATAATTCCATAGTTCTCATATTGTACGGTGCTTTCAATTTTGGTGCTACTCATGGCAGCAACTCAATAGAAAATTCCACTTCCCTATGAGGCGATAAATTTGAAATATCTACTAGAAACACATCCTAAAACTGCTGCAAAACTAGATACTTCTTCAATAATTCATCATCCTCAACATTCTTCCATTTTTCACTGGAAATATGAAATGCAAACAATACACACTCTTTCCTGCTACTGCGCTTTACCTGCATAGCTATAATTGTTCTCACTGATGTAGGCTTCTTCTTACCTTGCAATATTCTCTTCTCTCCATCGTCATCCAAGCACTCAATAGCCTTATCGTATAAATATACCTTAGTTCTGTTAATGTACACCCAATCAATTCCAAAAAACATATTGTATGATCCCAACAGGAGCACATTTATATGTGTTGATGTAGACATATCTTTCAACTCAAATGCACAAGATATTACCCAATGATGAACTCTTTTCTTAGTACTTTTATCCAATTTCACGAACCAAGACTATGCATGCAATTTTTTATTCAAGAAACACTTATCCACTAGGTTAGGACTACTATAACTATAGTTTGATCTAGGGTCAATCAAAATAGAGAAAACTTGATCACAAAGGTTATGTTCCATCTCGATAATAGATGCATGATGATCAATTTGACTATCATCCAATGCTACATAAATCTGATGAATACTCTATCCAACATCCCTAACTGTTTGTGCCTCCTGAGAACTGTAAATTTGAGGTATGCCACCCTGATGTTGTGGACAATCTCTCCTATGATATTATCCACCATGAGTCCAACATTGCAAGGCTTCCTTCCATCACCTTCGTTCTTCTCCTCTAACTGAAATCCATGTCCTCTGTTAACTGAATTAAACCTCTTATACGATGTTGCATTCTCCTTGGTACCTTCATCCTAAGGTATTCATCACTTCTTATATCATTTTCCCTTAGTCTTTTCATTACCTTTACAACCCTACTTAGGATCCAACTTACGCTTAATCTTCTCATAACAATGTTTCAACTTCCCAAATATTTTCTCTAATGTCTGAGGCTCATCATACTCAATATGATCCTTAAATGCTTGAGGAAACCCGCTAAAAAATATTTGAACCTTCGTCTTCTCATCCTTAAGATATGGTACATACCTCAACATCTCCAAAAATTAGTCATATACTCTTCATCCATCATAGATCCCATATTCAATTCGTAGACATTAGGGGAATTTTGAGGTCTAAAATGGGCCTCCTAAGGAAATTATAAAATAATAGTGGAAAAAATCAAATAAGATTTGATGACATCATCAAATTTTAGAGGGAAAAATGAAAAAATTAAATTTTCAACTTATCTCCCAAATTTTTTACTCAAATTTTGAGCGGGAGTACTCATTGGATGCGAAATTTAATTCCTCATCCAAGGAGTACCCATGTTGCATACTTTAGATGGGTCCTACTACACAAAAAATGAGAAATACATAAAAAAATGTGATTACAATCATGTTTTTTATGCATTTCTCATTTTTTGTGTAGTAGAGTTCATCGAAAGTATGCAACATGGGTACTCCTTGAATGAGGAATCAAATTTTGCATCCAACGAGTACTCCCACTCGAAATTTGAGTAAAAATTTTAGGAGATAAGTTGAAAATACAAGTTGAAAAAGTAGTTTTATTATTTTATTATTTTTTAATATTTTTACCCTTTTATTTAAAAAATGGTAAATCATCCCCCATGGTTGACATCAGCATCTTGAATCCTATTGGTTGTTATAAAGTTTAATTTTGTTGTACATTTTTCTTAGGAGGCCCATTTTAGACCTCAAAATTCCCCTAATGACTCCTTAGCCATACCATCGTAGTATCTCTCTGAAAAGTAATTCTTTCTAAAGGGTCTTTTGAACTCATGCCAACTCAACTCCGTTGTCTTGATATCTATGAAACACTTCACATATTCCCAGTAGATGTTTTCTTTCCCTTTGAGACTAAAATTAACTATCTTTGCTTTCATATTCTTTGTATAATCATGGAACTCGAAAAAATTCTTCATCCCAAGAAACCATTCTTCTGTACCTTCCAGTTTCATCACCTCTCCATCGAAGGTAGGAGTCTTAGATTTCTTGAACTCATCAGGAAAGTATTGGTTCTCATTCCTCTTGTAAGGATGATATCGATGATGACCATGCTTTCTCTCTTAACTAGACTATAATAGAATCTATAACCACTACCTCTCATGTCAGGTGTATCCATCCATCTACAACCTTTGACCATGTCATTCCTCTCTGGCCTATGTCATCCATGAGACATGATACCATATGCCCCATTAGTCCTTTCCTCTTGTCCATAATTGATCCTTGGATGTCCCTGTCTCTGCAAATATTATAAACCCTGAATTATCATTACATTGACCTTTGTTTTCTGTTGCTATGACTTAATGATCCTGTCATTATATGCTTACAACTTCTAATTGTTGCCTTTAAAATTCTCAAGGTGTCTTCTATTTCAGGAGAGTACTCATATTTGTGCTGCTTATATGATCTATAAGGAGAATTGCATGAACTGTAGTCCACCATTTTTCTTATCATCTTTGATCTTCTATTTCCTGCAAAAATACCATGTTAGATAACCAAATATAAACATAATCCAACATACCTTAGTGAAGTTTAGGGGAGGTTATCTCATCTGCACAGTCAATCTAGATTAGAAAAAAATATTTATATATAATGAAATCAACATCTTAATCATCTCAACATCAACATCATGACAACATAATACCACAACAATGACCATCACATTGCATGTATAATAAAAACATCGACAATTAACATGCACATTCATAATATTCACATCTCGCCCATACATTCCAAGTGTTGCAACCTCACTTAGGTACCACCTTGGAACCACGGTATCAGAGGAAAGTTTGTAGGGAATTAAATTTCTCTAATACCAATGTGTAACCACCCCTCCCACATTTTCCTAATTTCATCGTCTTGCCAAGGTAAACATGAGACAAAGTGTTACTATGACATTACCCGACCTGCAAGCTCTAGTTAAGGAAGTGGGGCCTACAAACTGACCATTAAATAAAAACTTGTAACATCCCTCAGCACTACAGGACACTCAGGGGCCAAAGGACCACTCCAGGTGATATTTTCACTGACTTGCACCCAAAACTACATGCATGACAAGGCCTAGGTGTGATTATAGACCTCCAACCACATGCACAACTTTGTTTCCATGCGGTTATGACCTAACTTTCCCAGTTCAAAGGGTGTGGTCCTGATATTTGAGCCACCTTTCTATGCCAACTTCTAGACTAATAGCCATAACTACCTGAGACTTTGTAAAATCATAATTGACATGACTATAAAGCTAAACATTTAAACTTGGAGGCATAAATTGACCTATACTTCCTAGAACATATTATAAATTTCGTCACACATGAAAAAAATGTAGGTGACAGGTCATGAGTGCATATTTGATCATAATAGTCTGAGATTCATTTAAGAATCACCAAGAAGTTCATTTTCCCATTCCACATAGCTTCAACAACACTTATTAGTCCATGAATTCATCAACCAATCAATAAATAAATAATTAATGACAAGATCCATATATAATATACATCGTATAACCATAAATTAACCAGCATAGAAACCATGGAAACTCAACCATGATATCACCAACATAATCAGTACAAATTCTCATAGATCACAATAGGAAAATGTCTCATATTAACATATGAAAATACCAGCCAAGTCAAGTACTTCCACATACCACCCGACCATAGATTGGGATCATCCAAATATATATTTTATCCAAACACCCCTGCACTATATTCCAAGCACGAATGTGGGATCTCAGGAAATAAACCAAAAAAAAAAGACAAACCAAGGCTCCCAAAGGCCAAACCATCTCAACCCTTAACCACAATGATTCCACCTCCACGGTCAAACATCACTAACATCAACCAGATCATTCTCTAATCAAGTTTTCCAGGGCTCCACAAACTATTAACTCAACCCATAGTCTTCCAGTGCTCCAAATCATTTATCCAACCTGGCTTTAGGGACTAGTAACTCAACCCACCGAGGGCTCCAAAGCGTTTGTCCCAACATAGGATCCAAGACTAGTAACTCAACCCAATTTGTCCTAGGGCTTCCATATTGTCTGTTCCAACCCAAAACCATAAGAAAAATGAGCACCAATAAAAACAACAACAAGTGGAAAACCCACAACACCATGGCTATCTAGGAAATGGCAAGGCAAGGATAAAACCATTATAAATATAGGAAAATCTCCATGCCAATGACAACACATATCCATAGAATCACATGCATATTCTATGCATCCATAAATCAATAAGTAAATCACACATGCAACCTGTTATATCTAAATCAATCCAGTCATAGTTGTTGATCCAAGTGTTCGCTTGTGACTTCCTACTTTCCTTTTCTGTCTTTGTCCAAATCCAATCTATGCCAAAGTGCTCCAATAATTCTCCAAGATTTCTCTAAGATTTCAAAAGTATGAGAGGATGAAAGAGATATCCACCCAAAAACTATCAAAAGGATGTAAAAAACTAGCAACAGATCTTCATAAACCTTTTTTATCATTGAGGCCTATACTTTCTTTATTTTCCTTCATTTTTCCTTCAATTTCCCTCTCATGCAAATATGTGTCTCTTCACCTTCCTTTTCTTATATTTTTCTTTATTTCATAAATAAAATGTCAATTATTTCCACTTTTCCTTTTCCAATTCCTTTTCCAATTTCCATAGCCATTAATTAATCACCATTGATACCCATCATTATGTTTTTCTCAACATTCAACTTGGAATACATGTCCCATGACCTTGGTTTTATTTTATTTACATATAAAATAAATGAGGGTTTTCTATATTCTCTATCGAAGTGGCCTACAATCTAGAAGCATGGCATCAAGATCAGGTAAGGATAATGATCCCGGTGGCTCTAGACACCCTTAGGAGACCGAGAGGGCTTAGAAATGGTCAAAATTCAAAGTGGTCAAAATGCTTTGAAACCAGGACAGGATTGTAGTTCTCAGCACCCCAATTCCAATGGCATTAACACCACTCAAATCCAAGTATGTATCAGAAAGTTATTGATGTTTGAAGTTTGTACCAAACAGCAAAAAAACAAGTCAAATTCAACATTCTGCCACGTGGCAGGGCATATGGATGACATGTGGAAGCCCAGTCAACAAAACAGGTGGACCCACAAAAAGGTGATGTGGTAGCACCACAAATCGACACATGGCAAGCTGGTAGAGGTGACATATGATGTGGACCAATGAGGGCTTGCTACATGGCCCAATCACATGGTGCCAAATGGCACCTCAAATTAGGCCCAAGTGGCCTTGGATGGTGCAACCTCTATTTTTTGTCTTATTATCATGTTTTTGGGAGTCATTACAATATGAACATATGAATTCCATATATTATATAGTTTGAAAAAACTATATTAAAACTAAAATTTGGCTTTAAAACAATATTGGGAGTCAACGGGATTTGAACCCAAAACCTCCAAACAACGAATATCTTAATATGATTATGCCAACCAATGTGCCAACCTCACACTTTGTCTTATTCACCCTCACACTTTGTTACAAAATTTCATTCAATTGGTTCAAGGAAACCATGGAGAATGATGGAGAATACATGAGATATGCGGGCAGAGGGAGGCCAATGGAGTGTGAGCAAAGAATAGGCAGAACATGGAGCAGACTGGCACATTCTTCAACGAATAATTTTTTTTTTTTTATTTGCAGGTGCGGAACCATGAGTGGCCAGAAGGGTGGAACCTTGCCTTGGGAATCTTGAGGGGCATCAAAAAATATTCCTTGAGGTCCCCAACTTGCCCGAGTTAGAATTTGACAAATTTTATGTCAATTTTACACCTCTCGACGACATGAATCCAATGGCGACGTCTGTTTCAGTAGTAAAGCTTCCAATTTTTCGGCCATTTTCCAAATTGGAATGACAGTGTCAGATTCCCAAGTGTGGACAGTCGATTTTATGCCTCTCGATGCCACAAATTCGATGATGCATCCAGATTCAACAGCTGAGCATCCACTTCTTCAACCAACTTCAGGGGTTGAGGTTTACGCAATATTGATGTCATGTGCCTCTTTCATCATTTGTTGTGAGATGTAATATGTTGTTTATATCCTTGCTTTATTTATTTTGCGGGATCTATGTTTCTCCTTCATGTGAGATGTATTCACCATGGATTGGCATGTTTGATTGAGATCCCTATGTAACCTTGATGAAGGGATCCTCAACTTCACCTTGTGTGAGGTTATGTCATGTTGATAGGAGGCTTATTATGAGTGAGAGTTCCTATAGCAGAATGTTTCATGGATAGACAAACCACTCATGTTGAGGGCATATATCCTTGTATGATAGAAAACATAGTCCATGTAGATCATCACCATTTCCAACACTATATAAAGTGGCCTACCCCATTTTGACACCAAGCCCAGAGACGCAGCCCATACTGGGTGAACTTTGTTATCAACGTCTCTTGTTCTTATGTTGATGCTTATTGTCTTGTTTCCTCTTGCTTAAATCATGCATATGTGTTCTTTTAATTCTCTTTTCAGTACAATTCTAACCACATCACAAAAGTAAAAGATAATGGGTAAATCTGGAAGGTGACTGACCTAGATTAGATAAAAATATGGAAGCAACAGTTGTGGCCTAATTTATCAATATTTGTATGGTTTTTAATTAATAACAAGCCTCTCACTTGGGACAAAAATTAAAAAAATATGTCTCCAAGGACCCTCCATATGCCCCTTATGTTTGGAAAGTAACGAAACCTTGGAACACATTCTTAGTCTATGTAAATATGTGGGAGTAATATAGAAAGAATTGGAGGAGTCCCTCTCATAATCAGATTGGATACAATAGAGTCCATAGAACACTATTAAAAATTCGAGGCTTGTTGCATTTGATAACCCCATTCTAAATTTCATCTAGAGGATCTCACTAGGATTTCTGATGTGGAGCATATGGAAGGGAAGGAATAGGAGAATATTCAAAGGAGGGAAATTAATAATGGAGATGATATGGAATAAATTCATCTAGAATGTCAAGGAAACAATCATAACTCTGAGATGGTCAACCCAAAACTGGTAGGTAGCAGGAACATAAGTGACGATAATGCAAATATGGTTCCCCTTAATTCCTGCTAGTATCCCTCTCCCTCTCCCACTAAATACAACTATATCTAGTCCTTTAGTATGGTACCCACTCCCAACTCCTTTTGTTAGGCTTAACTTTGATGGGGCAGCTAAGAGAAATCCAGGCCCAACTAAATACAAAGGGATGCTAAGGGATCACAAAGGAAATCCTCTATATATCTTTTAAGGAACAAATTTTAGCCTCAACACAAATAATGTAGTAGAACTATCAGGATTGACAATTGGTTTGGAACTAGCCTTGCAACATGGGTTCCAAATTCTATACATAGAAGGTGACTCAAAGATTACCATCAGCATGATCTATAGATTTCAAGTAGGATCCACCTTAAATAAGGTGTCTGGAAGGTGGAGATTATAAGCCATGATGGAACACATTAAAACTCTTGTCATGAACACCCAAGATTTTATATCATTTCATGTATGACGAATAGGGAACAAAGTAGCAGATATGTTGGCCAACATGGGATGTGGAGAAAATAGGTTACCTTCGGAAATAGATTGGGACTAATGGTTGTCATCCCCTTTAAAGGAAGTTTGTTGGAATTTGATTTAGGAGTACCTTGTTTCCTCAGATGGGGTGCAGAGACCAGTTTTGGAATGAATGTCATACCTACTTCTCTTTTGATTTCAACATGTTTTTTTTATCAGATGGGAAGTACCCATAGGCTAAGTTTTTTTTCTTTTAACCATGCAATGTTATGTTTGTCTCTCTCGACCCACCAATGGGTCCACTTTTGAGTATGTTCTAGTCTCCTGGGGAGAGTCTGATATGAAATTTATAGTTCTCGTTGTAAATTTTGATTTTTTATTTTTCTTTACAAAATTAAATAAATAAACAACAATAACTATTGTTTTTTACTTTATTAGAGAGAGAGAGAGAGAGAGAGATTGGGGAGAGTCTGATATGAAATTTATAGTTCTCGTTGTAAATTTTGATTTTTTATTTTGCTTTACAGAATTAAATAAATAAACAACAATAACGATTGTTTTTTTACTTTAAGAGAGAGAGAGAGAGAGAGAGAGAGAGATTAAAAATGGTTTGCAAAATATGTTTTTTTAATTATTTAGTTTTTTTTTCTTAAATAATAATTTTCATGTTTTTAATTAAATAATTTTTCATTACATCAGTTTTTAAGGGTGTTTTTATTTATTTTGTATACATCAATGATGCTTTTATAAGTCATAGTTAAAAAAAATTATTGTAATTTTAGTGCTACATTGAACATGGGTCAAGTTCTCTTAGACGAAGATCTAAAAAATGTTATATTTTTAGTTTTTATTATAATAAATAAATAAATAAAAATTGCTCTTGGTAAAATCATGCTTTGATTTAGAGATTTATTTTTGAGGTTTTCTTTAGTCATTATATTTGGTTTATAATTTCATGGTTAAAAAATGTTGAAATTTTAAGGTTTTTTGTACTAGTAATATTTGGTTTTAATTCCATGGTTGGAAATTGCGGGAATTTTAAGATTTTCCATGATCATGATTTTGTTTTTTAATGTCATAGATACAAAATATTGTAATTTTAACACTTAAAAAAGGGGTGTTGCAACATCAACACTTTTCAATTTCAAGGTGTTTTTTTCATGTTTTTTGGGCAAAAATAGAGACTTTTTAGACTAGAATTCTTGTTTTGAGGTTATAGTTCTCATTAAGTTGGTAACATTGTTTATGATGCCAATTGTTAGAAAACAAAAAAATAATGCAAGATAAATATAAACCAATACACCATAAACACATAAAAAATAAATCATGGACACAATGTTTCTTACCCTCAAAACTCTTGCAAGAAAAATAGCTCAAAATTACAGATCTACATTCCTATCCCAAAGGAAATTTAACAATGGATATTTAAGCCTTTAAATATGCTAAATCACAAAGAATAACATGGTTTATCAAAACCTAAAGCTCAAGAAATTCTAATGATAAATTTACTCTATGATCGAGTCAAGTTTAATGTAACTACCCTAACAATGCATTTGATTGACAACCACACATCTAGGAATCAATCACCTAGGCTAACTACCATATTGGGAACATGGGACTAACCACCCACTTAAGGTAATGTTATGGGTTTGAAATTTTGCTAAATTCCTATAGGTTTTTTTGTAATTGCAAACCTCAACATGGTATCAAATCCTTAGTCCAGGTTCAATTCCCCCAAGTTATGTCAGAGGGGGGGTATTGGACTAATTTATGTGCCTTTGGGAATCAATTACATGGAATAATTTCCACCCTAGGAACATGGGACTAATGAACCACTCAAGATAATGTTACAGGTTAGGAAATTTACAAAATCTTGTAACTTTTAGTGTAATAGCAAACCTCAACAATTAGGAGCATATTTTCATATGGCTTCTCATGGGGAGTTTTTTTGCGAGTATGAAAAGAATGATGATAGGGATGTTCCCTAGGAGATTAATAAAGAGATAAAATCATATAATGAGGAAAATTAAAATTTAATATTTTTGACGGAAGGATTAGAAAAATCCCTAGTGATTTGCACATCCCATAATTGGCCAAAAATTTGACTTTTGTAAGGAAGGTGAGAATTGCAAGTATAAAAACAATGCTTGAAAGGAAACCTACAGATTATTTGAGGAATAATGAAATTGTGGAGGGGATTTATATTTTAACTCTATATAAGATATTGGGGAGCACTATTATTGATAGGTGCAATAGTTCCATTGTTCCTAAGAGTGGATATGAAGAAGGAAAAACTCATATAGTCTCTAGAGAAAAGTATGTTGTGGCATAAAATATTAGGACATATCAGAGAGATGGGCCTTCAAGTACTACACAATAAATATATGGTTGAAGGTATGTCTAAATTCTCTTTGGATTTTTATTTCTGTGAAATTGCTTGTATGGGAAGAAAAATCAAGTAAGATTCTCTTCTGATACTTCGATGGCATAGGGAATAATACATTTGGTGCACACGAAAGGGTTTGGACCTATGTAAATTCCATAACTGGTTAAATGTATTCACCGTGTCTCATTTTTAAATGACTTATTGAGGAATACATGATTTAATTGCTCAAGAAAAAGTCTCAAATATTTGAGAAATTTAAATAGTTTAATGCCCTTGTGGAAAATAAAATAGGGAAGAAAATCAAGGTGTTGAGGATGGATAATCATGAATAATTGTACAAGAATTAGTTCTAGGAATTATATAAGTGCGGTATAGCAAGGAAAAATACTACCCTACACACACCTCATTAGAATGGAGTTGTAGAAAGAATGAACAAGATTTTTATGGAAAACGTTAGGAGCATGCTTAGTGGTGTTGAGATCAAATAATAATTCTAAGCAAATGCAATGAGCATTGTGTGTTACTTAGTAAATAAATCACCCCCACTAGCATTGGATGACAAGAATCCACACAAGGTATGGACCAGTAAGGAACCATCTATCTAGCATCTTAGGGTATTCGACAATGATATTTATTCACATGTTCCAAAAAATGTATACATCAATGATGATTTTATAATCCATAGTTAAGATATATATTGTAATTCTAGTGCTCCATTAAAAATGGTTCAAGTTCTCTTAGACTATGATCTCAAAAGTGTTATACTTTTAGCTTTTCATATAAAAAAAGAAAATTAAATAAATAAATAAAAATGAAAAATAAAAAATTATCTTGGTAGAATGACTCTTTTACTTTTAAGTTTTTCTTTGGTCATGATATCTAGTTTATAACGTCATGGTTAAAAAATGTTGAAAATTTTAAGGATTTGTGTACTAGTAATATTAGGTTTTAATTCCATGGTTAGAAATTGTTGGAATTTTAATTTTTTTCCATGATCATGATTTTGGTTATTATTATTATTATCATTCAAAGGAATGGTTAGGATTTTTCTATTAAAAACATAGGCTAGTTCTCGGGCCAAAACCCTTACATATTTTTTCCAATTCCATTATGATTTTGCTTTCAGATGTCCAAAACATAAGGAGCTTATTCTTCTGGCATTTTTTTCCTACAATAATAAAGAGGTGCCTATTATACTCTCTGTAAAATACTCCTAGAAAGAAACAAAACTTACATAAAATAAATCAAACTGAAACAAAAAAGATTCAATAGAATGATGACTAGCCTATCACTCTTGGTTCTTTTCCATGCATAATTTCATCAATCAAACATGTTTCTCATAACTTAGGATTTATTTCCTTTTTTCTGTACTAATATTTCATTTCCTTCAACCTTTGTTATCACCATGTGCACTTTAGTCGAATAAATCTCTTCAATCTCGTCCAATTTGCAATTCATGATAACCAGTTCAATTCTAATTTCATTTTGAAACTACTCCATTTTTCTTTGTGTCAATTCCAATTTGGTATTAATAAGTGATTGAAAAAAAATATTATGTTCCCTCTCCTCTAGCTCATTCCATTGATTGAATGTGCCCATAATGTCGTCCATGTCTTCCATAATCATGTCCAGGAGAATTTCATGTCAACCTTCTCATTATTTGGAAAGAAAGTAAATATTTTACGTGAGGAGACTACATCTATATGGAACTTGACTCCAAAAAGGGGGGTTCTTCTCAGCGCACAAATGTAGGATCTCAACACTAATATTTTGCTGGAATGACACCCTTAGTTTCTTTTTATCCTTATCAATGATAAATATTGGTTTCTCACCATTCTATAGACCTTAAGGAGCCTAGATCCAAACCTTTCACATCCTCCTCAACCATTGTACATCCTCCTTGAAGTGATTAATTGCATGAATCAATTTCCCATTCCTGAATATCTTCGATTTTATTGTTTATAGTGCAAATTAATACGAAGAGAGGTAGGGATTAACGACAACATAAGGTGAAATGGATGAGATCTTAAAGCTATTTATTTAAACCCTTTAAAAATCCATTTACCAAATATGTTCGAGAAGGTATTGAGACACCTGTGCACATGCTAAGCTAGGATCATATGCCATATTTGGAAGAAATTTGACCAAGGGTATTGGAGAGGTGAAATGTAGGATGGATTAGTAAATGTTTTTCATTGATCCATGAAGGCCTCCATCTATAGGCGAGTTGAGATCTTCACCATCCTTAAGTTCTCCTAAACTTCTATTTCTATGTATCCCAATACAATTAAATGTCCCTTGGAGCTAATGTTACTTCTTATCCATATAAGGAGTTCATGGAAATGGGGAATTTGATAAAATTATATTATTAAATTCTAAGAACCCTTTGCCCAATCTTGTCATTTTTTTCTCCAATGTATTCATTAGAGGATTCAGGTGCCTTATTACATGAAAGAATTTGAGTTTTTTGAATTGTTGTAGCTGAATAGAAATCCTTTGCAATATAGGGGAGAGATTGTTGTTATGTGATCCTTTCGCTTCCCATATGTTTAATTTTGTATCTATGATTGGTATTCATAACATACAAGTTTCATACTTGTAAAGTTGAAAGATGAAATATATTTTATGTCAAAATAAATAATTATATTTAGCATGTTCTTCATGCTTGTGATAAAAGAAAATGTATTTATTGTTTTTTCAAAAGAAAAATGTGAAAGGCGTGTTCTTCATGTCCTTTGAAAAAGACGAATTTTGAAAATTTAAATTTGAAGATTTTTGACTCCATATTAGCCATGTTGTCCTCCTCCTAGTTAATTTGACCTCTCTAAATATTCAATTCAACTAAGTTAAGGGACACACCCATTCGGATTACAAGATGACTATATATATATGTAACTCGACCACCTCTCCAAGAGTAATTCAGATCTTTTTTTCATATTGAGTTCAAATATCCCGAGGAAGAGCATAAGATGAGTCTGAGGAAACATACAAAATTATAAAGCATGATGAAATACAAGATGAGTTGCAGTCTAAGGCATGACGAATTACAATATGAGTTGTAGGACTGAGGCATGTCAAGTTGTATATCTAATGTTATGGAGGAAAAGGGAGGTTGAACTTATTTCCTAGCTGAACATACCAGAGCAAGCTTCTTGGGCAATATGTTGTACTTGACTAGGAGAGTGGACCAAGTTTCACCTAGATGAATTGATGTTCATTTGACCTAGCATATGACTGATGTTTCTCTGTTGAACTTGATTATTTCTCTAAGGAAATGTTGTTTTGTTTTTCCCCATGTGGGTTTTCCCAAGGTAAATTGTTGTGTTATTTATGTGGATATCTCTTCATGATATTTTTGTTATAAATATTAAATGGTTGATTTCCTTTATGTAATTGTTTAATAATGTAATGATAGATAAGAATGTAAAAGGAATTAAATCATTACAAGAAATTATCAGTATAGAATACCTATGTAAATTTCAACACCATACTCATCGGATTACAATTAATGAATCTCCAAATGATTAAGGATTTTCTTTTCAATCACTAATTCTAAGCCTTTAAAGAGAGCTAAGAATTCATATTTTTTATTGGTAGCAACACCTAGTCCCCAAGCATATTGAATCTCAATTTTTTCGTCGTTGCTAAGGATATTATTATTATTATTATTATTATTATTATTTGCTTTAATTTTATAGATTTTAATCATTTTTTATTGACTAAAAAAATGATTTGGAAAAAATGTTTTTTTTAGTTATTTAATTTGTTTTTTTCTTAAATTAATATTTTCATATTTTTAATTAAAATTTTTACATTACATCATTTTTTAAGGGTGATTTTCATGATTTTGTATACATAAATAAGGATTTTATAAGCCATAGTTAAAAATATATATTATAATTTTAGTGCTCCATTGAAAATGGTTCTAAGTTCTCTTATACTAAGATTTCAAAAGTGTTATACTTTTAGCTTTTTATATAAAAAAAGGAAAGTAAATAAATAAATAAATATTGTTCGTGGTAAAATGAATCATTTTTTTAAGGGTTGATTTAAGGTTTTCTTTAGTCATGATATCTGGTTTATAAATTCATGGTTATAAAATGTTGAAACTTTAATGTTTTTGTACCAATAATATTTGGTTTTTATTCCATGGTTGAAAATTATTGGAATTTTAAGGTTTTCGATGAATATGATTTTAGTTTTCAATGGTGCATGAGGATAGTTGTGAAAATAATATAACACATACCCAACATGTTCATTCTTTGCACATTTTCCCATGTTTTCCTTAGCTTGCCACAAATTGACCACAATTTCATCAAAAGAAAACTAGTCTAAAGCATATTTCTTTGAGGTTTCCAAGTGAATTTTGATCCCTTACAAAAGTAATAGTTAGGGTTTTGTTGCTCGGGTATCAACACTCCTAAATCCTTCACAAGTTTTAGCCAATTTAAATAATCTATAGACTTGATCCACCCAATGATTAGGCACTAGCCTTTTCCATAAGGCGATCAACCTTTATTTCATCCACAAAGTTATTTTCCTCTGTTTTCTCTCTCTTTTTTGGCCCTCTTAAGGCTAAGGGATCCTATTAGGGCTTGGAGAAAAATTATTTAGAGGAGGAGTTTTAGAGTTTGGAAGGATTAAACATCAATATTAGGATTGTTTTCCCCAAAATCATTCATATTGATGGCTAATATCTTCAGTTTTCTCCAAAATTTCTCTTACCCTAGTAGAAACCCTAGTTTGGTTAAAATTCAACTTGAGGGTTTGTTGAAGGTTTCATGTTCCTTTTTATTGTTGTTATTCATATTTTGGAACCTTTTCTTTGCACCCTAACCTCGGTACATTCCATTTTCCACACTATTACTCAAACCCTAGGTCTAGCATTCCCTTATTTGGCCTCTTCAAGGGATGTGAATTGCCTCTTATTCATTTATGGTGCCTTTTTCCTAAGTTTTGTCATCTCTTATAACCCATTATGTGTCACCTTACACCTATAAGCCTACAATATATTAGGTGACATATATATCGGGACTCCTCCCATTAGTTAAAATCCATAAAGAGCAGGGGGTGGCAGTTGTGGTGATAGTGGACTACTACCTTATTGTTGTCATTTGGTCTAGCTCTTTCGTTGTAGGGTACCCCTCTACAAGGCTTGCTAAATTTTGCAACAATAGGTCCCGCATTATGTTTTCCTGGTTTCACCACCACTTCAAATTGAAATTCCTATAATGACAATAAAGAACAATAGATTCTCTCCCCCCCGACACTTCCTTGTTGAATAAATATTTAAGGGAAAATTGATCTATGAATAACTTGAATGTAGTACCAAACAAATAGTGTCTGAGTTTTTGAAGTGCATATACCATGGTTAAGACTTCCCACTCTTTGGAAAACTAATTATTCTTTGCATCAAACAAATTTCTACTTGCAAAAGAAATAGAGTGATTAGTTTCCATCCTTGACTACATGATAATTGCACCCAAGGATATGGTTGAAGCATCTACATGCACATGGTATATTTTTTCCAATCTTGAAAGTCAAGTAACAATGCAATAATTTATTTCTCCTTGAGAGTATCCAAGAATTTCTAGCATTCCTTTGTGAATTGTATTTGGTGTCTTTCCTTAGCAAATGTTCCACCAATGTGAAAATATTTGCATAATCTCAAATTAATTTCATATAGTAGCATGTATGTTGCAATGTGGCGCACATATATCTTACCAAAATAGGACCCTTCATATCCACAATCATTATAATCTTTGCAAGATCTTCCATTGTGCCCTCTCCATAAATAATACGGCCCAGTAATGTGCCAAAAGGAGTACACAAGATGTCATTTTTAATATTCAGTGAAATTTAGAGTTGTCTACTTCAATCGAGCCTTAATCATAGGAGTTTTATGTTATATTTTAATATTATTAATGAAACCCAACCATCCAATCATACCTTTAGGAACCTATGGATAAACTCTTTAATATTGCAAAAGCAATCTAGGAGAATGTTGGCTTGGTCATATATTCCATGGGTATCTTCACCTAATGGTATCCAAAAACCCATCAGTGGATGAGAAAGCTTCTCTACCACCCATATTATTCAAAAATTCATCAGTGAATGGCTTTGGAAATGGATCATGCAATTAGGTTGTGTTTAATCTATGCAAATCCACACATATTTTGATTTCATCCTAATCCACTTGAATTTATCCATGGGAAAAATAATATTGGCTTTGAATATATAATATAGCTCCTTGTGCACATTTTATTTATACTTGAGATTCAATCTATATGGCCTTTTTTTATCATCTTAGCATCAAACTACAATTGTACTTTTATCTCCCTCAAATGACCTGCAAATCCCTTTCAACTCCTCAAATATTCATGGAAACAAGTCTTTATATTCTTTTAGAAGGTCCACAAATTGAGAAATTATCTCTTGGCCCCAATAAGCACCATTTTCATAGCCTATTCAATACTAATATTATATTTATTTCTTTTCAAGGGTTGATTATACATCGGTATGGTTCTACTAGAAGAATTTCCATGAATCACACAGTCACCTAGTGTCTCCTTACTTTCAAATTCCAGGAACTCATACCCTAGCCCTTGTTCTTCCTCAATTTTCCAATAGTGGACCGATTTCTATAACTTGATTGTTTGCTTATGCTTCACATATATTGGCTTGTGTGTGGGAACAACATACCACTTGAAAAAAAATTAACTAATTCACACATTGAAAAATGGTTGTCAATGTTTCATTTCCAAAGGTGAAATTGAACATGCTGGAAAATTGATGATTATGTTTATCCTGATATTTCATTTTCCTCTATACATCCTCCTGGATGTACCAACTTCCAAGGAACAAATGCATGTTACTGGAAATCCGTGATCCTACTGGTCCCACAATATTTACCTTATTATCTATCATTATACATATAACCATGTGTGTTCATGTGGGTCTTATATCTATTTATATATGGTGTAAAAATTGCAATTTGTAAGTGGATAAAACTTTACACATATCCATTCAACTACCTATTCTCAATCAGTAAATTTATCTCATTAAATCATCCACCATCATGCAATATTTCCTTTAATTATGGCATCATGGTTTGTATCCTTTAATTCTTTGTCATTGTTTCCTCCATATGGCTAAGGAAAGCATCTACGGGACTTGTACCATCAAATCTAGGTATGTTGCACAAATTTAATCCTATCCAACGTATAACTTGAATGATCCTTGGACAACATCTTGCGGATACTCCATATAAGTTGTTTTTCAAATGGTTTAGCACATATTATGAATCAATATAATAGAAATAGGCACTCCTCCAACATATATCTCCATCAATTTTTTGATTGGCATAGTCTTCTTTGCAACCTATAATCCTGTAAATATTCACTATTATAAAGTTTAGTACATCGTCCTGGAGTGGCTTTGTCTATCACTCTCCTTGATTTGGGTCCAATGACACATTGAGACGTAGGAAATATATTTGAAAGGACATATGTGTCTACTTGAGGTTCAAAATTATGTTATTTTCAAAGGCTCCAATATATCCGAGACAATGTTTGATAGGGGTCAAAATCATCCAAGGTTTGAAAATTCAAAATATTCTTCGGTATTCACCCCTTCCAAATTAACATCTACAATCTCCAATTGGTCAATGGGATATATTTGGTACTAATTGTCTAGTCTAAGTTTAATATATGACCAAACCAATTTTGGTTTACCATTAAGTCCTACGATTTGTTGGGTAAGATGTGCATTTTAGACCCCAAGTCTAACATAACATCATCCATCTGAAAACTCCCCAATTCAGTTATCATTTTGAATTATTTTCTAGTCCCTCGCTTATTAATTGGAATACCCATTGTTTAAGTAGCGACGCTAAAATTGGAACTTATTTTATTTGTGACTTTTCCAACTTGGATAAAAACTATGTCAATTTCTAAGTTATGGTTGGATTTTACAATACCTTAAAACAACACTATAGGAACTTGCTTATTTTATCTTCTAAATCATCCAAGCCTTTTCCTTGATAGGTTTTGTTGTGTATTGGTTTTTTTCACAACACCCCCTCATTCTATGGTTTATACAAGAGTACCTCTTCCATTTCTTTCTAAGCTTCGCATAGTACCTTCTTTTGCTACACCGTGTCAAACCATGGTAGAGGTTGTGCATCTCTTCGACTCCTTCCACCAAATGTTTATACTTAGTGATTTTGGATCATGTCTTCACGGATCCATTTTCCTCCTTACATCATGATTCATACCTATAAATTTTCATTTACTCGTTGACCTTCATTGAGTTCTGCGATCAACATGTTCAACCAAAACTTATTTTCTTCCCATTTTGTTGACAGTTCCATTGCATTCTTTGTATTATGAAAGTAGCCACAGAGTGTATGGGGTTGGGTATAAAATATGGCTAATTATCTAGCCCCACCACAATTATAGTATGCGGGATTCCTTGCTCCATATTCTTTTCCTCAATCCATGAATCATCCTCTAGGTCCCACTTGGAATCCTCCACACTTACCACCTTTAATTTCCTCTTAGACTCTATATGCATCTATAGTCCTTTCAATCATCAATTATAAGGCTCTACAATTGTTAACACCATGGACCACTTATTTATAAAAATTACAAAAAGGAGTATAGTGTGTCTTTTGATACTTTTGCAGCATGGGACAATGGGGAGGAATGTGACATCGTTGCTATCAAATGTTTTTTTGCACCATTCCCTGTGGGGTTATGTCATAAATGAAGTTGACTACAAGGGGAATTGGTTTGACACACGTTTCGCAATGTATTTCCCTAACGTTGGACATTTATTCTATGGTGGTATTCTACATGGCACAGGGTAAACCAAATATTCTCACAGCCTGTATTCACCTTTGAAATCTATTGTAACTACAACAAGTTGTCATCAATCTTGTGGCATTCCATTGGTACATTTAGTGTCCTCGAGAATATACTTCAAGTGCACCGTTATCTCCAACACCTTTTTATGAGTCGTTACTGTTTGTTGTGTCAACGTAATTTATATGTGAGGGAATAATAGGCAATGAACTATTATTGATTCTATACATATTAGATGTAAAAAGTAAATCATTACAACAAGGTCTTAAAGGACTAGTCATAGTTCAATACATATTTCCCTACATGTTACTTAATTTCCTTCATCTCCATAATGCATTAGGATATGAATTTGGTTTTTTATTTTTATTTTACAATTCTTCCTTTATTTTTTTAAGAAACGTGGCCTATCCAACTGCATTTGATGTCTTATACTTCATATACCATTATACAAATTTATCTCTAAATGTGCTCTCCAATTGTGTAATATTAACTACATTTCCATCATTTGTTTCATTACCTAATATATTTACCAATTTAACCAATGATCCTCCACACCATCCTTCCTAGTTCCATGGAAAACTAGAAGTATCAACATTGATTCTTGCATTTCCATCCTAAAATTAATTATTGATATAATTATTTATTGTGCACTTGAGATTTCGTGGCCTTTCGATGGAATATTATTATCCACAAACTTCTTTGAACTAGGTGTTTCTATGAGTATCTTGATTCTAGTTACCTTCGAACTTACTCTTTTATGCTCAGAATTCCTTGAAATTTCACATTTATCATCCCAACTAGATTTTAGCTAGTTAGAATCTTCACCTATTGTTCCAGTATCATTTGATTTATTTATAATCTCACTTGCTAAGATGCAGAAGGGGTTGGTTTGAAGAGGGGGTCACTTCATACAATGGGATCTCCTACATTGATGAATCTAAAAAATCCTTCCTATCTTAATTGTGTGAGCCTTCCTATTAACACCAATATTCCTCCATCCCGCATATTATATTTGTATCTATTGCTTCCTACCCTTTCATCATTGTTTTCCCCTTCTTCCTCATATGTTTTTTCACCTTTTTTTATTTCCATCAATATTATCTTTGCCTCTCAAGATCTTCCAGTTATCTCCATCTACCTCTCTATCATTATTTGTGCCACATCTCTTCAACAATATTTCATCTACCCCCTAAATTATCGTCTTGTTCCTCCTCCTCCGCACTCTAGTCATACATTATACCCCCATAATTTCCTTCATGCATTTCTCTCACTTCTAACTCTTATTTTTGACATCCCTTGGCTTCAATATATCTCTCTCTGATTCCATTATCGTCTTCTTAACCTATTCCCAAATATTGACTCATTGTAAGGCCCTATCTTCCCTTTTTTGGCTCTACCCTTCAAGATCCATCCCTTTCGCTTATTTATAACACCATATCATATTTTTTCCCTTCTCTTCATTCCCCCCCTCTGTGCACGGATTTACTCCATTTCGTTGGGTTTCATCCTCATCAAACCTTTTTCCACAACCAACATCTTAATCCACAATGGAATTTGTATGAAGAACATTCCTCAATTATTGGTGTCAAACTTTCATTTAGGACTACTGAAGGATTCTCTACACTACACTGTGAATTCAACTACATAACCCTCTTTCATTTTATCAAACCATAAGTAAATGGCTCTATTCCACTTTCTATTAAGTTTCTTTAGCCTATTGACCATTTCTTACTTCCAAACTATTGGTTCTTAAACCCTTCTCGAATAGTCAATAGTTTCTTATTACTTTAACCACTCTAGGAGGAAATAATGGAATTATCCAAAGAAAAATTCATGAGTGTAAATATACCTTAATTTCCATTTTTCAAGATCAAATATTAATTTCCTATCCTCTTATTATGAACACTCATATTCTTTCACTATAAAACTAGCCCTATGTTTCCTCCCGTGAAGGCTTCTATCCCTTCTCCTCATCCTTAGCAAATATTGTGGTCGTTCAATCCTAACAATGGAAAAGTTTGTTGGCATGGGGAATTAGATGTGGGATTCAAGTTATCTAGCTATAAAAAACTTAATAAGAATCAACACTTTCTATCCATATGGATTGGAGAAGGTCTCACCTAAGACATTTACAATAATCACAAAACCTTTAGATTAGGATCATATGTAGAAGATGAGGTATTCTAACATGACATAGGACATTCATATTTTAACTATAAATACAAACATTCATTAAATACCCATTAAATATTAGACTAAACACTTAAATAATACAATAATTATAACATATGAGACTCATAGAAACTAAATATTAACAAATATTCCACCCATTGATCATGAGAACACAATCCTTACATGAAATAACCCATATACATCCTCCATTATTAACTTGAGAGCTTTGCAAAGAAAACTATAAGATTTTGGACTCTTCTCTCCCTTCTAAAATATTCTACTCTCTCTCTCTAATTATCTCTCTTTACACCCTTTTATAGGTCTCTCCCCAAGGGGACAACTCTAACCTGCCCATAGGTAAATTATAAAATTTTACATATGCATTACAAGTCCTCCTCAGATGATTGCATGGTTTTCTTAGTTATGGAGCACAATGTTTTCAATGCAACATCCCTACACAAAATCTCTTCCTATCTTGGCATGGTGTCCTTTGATGCAGGTCTTCAAAACTTGCGAACACTTTCCAGATCTTGGCATCCCCTTAGTGCCAACAAAGTCATGTTTTTTCCTCTTGAGCTTCAAATTTTTTCAAGGTCATACAATTTCATTTTTACCCTTCAATTTATCCTCTTTACATTTATTTTCACTATCTAATTCACTCAAGTCACCCTTAGCTAGATGTTGGTATAGCTCTTCTTATTCACTATAAACAATTTTCAATCCTAACAATGGATTATAATAAACAATTATGTGATTAGAATTCTTAAGAAAATATTGATTATGAAGAATTCTTCACTCATCAATTAAAAACCTATTTTGAGCTTTAAGAGTATCAATTTCTGTTTTTTTTACTTGCATATGCATAGACACATTACATAGTGAACTTTTGTTAATTCCAAATGTTATTCTTGGTATCATGTTAATTAAAGTTTGTCAAATATTGAAAAATTATTATAGACACACCATCCTAATGAAAATTTCTTAAGCCAAGAAAATAAATTTCAAAAAATTCTCATAGTGTCATAATCAACGATAAATATTCAAGTGTCACTATGCTAAAAATAGTGACCAATCATGAACATCAATAATCATATTTACCACTCCTGGATATGGGTGATAGTTCCAGTGAGCCAGCCAGCGGATAGGCCACACAAGCGGCTCACCTTCCCAGGGTATATGATGATGAAAATTCGACTAGAATGGCGGCACCATGAATGGCTTCCAACACTTCACAGTAATCGCCTGCATTTAATGTAGTTAATGATACCAAATGCCACATGGGCTCTTGGTTTGAGACACATTGCCTTAAGTCCTCCCGTGCTCCCTCTCCTCCACATTATCGTCCTGCATTATTCAACCTCTGCTCTTCCTCACTACTCTGATCACCCTCTACAATTCAGCCCAGCCTCCATCTCTGCCTGTAGCTCCATGGCCTCACGCCAGGGACAGAAGCCACGCTGTGGCAGTGTCAGGGGCGCTCTTTTGGCTCGTTTTACCCATGACACACTGCTCATACACTTCAATTCTTAAGATGATCCCTCCTCCACCTCAATCTCTCTACCTGCAGCCTCACCCTCTGAGCCCTCCTTCGCTTCCATCGCTCCTCCTGCAGCTTCCCTCATCTCCAATTCTGACCCCTCCCTACAAAGTCCACCCAAAGTCAAGCAGAAATACCAGTGAAAATCAACCATACCCCGCACCCTGACGCCTCCTGCAAAGAAACTTGACTGCCTGCCTGTTAAGGCCTCCTCAATGTACATTCCCAACCTCTGGCATTACTCAACTAAAGAAATTTAGAGCAGGTTCAATGAAAATGAAGCTCCGCCCAAGGCCCCATACGTAGTCACTGAGGAGTAGGAAGAAATTGCACGCATCTACGAATGCCATGTGAATGAAGAAGACTCGGCAGGACCAGATGTAGACAAGAATGAAGAAGCCAACAAGGATTGAAGGTCATGGTTTATGCACCATGTCTCTTCTTAGCACTTCATAATTTCGAGGTTGAAGACATAATCTTGGAGGCAACATCGAAACCGCTTCGGGCCTAGGTTCTAGCCCTCCTAGACACAGAGAGGGATCTGTCTATTAGATATAGCTTTGTTTATTGGGAATTTTAGGCTAGGTATTATATGCATAGTTTGGATTTTAAATTGGTTTGGTGGGAAGAGAAAGGAAAATCCATTGGGAAATGGAGTCAAAGAGGCTCAGATGATTAAATGTAGAAATATCAAGCATGAGTGAACATGGAAAGATAGGTGCACTACCATAGATCTCTCAGACTTTTGAATGGATTATGAAAATAATAAATGTAAGGAAAGGTAGAGACTTAGGAGCAGTTAATAATTCCTCAATCTGTCCTAGGATGTAAAGCTCAGCAGAAACCAAGGAGAAATTAAGAATTCCTCAATTTGGAATCAGTAGAAAACATAGACTATTATAAACACAGGTCATAATAAGGTGCTCTAGATAACAAATCCTATTCTTTACACTTTTTATTTTACAATTATATTGTTGAAATATATATATATATATATATATATATATATATATATATAGAGAGAGAGAGAGAGAGAGAGAGAGAGAGAGAGAAACAATGGAAAACCACATAAAGAGGAGAAGACTTCACCATTTCAGGCACCACATGAATCCTGAACAACTGATCTTGTATTACTCTTCAAAAAATCACTTGAAATTCAGTGAACAACATACAGAATGGGACTATTCCTAATTGCATATTTCCCCTTGAAAACTTCGAATAGTGAAGTATTTATGCTAATCCTACTGAACGATTACAATCAATGCCCTGTCTAACAATTACTTTCTTTGCCTACATAACAGAGAAGGGCTAACATCATTTGACCAGTGAAAATAAAATAGTTGGAGTTCTTTGAGGACATCTAGACTTTGGGCACTGTCTTGAACATCTGGCGCTACTTTGGTTCCCTTCAAATGCTCAATTGGATTGACTCCCACATCTTCTTTAGAAAAATTGTTAAAATGCTAATGACACATGTAAAACTAACTATCAGTCTTTAAGAAAGTTATTGCAATAGGGGTGACATGTGTGAAACTTCTCCTTTCTTCCTAGGATTTTTTTATTAACCAAATATTCTTTGTCATTCGAGAGATGGACAACATCTAGGAATAATGATGTGCATTGAGTGATTGATTACCGTTAACATCAAGTGAACACCTACACCCATGTCCTTCCAGATGGGTGCGGTCTCCTTTTATCAGCTAATGATCTTGGCTTGGAGTGTTTCAACAGTGGTGAGCTCAGGGTAGCATTGCATTGGTGTATGTATGTTGGTGGATGAGGAGCAGTGGATTGGCGGATGGTTCGACAACATGGAGCAGCAGTGGCAGGAGCTGGCAGGTGGAGCGGGAGTGGTTTTTTTGTAGTGGAAACACCATTTCGGAGGGGGGAAAGAGTGGTAGGTGGTTTCGTGAAAGGGGGGTGTGAATCAGCATGCACGCACCACGTATTAGTAACAGTGGTATTAAAGACCAGCCGTTACGGACCCCCCCCACCCATGGTTAAATTTCTAAGGCCGAGGGGGGGTGCGAAAATCATTAAGGACCATTGGATGTAGAGATGAGGAGCGAAGAAGACGAAAAGGTGGAGGGTGGTTAGCAATGGAATGACGTGGTAAGGAGGTGGGACCACCCACATATCGCGAATCACAAGTTTTACATTAGAGAAGTGGGGAGGAAAACCTTAAGATTTGTGATGTCTGAAGTGCGATGGGCATAGGAGTGACGTGGTAGGACAGAGGGTGGGGCCGCCTACACATTGAAAATCACAAGTTTTTGTTATGAGTGATGAAAGTAAATTTTAAAAGCAGCGATGTGCGAAGTGCGATGGGGGCCCACCAACATCGCAAATCGCTAGATTCAAAGTTTATCACACATCGCATCACGCCTTAAACCAATTAACCTGCAATGTGTTAACATGTAAACATAAAAAATGTCGATTGGAATGTGCAACGAGAATGAGGGTGATGTGGCTAGAAGGGTCCCACTATATCGCATCGGCGGATATATAAAGTGGAAAATGGAATGAGGCTAGGATTGTTGCGAAGTGCTGACGCGAAAAGGCAAGGAAAGGGTAAGGTAAGGATTATGCAGCCTATGCCATATATGTTATGTATATATTCAAGTGTCCTAAAGTAGGGTGGAGCTATGACATTAAAATTTCGGGCTCTAATATAAGTGGGTTTGTAAAGTAATAAGTCCCGAAAGGTCATGTATGGGAGTTTAGAAAAAAATGAAGTGTGGGACTTTAGAGAATGGAAAAATGAAGGGTAAAAGAGAGTAAATGAAATGAATGAGGGAAGAAATGAATTTTTCTCACCATTACACCTTATCAGAAACACTTTCCTCTTTCCACCGAATTGAAAGGGAAAATTGATTCCTTTGAAGTCCTTGATCGTCAGGATTTATCTTCTTTGCCTGGAAATAAATGACATCCATGGAATATTATCTTCAATATACAATATAATCAGTAACCTTGTGATACTATAGATTATAGGGTACTAATAGTGGCTCTAGCTGGGGTTGGTAGCTTCTTCAGCAGGTGTCAAGAATTCTGTATACTAGTGGCCTGATCCATTGGACTAATCCCAAATCTGCAACCTGATCTGCTACAACCTATGTGGCTGAAAATATTCAATCATTTGTTCTGGACCTCAAATGAGAATCTGATCTGTGTACTACAATCTGGAATGAAACCACAACTAAACTTATGCACTGCAAGCTATCGAACTGAAATCACTGTTGCACCTAGAAAATTTGAATGTTGAAATATGAACTAAACTTAAAACTAAAATCAATCTTAGACTAAATATGAAAGGATGCTCAAAGTACTGAGCCTATTTTCACGCTACTACCTACTCTAACTTAGATATGATATGTACACTAAGTGAACTCTTCTTTCCAATGTAACCAATCAAGTAAATGACTACAAATTGGTTCTTGCTCACCCTTTTGAGTAGGCTGACAAAAAAAATGACCACTCCCATCTCAATTTCCTTTGAACATAAGTGTTCAAACTTTCCCTTACACTCTGCAACAAACCACTCATGGTATAGCACACCCCTTCTTTATATGATTCTAAGAGGCCAGCAAATGGATCTTGGAACAATATCTGGTCCTGAGGAAATAACCAGCTTCATCTAGGACTGCCCTATGTTCCAATTTGTTATGCTCACGATCCTTCTGAAAGAGAATATCTATACATTCTTCACGGTCATTTGATATGGCCTATTTATTGTATACCAATATTTCATCTTCAATCAAACCTAATACATCTTGGCTAATATTGTTGAATTCTGTTTGAAGGCCATCATTTTGATGAAAAAAAGCCATTTCTGGCAATAAGCCTTCTTGTGAATGCAAGACACCCTCAATATCAATCTGTTCCACATCTGTGTCTTCATGAGGAAATACTTCACTACATAAATCAGCAGTAGAAAAAATAGAATTAATCTTCTGATTACATACAAATTGAGAGGTTGGCTGCATGCTTAGAATCTAATTAATTTCTTCTTCATTTAAAGGGGGAGGCAGTATTTATTTTATTTGGATTAAACGACACTTGTTTTCTTGCTCTCATGAAGATTGATCATGATATTGAATGTCTTCTTTAGCCTCATACAAAAGGAAAGATGAATTTTCATTTGTCTCCACAGAGAGATCTTGTGGATCTACTTTCATTTCTTGATTACTTTCATCTTCAACTAACTTCTCTTGGTCATCATGATAGTTAACTTGAGGATTAAATCCATAAATTGCTTCTAAGAGATCCTCATCATGCATATTTCCTATATCTTCATCAAAATGTTTAAGGTATTGTATGAGATCCTCAAACTAATCACAACAATTTTCAGCTAATGATAAAGATGGAGAATATTCTTTGTAATGCTCATAAAACACTTTGTGGAAATCCTTTAAGGAAAACAAACTACCAGGGTTTAAACCTTCATACCATTCCCTCGCTTTCCCTTCTAATGTTGCCATGAACATCTTCATGAGGAAATCCTCATGCCACTTGACTTTAAACTTCCATGAATGTATATGGAATTTAACGAGATGTAACAAAGCATCATCAACATTCTCATTTTGAAAAATAGAAAGGTTTCTTTGTCAATTTACCTTAAGCATTTTGTTTGGGAAGCCAAGAATGTGATCTCTATTCATTAGAGAATATATCCTTGAAACTGATCCCATTTTGATCTTGTGGAGTCGCAAGTGAATCTCTGTTTCTAGATTTTTATGCCGATGGAGTCGCCAAGTGAATGGTACAACCTCCTTGTGTTTGAATTCTATTCAACATCAAAGTCAAAAATGAAACTTGAAGTGCATTACTGGAGATAATTCATCCCCAGTGGAGTCACCCACCATTACGTTAGCACTTCGTAATTCTGAGGCTGAAGACAGAATCTCGGAGGCAACATCAAAACCGCTTTGGGCCTAGGATATAGCCCTCCTAGACCCAGAGAGGGATCTCTCTATTAGATATAGATTTGTTAATTGGGAATTTTAGGCTAGCTATTAGGTGCAGAGTTTGGATTTTAAATTGGTTTGGTGGGAAGAGAAAGGGAAGCCATTGGGCAATGGATTCAAAGAGGCTTGGGTGATTAAATGCAGAAATATCAAGCATGGGTGAAATAGGGAAAGATAGGTGCACTACCATGGATCTTTCAATCTTTTTAATGGATTATGAAAAGAATAAATGTAAGGAAAGGTAGAGAGTGAGGAGTAGTTAAGAATTCCCCAATATGTCCTGGGATGTAAAGCTCAGCAGAAACCAAGGAGAAATTAAGTATTCCTGAATTTGGCATTAGTAGAAAACATAGACTATTGTAAACACATGATAGAATAGGGTGATCTAGATAACAAATCCTATTCTTCAAACTTTATGTTTTACAATTATATTGTTGAAATACAGAGAGAGAGAGAGACAATGGGAAAACACATAAACAGGAGAATAATTCACCATTTCAGACACCACATGAATCCTGAACAATTGAGCTTGTATTACTCTTCAAATAGTCACTTGAAATTCAGTGAACAAAATTACAGAATTAGATTGTTCCTCATTGTAGATTTCCCCCTGAATACTTCGAATAGTGAATTACTTATGCTAATACTACTGACTGATTACAATCAATGCCTTGACTAATAGTTACTTTCTTTTCCTACATAATAGAGAAGGTCTAACATCATTTGACCGGTGCAAATAAACCAGTTGGAGTTATTTGAGGACATCTGGACTTCGAGCACTGTCTTGAACATCTGAGCTGCTTTTGTTCCCTTGAAATTATCAATTGGATTGACTCCCCCATCTTCTTTAGAAAATTTTTATAACGCTAATGACAAATGTAAAACTAATTATCAGTCTTAAGGAAGTGATTGCAACAGGGGTGACATGTGTGAAACTTCTTCTTTCTTCCCATGATGTTGTTATTATCCAGATCTTCTTTTCCATTCGAGAGATGGACAAAATCTATGAATAATGATGTGCATTGAGTGACTGATCCCCGTTAACATCTAGTGGACACTTGCACCCATGTCCTTCCAGCTGGGTGCAGTCTCCTTTTAACATCTAACGATCTTGGCTTGGAGTGTTTCAACAGCGGTGAGCTCGGGGTTGCAGTGGATTGCTGGATGTATGTGGGTGGACGGGGAGCAGTGGATTGGAAAACATGGAGCAACGATGGTGGGAACTGGTAGGTGGAGCAAGAGTGGTTTTTTGCGGCAGAAACACCATTTTGGAGGGGGGCAAGAGTGGTAGGTGGTTTCTTCAAAGGGGGGTGCGAATCAACATGCATGTGCCACATAGCAGGAACGGTGGTATTAAATATCGCCCGTTTCAGAACCCCCCCCCCATGGTTAAGGTTCGAAGGCCGAGGGGAGGTGCGAAAAGTCTTAAGGATTGTTGGATGTGGAGATGAGGAGCGGAGAAGGCGAAAAGGTGGAGGGTGGTTAGCGGTGGAATGGCGTGGTAAGGAGGTGCGACTGCCCACATATCGTGAATCACATGTTTTACATATGAGCAACGGGGAGGTAAACCTTAAGATTTTCGATGTGCGAAGTGTGATAGGCAGAGGAGTGATGTTGCAAGACGAAAGGTGGGGTTTCCCACACATCGCAAATCGCAAGTTTTTGTTATGAGTGACTGAGGTAAATCTTAAAAGAAGCAATGTGTGAAGTGTGATGAGGGCCCACCAACATCGCAAATCACTAGATTCAAATTTTATCGCACATCGCATCACAAATCCTTTTCTTATCGCATAGCGCCTTAAACCAATTAACCTATGATGTGTTAACATGTAAACATAAAAAACACCAATTGCAATGTTGGACGAGAATGAGGGTGACGTGGCTGGAAGGGTCCCACTATATCGCGTCAATGGAGTTATAAAGTGGAAAATGGATTGAGGCTATGATTGTTGCAAACTGCCAACCTGAAAAGGAAAGGAAAGGGTAAGGTAAGGCTTATGCGGCCTATGCCATATATGTTATGTATATATTCAAGCGGCCTAAAGTGGGGCAAAGCTATGACGTTAAAATTTTGGGCTTTAATATAAGTGGGTTTGTAAAGTAATAAGTCCCGAAAGGTCATGTATGGGAGTTTAGAAATAAATGAAGCGTGGGACTTTAGAGAATGGAAGAATTAAGGGTAAAAGAGGGTAAATGAAATAAATGAGGGCAGAAATGAAGTTTGCTCACCAATACACCTTATCAACAACACTTTCCTCTTTCCACCGAACTGAAAGGGTAGATTGATTCCTTTGAAGTCCTTGACAGTCTAGATTTCTCTTATTTGTATGAAAATAAATGACAGCCATGGAATATTATCTTCAATATAAAATTTAATCAGTCACCTTGTGATACTATAGATTATAGGGTACTAACAACTCTCTTTTTGATGTGTTTGACATATTTCATTTTTCCAATTTTCATTAATGTTTTAGAAAGACTAGCTGCTTTAGACTTCTGTGGACAATTAATGGGTTGGTTTCATTGTCAATGGAAACCCCTTATTTTTCTATTTTGGAAACAAATGCGAGTAGGAATAGGCTAAATTCCTTAGCTCAGACCATGGAATGTATCATATTTTGCTAATTAATCGAATTTAGACCAGCTTACCAAAAAAAAAAAATCATCTTTACCACACCTTTGATTCTATTATTTAATTATCAGCCAAATCAAGGTAGCCAAGAAAATAAATCCAAATATAATTGATTGGACCTTTAAATTCCTCCTAATTGATGTGAAAATGAGTTTCTTGCAACTTTACCTTTTTTAACATTTGAAATTAAGAATACAAATTAAAATTGACTTAATTCATATTTGTAACATTTAATTAAATCTTTATTACATTATAGAATAAAAATATAATTTTGTTTCAAATCACAGAGATTGTAAATCAAAAGTGGTCTTCAAAAGATTTAAGTATTGCAAGCACCTTTGTTTTCATGATGATGACAATATCTCTCCTTAAAACTTTCTGAAATCACTTCTGCTCTTTTTTTTAGAACCATAATTTTTATGATTTTAATAAGAGAATAATTATACATCTCAAAGTATGAATAGTAACCATCACATATGAGCACACAAAGCTCTCGATAACTTCCTATTTAAATTTCAAGTAGTATAGAATACAAGCTAAAATCAATTTTAATAAGGGGATTGCCTTTCGCATAGTCACACTCTAGAACCAAATTTAGATAAGATTCCTTTGAAATCAATTTTAGATGAGCTAGCTACAATTTATTCATCTCCTTAAAAAAATTTAATATTCATCATTTTCTAACTCATTAATATTTAAATGGATTAAAGCAGGGAAAATTTTAGGGGCTAATATTTGCAAGTGGGCTAATTTTCCATGCCTTTTCCAAAAAAAAGATTCGTTAATTTCCATTTTTTCTAAAAATTATTTGCCCAAATTTTAGAGTATAAAATTTTTTTACCTCAAAAATTGCCAAAATTTATATAGAGACTATATTAAATTATTAGAAATTCGAATAATTTTACAAAAACAATTCTAAGAATTTTACAAATTGCATATTGTGTACTAGTGAGATTCGCCAAAGTTTCTAAACTTTAAAATAAATTTCCATCCTTAAAATTTACCCTGGATTAAAGGTCTTAGACTTATCACCAATACTACTACATCACCACCTATATTATATTCATCTTCTTACAAATGTTCCATATCCAACCTCTTTCAACTTATTGAAAGAATACAAGTTTTTCTTCACACCATACCTTTCAAGATGCCTAAAAAGTTCTTCTACGACTGAAAAAAGCCTCAAGTGGCCCCAAAATAACTCTGAAACATTGTAATATGTAGGATTTTATTTATGTAGACCATTCCTTAATAAGGAAAACATAAATAGACACAAGATCCTTCAAAATGGAATTATATAACTCCCACTTTATGATAATAACTACACAATATTCATTTATAAATCAATGTCGCATTAATCAAAATATTCTCTTATCAATTATTGTTTCAATTTGAAACAATAAATCCACAGTATTAAACAATAATATTTAAGCCACACATAATTTTTAAGCAAGTTCATGAAACCCAACGTAGAAGAAAATGCAAAGAAATTACAATTAAGAATATTCCTTGATAATTAGTTCATAATATTAATTCGATTGCACCTATTACTGCAATAAAAAGTAATGGTAGAATAAATATTTAAAAATATTATTTACACTATTCCTTTGGAACTGAGAGATCTTACTCATTAATTAAATAAAGAAATTAATTTTTTCTTCAAAAACTTTAAAACTAAATGCACAAAATTCTTGAATTTTTACTTGAGAAATTGGTTGGATAGACCATGTATTTGAATTTTGAATAGCTTGACTATAACAACAAATATAAATCGCCTGCCTTAATCACGCCCTTTGAATGATTGATGCTTTGATAGTGTTGGCTCTTGAAAAATGAACATTTCAAAGAATGAAACCTGATACAATTAAATGGCCCAACATTTGGTATTAGAGCTTTGGATTCTAGGGTTTCGCTGCTCCAAACAAGTCATCTTAGAATTTTCGCTATAAATGTTTTTCTACGAAAGTTTATAAGCTGAAAATTTTTAGAGTGTGAAACTGAAGTCCAGAGGAAAATTGTCGCAAAATTTTAGAGCTTGGTTCACAATATTGTTAGAGATATGGTCTGAGGAAGTTAAGGAATTGTGCAGGCTCCTAAATTTAACATAAACAGGTGATCGCGGAATTGTCTCTATAACTTTTTTCTACAAGGGTTCAGAAGCTGAAATTTTCACATCATGAAGAAGAAATCTTGAGGAACCTCCTGTAGAAATTTCAGATCTTGGTTCGCAATATTTGGTGAGATCTTATCTGTGGAAGATAGGATTGTTTCAGGCTCCTGAATTTCATCTCAAAGAGGTGACTGTGGGAAAAAATCATAACTCTCTCTCTGAGCATCAGATTTGGATTCTGTAAAAAGTGGCCGCAAGTGCACAGACTTCAGTTTCCTTTCTATAAATTCCAGAGCTAAAGGAGGAAATAGTGAGACGTGGCAAGTCATACAAATTTGCTCTACTGAACCAGTCCATAATTAGGTCATTGTAGGAGATTGGGCACAACTTTGTCTTCAAGAATTCAAATTAGGTCATACCTGTGGCATTCTAAAGAGGATTCATAGGGCTACCCCAGGGCCAAATTTCAGATATTGAAGATCTGAAATCATAGAGATAATTCAGTTTCAATATCGAGCTCTTCAAAAGAAAGAAAAAGGTGTGTATTTTTTTCCAATTTGCATAAGTCTTGTGTAAAAAAATCAGTTTGAAGTGATTCCAAGGGCCTATTAAGCATATTTTTCAGTATCAGGTTCATAAATGCCTCCTAAAATTAATTCAACACCCATTAAGCCCTCAGAAATCTATACTATGACACATGAAGAGGAAGAATTGCAGTATGAGATATCAAAATTACAATACCAAGTGCAACAAATTTCAATCTTACGAAGAGCAACCAAAGATGACATAGATGGTTTAAAAGAAGAAATGGAGGCTAAGTTGGATGGTTTGAAGGATCAAATTAAATCTAATATGGATGATAAAGTATTGGAAGATCACATCGAGCATCAACAACAAGTTCTCCAGCGCTCAAAGGATAACCTAAATTTGGTATAGAATCAAATGAAACAACAGGAATATCAACATCACATCAAAATAAGCTATGAATAAGTCACAGAAAAAAGAACTCAACAAGTACGATCAATTTCAGAGTATCTCAGCAAGTGGAAGAACTTTCCTGCAGAATTTTCCACATGGGAGGATGAGAATTTTATACATAAGCATCAAGAAATAATCAAGCATTGAGGACAACACTTGTTTGAAGGAGAAGGCCATGTTAAGTCCCTATATTACTAGTGTAGTCCCTTGTTATGTTAGTGTAGCCCCCCTTATTGTTATTTTTGTACCCATGTAACCCCCATATTGTTATTAATGTGCCCTTACATTATTATTGTTAGATCGGCTAGGATTACATTGTGGCCCCACTAGGATTACATTGTGGCCCCATGGACTCCTATATATATAAAGGAGGTTATATAATTTGTATCACGCAATAATTTTTCATTCATTTAATGTATTGGAGGTTTTCCCCTCGAAGTGGCTTATTTATAAGGCATTGATATCTCTTTTCTTCTATTTTTGGAGCTCATTTCACAACATGTATGAATTACGGTGTGGATTCAATTCCTCGAATTACCCTCAAACATGTGGAATTCCCAAAGTTTCACTAACTTAGGGAATATTTTTGGTCGCTTCCTAGATGTGAATTATTCATTCTGTGAGACTCGGGAAATTTCGGTTGTTAGTATTCTAGTATGTCTTGACCTTCAACAAAAGCTTCATTCTACAATGAATATTGGGAAGGGTGGGTGAGACTTCAGGATCTGGATTATGAATGTATTCCTTTTCTTCATCGAAGATGCCACAAATTTGGTAATTTGGTGAACAATTGTAGCCTTCCCTTTAACATGCATTCAAATGATGGAAAATATTCCAAGAAGAAAAAGACCAGGCGATTGGTTTTGGCTGCGGACCCTATGGAACCGTCTGATGATAGTGGTTGGGTAAGGGTTCATTTTTTTCTCATATATGTCTTTCCTAGTGCAATTATGGTGTCACATATGCAAACTTCACCGAAGGTTGCTTCTTTGGCTCATGTTGTGGGGGTCAAGTGCTCTCATGTCATCTCTTCAAATCCTAGTAATTTGGATACCCTATATTTTTTTAAAAATCATATTTGTGAAGTTTTTGATTCCCTAAATATTTTGTTTCATATATTCTCTATGATGGGTTTGGGGAAACCTTATTTTCCATTTATATTCCCTCCTCCTAAACAAGCCCCATGTTTTATTCCTCCTATTTTTTTTTGTTACTCTTCCCTATGAGTGTCTAAGTTGTCGGGTTGTTAAAGTGATTTTAGGGAGGGTGAAATCCTATATCATCTTGGGGTTTGGGGTCCCTTTGGGGGTTTGGGTCTATTTTCGCTGCTTAAATATTCTGGAAAAGGGAGGGGTCAAAAATCAAACATTTCGTTGGCCAAAGCCAAGTCGAGTGTGGACATGGAATCTAGTCGATAATTGTCTATTAATGAGGCACTTAGAGAAATGAAAACCCTTTAAGATTTTCCTTTATGAATACGCTTTCCTTTAACTATCATGGGTTGGCCAATAACCTCAAAAAATGGCGTTTAAAATACTTATTCTCGTTGAACGTCTTGATGTCATTTTTCTACAAGAAGCTCTCGAGGAAGGTCATTGTATTATAAAAAAGATAGAATCCTCCTTTTCCTCATGGTTTTTTGTCTCCATCGATGTCTATGACCGATCTGGGGGATTGGCTCTTGGATGGGATGTTCTAAAGATTCAGGCATAAAACACTTGGAGTGTTAACTTAGGGTTAGGCTTGGTAGGATTTTCCTTAGAGCTAGACCAAATATTTGTTTTAATCAACATTTATTGGCCTCATGATGATTGTGTTTATTTTTGGAACACACTCTCTGGGAATTCCTTTCTGATATCTGAGCATCTGATTTTGGGTGGTGACTTAAATTTCTCTTTACATGTCGTAGAATCTTGGGGCTCTAATGCGAGAGTTGACCCTCTCACAGATTTATGCACTCATAAAATTTCCAGTTGTGACTTGTTAGATATTGGGTCGTGCATTTGAAGCCCACCCGGAGCAATAAGATGGTGGGATAAGAACATGTGGTAAATAGATTGGATCATTTCCTGGTATTTGATTCTAATGATTCAAATTTTTCCTCTACTAAGGCAATGGTTTGGTTCCAGGGGGGCTGCTCATACCACTCACCTATTTTTTTGTAAATTAAAGGGGAATTCCATAAACATGTGCTTCCAGTTAAAATGAATGTTAGTTGCCTCAAAGATAGGAAGTTAATTATTATGTTCATGGATAATTGTTGACCCTTTGATGGTAGTTTTGGGCGTTTTATCGCTATCCAATTCACATAGAATTTAAAATATATCAAATCTTTGATTAAGAATTAGGCTAGTTTAGTGCATCGTAGGGAGAATGATGATTTGTGTGTTGTGGAAAAAATTATAGATGAATCCTCTAGTATGGGCACAAATGGAAATCAGTTTAGTGAATTATGTGAAGTTTTATAGGGGCTGGTGGTAAGGAGGAATATGATACTTGCAAAAAATGAGGACTAGTGGAGACTTAAAAGCAAGGATATATGGTTGGATGGTGGGGATGAGAACAAAAATTTATTTCACTCATATGTTAAAGGGCGGAAAATAAATAATTATATTTGGGGTATGTTAGATGAGGAGGGTTAGTAGATTACAAACATTTAGGGTCTTTCATTTTCCATGGGACAAACAAATTTCAGTAATATTTTCAAGGAGCCTCATAGGGTTAATTTTCCTAAGATTGTTCAAGTGGCACAATTTTTCCCTCATTTTGTAGAGGGTGATGAGAAATGTTGGGGAAATTTTATGAATAATTATAGATATCATCACAATACTTAATTATCGACCAATGAATCATAATCATTAGATCTAATGCACTTTATGTGACGACAATATATAAGATCCTATATCTGTTGAGTATAATCTATCTAGGGAGTACTATAAAACTAGCACTTCATTCTACGAATTCCAATCTAAATTCATTACACAATCAAAAGAGCAGAAACTCAAAAATAAATGACTAAACTGTAAACTTAATTTTCTTGCTTAGGTAACTAGTTTATCCATTTACAAGCTCATGAAATTGAAAGATGGATTTTAACTCTGTTTACTGTAGCTATTAATCTCAATCATTATACTAAAATCAATTTATTACATTCAAACATTAACTAAGGTAACCATAACTAGTACAGGAAATGTATGATGAGAGTCTTCACAATCAACACATGTAGATGAATGGAGAGATCTTTGATCTTGGTCTTCCTGCTCTTTAAGATAGCAATCAACAATTAAATGTGTAACTTTAAGAAATAAAATTTTCATTCATAAAAACTAAGGAATTGACACTCATAAAATAAAATTGAAATTGCATCAAACTAAAAAATTCTCACACTAAATAATAACTTGAAATAGAACTTGCCTTGATGGCTTCAATGGGTTGTTGTTGAGCTACCAAGGAAAGCTTAAAAACTCACAGAACTAAGAGATTGATTAACACATTGAACTCATCAATTGTTTCTCATCTCATCACTTCAAGGAGAAAGATTACAAAACTTAATTATTCAACAACATAACAGTATTGTGTAAAATCTTAATGTTAATTTGCTTTGTATTTATTCAACTTGTTTCTCACTCTCGCTAACTTGTTATCATCTACAAACCCTCTCTCATAGAGAAGTGGTCGTTACAACCAAAGTTACATGAGATAACATCAAATATTTACAGTTGAACTTTAATGGGCATATTAGGCTTCATCCTCATGACACAAAGTGCAAGAGGAAGAAGAAAATCTCAATTTTCTATGTAAAGGAGATCTCTTCAACAACTCTCTTGGTTCTATAGAAGACTGTTTGTTGAATTATTGAGTCAAGAGATGAAGTTCGGTACCAAAATCAGACAATAGAACATTGGTACTAGAACATAACAGTAGAATATGGGTACTGGAACAGAATAGTAGGATTTGGGTATTGGAATAGAACAAAATAAAACTGGTGTTGGAACAAAAAAATATAACATAGGTACCAGAATTAAACAGTAGAACAAGTGGTACCAGAATCGAACAGAGGAACATTGGTACTGGCAAAAAAAAATATAACATGGGTACCAGAATTAAATGGTATAATAGCTGGTAACGGAATCAAAAAATATGATGAGGGTGATAGCCAAGAGCTCGGTTCATTGGTCAAGTGAGGGATGGGTGCATGCGTGTGGTGAGTGCGGTCACTGAGAACATGGCTCTTGGTCAAGTGTTGTATGGGTGCACAGGTGTTTTACGAAGACCCGAGTGTCAGATTATTGAAGAGGCTAGAAAAATAAGAACATAAGTATCAGATCGTTGAACTACACAAGTAATGGAATGTTGAATTTCCTGACTCCTGAGCACCAAAATGTTAAACGAGTACTAGATGAGTAGGAGTGCAAATCCAAAGATCTATGTGAGCCAACCCAAGGAATTAGAGAGTAGAAGATCAAATAACGTTATTTTTACTATAAGAAAACATATAAATTGTGTTTTGAAATATATATTACCTCATAAGGATAAAATGGAATATGTTTGAAGAAAATAGGTGAATATTAGATAGATTCAAGGCAAAATAGATCAAAAATGGAGTTCAATTAGAGCATTATAAGTATCAAAAAGGAAACTAAACATTACCCCATGCTCAAGATGTTGCATGCCCTCATGCAAAAAGGGTTGAACCAATCTTCAAAATTTCCAAAAAAATGAAGCCTTCCTTGCGTGGGTACCAGTTACTTGGCTCCAAGACCTTTACACGTGATTCCTCTTCTTTGAGTTCCCCCCTAATGACCCTGGTAAAGTGCACAAGACGAATAACCTTCTTCAACTTAGTGGAGGCCTCATCATGCTCCTCTTGTAGCTTCTAGATATTATTCTTAAGTTGCTCGTTCTCCTTCTTAATATATTCATCCAACATCCTATATTCTTTCACTTCTTCTCTTAATTTATCATTTTTATCCTAAATTTTTTTGATATTGGCCATCATCTGCTGCGTAGCTAAGGAACTATCAGGTTAAGGTGTTTTCTATTTGGCCAATCTCCTCTTAGCTTCTACTTCTCTCCTCAATTTTTGCAACTTTTGTGTGACAAGCTCTTATGTTTCAATAAGTATCTCCTCTTGATATTGTTCTCCTTTAGGAGAGTTAGATATATCAATAAAATGTGCTAGAAAAGGAGTAGGAGTAATTATTAGCACTTTTCCATACTTCTAGTGGTTCGGTGTAGGGATGTTGATGGCTCACTATCATCAAACAACCTTCTCTTTTTTCATTTTATTGATGTCAAGGTCCCTGTGGCTTCCTTTTCCTGTAAATGTATCTCCTTCTTTTCATAGATTTGAGCCTTGTCACCGCCTTCACTAATTTTAGGCTTCTCTACTTTCTTAACACTTGGTGCAGGAGTTTCTTCCTGGGGTAATTTGATGGATACCTCTGAAGTGGTGCCTGTGAATTATCCTTTGTCACTACTAGATGAATTTTTCTTCCTCTTCTCACTTGTCGAAAGTTTGCTCAGAATGGGTGAAACGATAGGAGACTTGTTGCTCTTTAAAAACTTAACTGTTTATGTAGGAGTTTCTTCCTTGCCTTTGACTTCACCCTTATCTGACTTGTTGACAGACCTCGATGGAGTAGGGCTATCATTAACCTCCTTAGACGTTGATTTCTTCTGGTGCTTCTTACTACTTTTATATTTGTTGTCAAGGTCCTTCGTGTTCTCTTCTGGTAGGTTTTATTCCATCTGCTTGGAACCTTCTACTCGAGAAAAATCTTGTGCTAGAAATTTCTTCCAGTCACTTCCCTTATTCTTGATTTCATGGACAATTGATAGTTTTATTAATCCATGGTGGTGGATACCAGTTTGAACATTTTTAGAGAATGATTTAATTCCAATTGCCATATTATTTAGGCTCATCCATATAAAGTATGGAAAATTCATTTTAGGACCTCCCTAGAAATGCACAAAAGTCTCAAATGATAAAGGAAGGTGACAACATACATGCCCTCACAAGTCACAAACCTCTGCAGACCATTGAGAAATATTCTATACTCTTATGTAACCCAACTTCTTGGAACTTCTTTAGTCCAATATGGGTTCAGGTGTTCTAGAGTCAAGAATTTGTGACAAATTTCCTTGTTGATGGTTGCATCTTTAAAATATTTCTCCACTATGGCCAGTAAACCCATGGCCTTTTCTATGGTGGCCTCAGTAACCTTAAACTGTAGACCTAAAAATTGAGTGTTTTCACCATCACAATTCTGACTAAATCCGAGAGAGACACCTTCATGATACCCTTTAAACTTTCTGAGGAATGAAGTCCAACTAGCCCGCTTGAAATTCTCCCTACACGAATGATACTCCTCAGTCTCTCTATAAGACTGAAAATTTGGTCGTGTCTATCCACCACCATGCTAGCTTTGAAAACAAGTCTCAAAATTGAGAGGGTTTTGGTACAGGAAATGGTAAATGAGTCCCAAAAATCCTTAACACAGGGTATCAAAAGTAGTTTTATAGAGTACCGAATGTAGTTGACACATACAGTACTAGAAATGGTCGACGCATGGTTTTGAAAATGGGGATACAGAGTACTGAAGGCAAAGAAAAAGAGGAATAATGCTCATTCGGTACTCTGTAGACAATGTAGACATTATCATTCCCCTTCAAATTGTAAATGCTCATCTGGATGGTGAAGCCATCGATAAGGGCATTTATAATTTGAAGGGGAATGATAATGGCTACATTGTCTACATAATTGGTAAGTGAGTGGTGTGAATGACAATAATATTTTGTATGCGGAGCTTGTTCAGAAATAATTCCCATGACTGACATCGTATTTACGGGAATGAGTGTTACACATGATACATTGGATTTGGTCAGGTATAGAGGTACGTGATGGTTCACATTAGATTTAAGTTAGTCCTTATTTCCATCAATCATATTTACAACTATGAAATAGTGGGAACATCATTACTTAAACAACCCATGGAGGTGGAATAAGAGACAATAATATAGTATACTTTCTTATATTAGGATCAATATTTGTTTAATCATACCCATATCCATCCCACTCAATCATACAAAAGGATTTTTTTCTTTGTAACGAAAGTAAGTGGTTTAGGATTAGGATAGGGCTAACAATTAATGGTAACAAAGGTGAGGATAATCATATGGCATCGCACAATTAATATGATTCCTTAATAGCAAAAAGTAAAAATATTGATCTCATACCTCCATTACCAGATTACACATAAAATATTTTCTTCAGTACCAGATGAATGCAGAGAACCTCTTCAGTATCGGATGAACACAGATGTCTTCTTCAATACCAGATGAACACAAAGAGCTTCTTACATTCTGGATGAACAAAAATGTCTTCTTCAGTACCAGATGAATGCAAATATCTTAGTGAAATCTTCAAATTGAGATTTTGTAGGCTTCCTCTTGTAACTTAGCATATTCTAAATGTCTAGGTAGAGTAGATCATGATAATGGTTGATGTTGTATGTGAATTAGTTTATTGGAACAAAAAAGAAAATTAACAATACACAATGGTACATGAATTCAAAAATTGCGATGGAAGTGGTAGAAACTGAGGCAAAAGAAGTCACTGATCAGGTTCCAAGGTTTTGCAATCGAATGGGATTTTTTAGTTGGATATCTTCCTCTTCTTGGGATCATGTTGATATTTATTTCCTATTTCCATTTCCATTTTATTGGAAAATCACCTAACTACTATTTTTCTATGGATTTTTCTCTATCCTGGATCAATTAATACTCACCGATATTTTCGATTTTTAGGAGTTTGAAAAACTTAAAGAAAAATACATTCACTCTCCTATGGATTTTTCTCGAGCCTGGTCTAGTTCATGCTCGTCGGTGTTTTCAATTTTTAAGAGTTTGAAAACTTGAAGAGAACTCCACTCTCCTATGGATTTTTCTTGAGCCTAGGCTAGTTCATGCTCGCCTGTGTTTTCAATTTTTAGGAGTCTGGAAAACTTCATGAAAAATCCATAAGGCCCCCTTTTCCATAGATAATATACCAAGGCTAGATAAAGGAATAACTTATACCTGCTAGATGTTCTCCTTATTTCTTATCTGCATGCGAACACATTAAACTCTTGTTTTCATTAGTAACACCAAAATCATTGTATGTTAGCACACCTATATACATATATGTAAAAAAATATTAACTATGAAGCCAAACTTATAGTGGTGGATCAGAAAGAGGAGAGTTCCCCTTTCCGACCAATTTTATTTCATAATTTTGAAGAACATGTTTGGTAAAATCCTTTTTTGATAGATGCTTATAATAAACTTTCAATTAGTGTCCATTTATAACAAAATAAGTTTGATCTACATCAATGGATTTTACCTAGACTGAGCCATTGTCATAAACTGCCTCTACCTCATAAGGTCCCATCCATCACGTTGATAGCTTCCCCTTGAAATTTTTGAACATGTTTTCGTACAAAAAAGGCCAGTCACATGGTTGAAAATTTTTCCTCTTAATGAACTGTTCATGCCATTTGGTTCTCTTATCCTAAACAAGCATTGTTATTTGAATTTCATATTGTTTTCATCCAATACATTCAACTCCATCAGCCTTTGTTTTTGTGTCTCATCCACATCCATTCCTAGTTGCATGGTTGTTCTAAAGGTCTTAAATTGGAATTATATAGGAAGGAGCACATGTTTTCCATAAACCAACTCATAAAGGGAAATCCTCGTTGTGTTTCTCCAGGTTTTCCTATAGGCCCACAAAGCTTCAGATAACCTATCAGTCCATTCTTTATGATGCAGTTGTATTGTCTTGGTGAGAATGGATTCAGTAACTTTATTAATGGACTCTACCTGCCCATTTTCCTATGGATGGTAAGGTGTATATTTCTGGTGCTTGATTTGGTATTTCTCAATGATAGTTTTAACCAGTTTAGAAGTAAATTGGGTGCCTTGATTAGTTACTATTTCCCTTGGTACACCAAAATGGGTAAATATCTCTTAAAATAGCAAATAAAAAATAGATTGTTCATTAGCATAATATTGCACTTTTTCTTCTACCCATTTTTTTATATAATCCATACATACCAGAATATATTTCTTCTTTTTAGACATGTGAGAGATTGGGCCAACAAATTTTAATGCCCATTTATCAACAGGTTCAATGACTACATGTTCTTGAGGAGGCATTTCATTTTTTGTGGTATATTTCCCCATTCTTTGACAATCAACGCATTTTTCCACATATCTGTTTTCATATTTAAAAATTGTGGGCCAATAAGACCCGGCTTGTAGTACTTTATATGCATTCATTTTGTCTACAAAATGTCCACCACACAGCTAATTATTGCAATCTTTTAGAATGTGTTCCATTTCATCCTCTCGTAAACATATTCTGATCACTAGATCTGGTCTAATATGGTATAAACAATCCTCATGCTGCATATAGTTAGCACTAAGTTGTATGATTCTTTGTTTTTCTCTTGAAGAAAAATTTTGTGGCAGCTTCCCTATAACTAGGTAGTTAGCTACATATGCATACTAAGGTGTAAAAGTAGAAATAGAAAATAAATTCTCATCCACAAAATCATCAATAACCGGTGCATTGTCACTTGTATGAACAAGTCTAGATAGAAATTCATCGACAAGGCTATCTCTTCATGGTATGTCAATGATAGTAATATTAAATTCTTGCAGTAGTAACAACCATATAGTAACACAGGCATTAGTCATAGGTTTATTCATTAATAATCTAATGGTTGAATTTTTTATGTGTATAAAAACTTTGTACCTTGTTATATAGTGTCAGAACTTATTAATGGCATTAACTACTGATAATAATTCCTTCTATGTGATTTTGTAGTTTAGTTTTGACGTAGGAAAGATATTCTTGCTGACAAAGTAAATGGCATAGGTAATTTTATTCTCTCTTTGGCACAAAAAACCCCCAAGGCTATGTCTAAGGCATCAATACAGATGTGAAAAGGGAGGCCCCAATTTGGTCCTCTCAGAACTAGATCAGTTCATAGTTTTTGTTTAAAAGTTTGAATGGAAATTTGACACTAGGAATCCCACTGAAAATATGCATCTTTAGTTAAAAGTTTGAACATGGGAGTGGCTATTGTGATACATTTTTTAATAAATCTTCTATAGTATTCGGCGTGCCCTAAAAATCTTATGACTTATTTTTGAGAACTAGGAGTTTTTATTTGAGCAATTATTTCAATCTTGGAAGGGTCTACTTGTATCCTAGCTTCGAAAATATGATGGCCTAACACAACAAGCTCAGTAAGAATCATCCTATATTTATCATTCCTAAGGGAAAGGTTGGTCTCTTCACATCTAATTAAAACTTTCTCTAGGTTGTCTAAAGCGTGTTGGAAATCTTTCCCATAAATTATGAAGTCATCCATGTATACTTCCACACAGTCTTGCATTAGATATGAAAAAATAGAAAGAAAATCCCTTTGAAATGTGGTAGGGGAATTACATAACCCAAAAGGGAGAACCCTATAGGCATAAGTACCCCATGGAAAAGTGAATTTTGTCTTTTCTTGATCTTCGTGTGCAATTTGGATTTGACTATACCCACTGAATCCATCCAAAAAGGAAAAAAAAATCCCAGTCAAGGTATCCAGTACCTAATCAATGAAAGGTAATGGGAAATAATCTCTAAAGGTGGCTTTATTCAGTTCCCTAAAATCCACATAGGTCCTCCATTTACCATTTTTCTTAGGTACAATGACTAGTGGTGGCACCCACTTACTATCATAAATAGGGTAAATGAAGTTAGCATTTAAGAGCTTTCGAAGTTCTTCTTTTACTATATATTTTAGGGTTGGGTTCATCCTTCTTTGAGGCTACCTTACTAGTCTAATTTCATCAATTGTATAGATGTGATGCGTGCAGGTGTCTAGCTGAATCCCTTTCATATCATATTAATCCCATGCAAAAGCATCACAATGTCGTTTAATCATTTGAAATAGTTTTTCTTGTTGCTCTAATTCTAGACCAGAATTAATATATAGAGACTTTCCAAGGTAAATTTCAATAGCATGGACAGATGACTCTTTTCCTTCATTTTTTTGTTGTTGTAGCAAACAATGTGCCGATAGAAGAATGACATGTTTCCTGAAGTTCAAAGATAAAGATATGCTCATATTCTTGAAAGGATTGTGGAAAATCAATACATCTCATTGTGGCTAAGAACAAGTTCAAAACTTGATCTTTGGTTTTCTCTTGAAGGAATTTAGATTTTTCAGTTGTTAACAATGGTTGAGTGCATTCCTCCTCCCCGTATGGGTTTTCTATCCATAAAGGAACTTTTCTAGCAGGTTGGGAAGGAGGAAATAAAACAACCTGTTGGCTTTGATATTTGTTAGAAAATTTCATCTCTCAAGACCTACATCCAATAAAGGCGTCAACAGTGGCTAGCAAAGGTCGACCCAATACTATTGAATGTCCATTTTTGGAGGATTTTGAAGGGATTACAAAGAAGGCTAGTGGATATTCCCAGGAATCTATTCCAATTGTTATGTCATTCAAGATTCCTATAGGTTTAAGGATAGATTTTTCTGCTAATTCCAATAGTGTTTGAGTTGGCCTCAAGCCTTCTAGCTGCAATTTTTTCATAATATCCACAGTCATGAAATTTATTGTTGCACCTAGATCAACAAGAGTGTTTGGTAAAGATGTATCATTGATCTGTGTGGTCACTACTGGGTTTCCAGGATCAGTCTACTTAGAAAGCATCCCTAACATGGTTTCTTATAATTGGCCAACTACTTTTATAATACTAGGGATCCTTCCTCTTTCTTCCTGGATTTTCAAAGCGAAAATAACTTACAATCTTGGCATAAATGGGAATGTCTTTCATTACATATAGAAAGGGTATCCTTACACAAATATTTCGTAACTCAACCTCTAAGTCATATTTTGGCAAGACCTCGAGCTTTTTAACAAGTAATATTTCCAGATAAGGTGGTTGGGTGACCTCCTAAGATGGTCGAGGTTGTAAAGTAGAATTGATTAATACTGTAGGAGGGATTTCTTCCTCACCAAGAGGAAAATCTTCTTCTTCTCTTCCAAGAGGTTAGTTTGTTGGAAGTTCTTATTGAATGATGGCTGCAAGTCATATTTTATTTAAGATCTTCCTGGACTTAAGTCAAATCTCATTGATTGGAGCTAAATTTATGGTATAAGTAGGAAAGGTTTGTCGTTCCATATTCTGCACGGGTTGATCTGGTCTATTATTAGGGTTTGGAATGGGATGTGCATGCAATTGAATAGGTCGAGAGGGGTTTGGATTTTGTGGAATTTGTTTTTACTTGGATTCATGGGTAGATCCAGTTGTTATGTGTTTGGATTGGTAGGAATATATTATTGAGGAAATGGATTAATGGGAAGAGCAGGTTTTTTTGAACCTGGGTTCATGGGAATTTTTTTTTAGGGAATGAAGGTAGGAGGGGTGGATTAAACCTTGGAAATATTTGAGAAATGTTTGAATGATATTATGTGTAGGTTGGGTAAGAATTTTTTTGGTATGGTTGTGAAGGAACATTACCATAGGTAGTCCCCCTCCAACCTTGTTGCCAAGAATTTCCTTATGGTGGTTGAGGCACTGACTGAGAGTAAGGAATTTGAGGAGCCCATGGTGTTTGAGTGAATTGAATGTAGAGATCCTAGGACATGGAGGGGTTTTATTGCCTCCATGGTCTCCTAGGGGATAACATGTATCTTTTGGTTCTATTCCCCATTTTAATATAGCTTGCAACCCAAGCAATGAGAGAAATTCATTTGTTGAATGCTTATCCATGCAAATTATACAAACCTCTAAGGTATTCAGAGGGCATTCTTTTTTAGGATGTTTGTTCCTACAACAGGGGCAAAAGATAGCCAATGTAGTGTTTTTTTGTTCTTATTTCATTTTATTATTGAGGATATCTAGCTGGTTACTAATGGTACTAAGGATATTAGTTTTAAAATTTTCCAGCAGATTCCCCAATTCTGTCCCGGTTACTCCACTTGTGGTGGGTTTGAAAACTATACTTGTAAGTTCCCTTGGACTTTTTCCAACTTTAGCTTGACTAAGAGAGTAATTTTTACAGTATTAAGCAATTTCATCAAATGTTTTTTGGTAAAAATCACATGTGTTCATGAGTTTAAGTACTTCTATGCAGTCATCCCGCACTCCTCTTAGAAAAATGGATCTAATTGTGGCTAGGTCAAGATAATTTTTCTTGGATTTTTGGTAGTTACAAAGGAATATTTCTAAATAGTATTCTATAATTTCTTATTCATTTTACTGCATTATAAAGATGTCATTCCAGACATTCCGAGGCCTACAGTAGTCCTGGTACTTCTAAAGAAAGGTTGATTTCATGTCATCCCAAGATGTAATAGTTTTCTCCCCTAGACTTGTGAACCATCTTAATGCTAAGTTTTTCAAGGTAGCTAGGAAAAGTTTCAATTTTTGATAATTATCTGTATAATTATAACTTCTAAAAAATATGTCAAATTCGAATAAAAATGAATCAGGGTCTTCATATGTCATATCGTTGAAGTGAGGTAACGATGACAACAAAATTTTATTCATAGTGTCATTCCTGGTAATGTAAAGAATTGGAAATCCAAATGTTTATGGTTCATTATTTTGTGGATTTTCAACTATTCCTTCTTCTCCTTCAATTATTCCTTCCCACAATTTAAATTTTGTAGGAATAGTAGATGCCTCTCCTCCAAAAAATGATGGTTCAACCACTAGATTCCAAGGTACTGCCTCCATTGCACTCTGAATTTCCTCTACCATTGTCTCAGTTTCTACTCCAAGTTTATTTTCTTATGACTCTTTTGCTACTTCCACCGGAATTTTCTCCTTTAGAGTTTCCCTTGCATAGCGATTGGAAAAATTAGTTGGGTTAAAAATTTTAGGACCAAAAATATTTTCTGGGATTTTTTATGAAACAAACCCACCCTTCCTATCTCTAATTATTTTCATAAAAACAAAAACATCAAACTTTAACTACTTACCAAAAAAGAGGACAAATTAACTTTGGAGCGACCCCACCAAAGTGGATGCTCATGTTCTTACCTCTCATCCTACCTTCTTATTTCTGCCCTTAGGTCATCCTCCATATCACTCAAAAACCATCAAAAAAATCTATTACCATTTACAGCTCCTTGGAAACGACGTAAAAAATGTTGGGGAAATTATATGAATGATATATATATATCGCCACAATACTTAATTATCAACCAGGGAATCATAATCAGTAGATTTGATGCACTATATGTGTCGACAATAGATAAGATCCTATGTCTGTTGAGTATAGTCTATATATGGAGTACTTTAAAACTAGCACTTCATTCTACAAATTCCAATATAACTTCATCACACAATCAAAAGAGAGGAATCTCACAAATGAATGACAAAACTGTAAACTTAATTTTCTTTCTCAGGTAACTATTTTATCCATTTAAAAGCTCATGAAATTGAAAGATGGATTTTATCTATGTTTCCTATAGCTTATATTAATCTCAATCATTATATTGAAATCAATTTATTACATTCAAACATTAACTAAGGTAACCAAAACTAGTATAGGAAATGTATGATGAGATTCTTCAGAATCGACACATTTATATGAATGGTGAGATGTATGATCTTGATCTTCCTGCTCTTTAAGATAGAAATCAATAATTAAATGTGTAGCTTTAAGAAATACAATTTTCATTCATAAAAACTAAGGAATTGACACTCATAAAATAAAACTGAAATTGTATCAAACACTGAAACATTCTCACACTAAATAATAACTTGAAAGAGAACTTGCCTTGATGGCTTTGGTGGGCTCTTGTCGAGCTACCAATGAAAGCTTAAAAACTCAGAACTAAGAGATTGATTAACACATTGAACTCATCAATTGTTGCTTATTTCATTACTTTAAAGAGAAAGATTATAAAATTTAATGATTCGACAGCATAACAATACTGTGTAAAATATTAATGCTAATTTTCTCTGTCTCTATTCAACTTGCTTCTCACTCTCGCTAACTGGTTAACATCTACAAACCCTCTCTTATAGAGAAGTGGTAGTTAAAACCAAAGTTACATGAGATAAAATCAAATATTTACAGTTGGACTTTAATGGGAATTTTAGGCTTCATCCTCATGACACGAAGTGCATGAGGAAGAATAAAATATCAATTTTATATGAAAAGGAGATGCCTTCAACAAATCTCTTGGTTCCATCGAAGGTTGTTCATTGAATTACTAAGTTTGGAGATGAAGTATGGTACTAGAATCAGACAGAGGAACATTGGTACCGGAACAAAACAATATAACATGGGTACCAGAATTAAATGGTAGAACAACTGGTATCAAAATCAAACAGAGGAACAACTAGTACCTGAATCGAAAAATATGATGAGCATGATAGCCAAGATCTCAGGCCACTGATCAAGTGCCAGATCGGTGTACGCTTGTAGTGAGTGTAGTTGGTGAGAAAATTGCTCTTGGTCAAGTGCCATATGGGTGCACAGGTGTTTGACATAGACCCGAGTGCCGGATTGTTGAAGAGGCCGAAAAAATAAGAACATAAGTACTGGATCGTTGAACTACACGAGTACCAGGATAGCGAACTACCCGAGCCCTGGAATTTTAAACGAGTACGGGATGAGTAGGAGTGGAAATCTAAAGATCTATGTGAGTCAACCCAAGGAATTAGAGAGTAAAAGATCAAATAACATTATTTTTACTATAAGAAAACATAGAATTTGTGTTTTGAAATATAGATTACCTCATATAGACATTATAAGGCTAAGACAACTTCCATGTCTTCGGCCTTTATATTATGCTCAAATTTACAAAATTATGTGTTTAAAATGTGTTTTTGCTCCTAAAACTTGCACCAATGAGTTCAAAACACTCAAAAATTGTACCTTAGCCTCTTTCTACTCCTGATTTGGTCAAACATTGGCTTAGTTATGACCTCTACAAGTCTGCTCCACAATTTCCTCCCTACATTTAGCTAACTGGTACTAAATCAGGCTAATTGGAACTAAAAATAGAAAATCTGCTAGATTTGTCAGAACCACCAATTAATCTTGGATTAGCTTAATTAAACTTGCTTATCCGCTAATTAAACTTGATTAGCGCTAAAGCTGGTGCTCCACTAATAATCTAGATTAACACTGATTAAACGTGATTAGAGGTTACTTATTATGCATATTAATGTTAATTAAATGACGCTTAATGATTAAGCATCTCCCGTTCTGCCCTCGGTCCTGGGTTAAGGTCACTTGTCTTGGGGGCTAGCCCCCTCTGCCCCCGTCGATGATCATTTCAAACTTTAAATAACAATGGTGAATGTATGGGGTATGGAACTTGGTGTAGGCATGGTGGTGGCGCGACTTATTAGCTGGGCGAAGGTCTCGTGTTAGACCCCCACCCGATGCTTCCGGTCCACAACAAAAAATTTTACATAGTCGTGAGGAAGAAATGTGGTGGCCCTAGGCTAAGCTACATGCCTCCTCCTCATTGGCCCAAAACAAACCAATGAAAAATTCCTGCCTGATATTGCCAGCTGACTCGCACTTGTGACCGAGTCATTCTTTGGATCAGATGGTTGACCAGAGTATTTGTCTAGTTAGCATGCCACATTAGCAGTATGAGCTGCTGATTGGGCTCCTTATCTGCATTTTTTTTTCCAAATTTGTCTATTTAGTAAAATGAACAAAACTCATTTCTGAAGCCATAGGGAGTCTATTTCGCGCGAAACGAGTTGTGTTGTATTTAGAACGACGAACATTGCGCGATCGTTCAAGTTTTGAGTCATTATGAGAAATTTGATTTTTTAGCATAATTCTGAACACCTGATCAAATTCACCAACAAAAGGAGACTAAATATAAAGAACCACGATGACACTATTCAGGTTTTCTCTCCAGTGTCTTGTTTTTTTTTTATATTTGCGGGTGTTACTGTCAGTCAAATCTACCTGTCACCAGTGATCAAATGAGATATTTCAAAAAATGTATTATGGTGTTGAGTCCAATTTTTATGGTTTTAGTAGGTATTCAAATAAAAAATTGGTCACTAGATAGTGGTTTCTAGGACTATTACTTCTCCTTCCAAAAAATTTCACCTGCTGGTCATTACCATCTATCAGTTGGATGAGTCATCATTTCAAGGTCTCCATATTAATTTTAGTAATTCCTTCATGGTATTCATTCAACTCTGTGTCTTCATTAGGTCATTAGGGTTTCAGTCATCAAAATCAGTCATTTCATGCATAAATCTGGCAAATGAACGAGTAGTAATAGGGAGATTTCTCAATAAGGTTTGTTTCAAGTATAATTTTTATTAAAAATTTATGGCATCGTTGTCGGGGATGAAGTGATAGATCATCCCTGGGTGTACCATACTTCTTCATCGAATTTTAGGCCTATGGGTGATAGGCTCTAGATTTCGTGAAGGCTGATTCAAGTTGTAGAGAGCCAAAGTGCAGAAGTAAAAATACACTCGCTTCGAAAAGACGCACATGATCGAATCCTGATCCACATCCAGCTTCTCCCGTTGAAGATCCAGAGAAACTCATCAGAAAACAAAGACCTCGACGTTCCGAGACTCAATCAAGTTCATCTAATTTGGTAAGGTCTAGATCTTTTCCTATCGAGTTTTTTTCCCTAGAAGATATTCCTTCCAATCTAAAATTTGAATTATCTCTCTTTAGATAAAAATAAAAACATCCTTTTCCAAAATTGTGTTTTATCCCTTAAGGTTGTTTGAAGTCACATAATTATTTGAAGTTTTATTTGATTCTCTAAAGCTTGAAGATAATATATTTTCCGTAGAATCAAATTCAAAGTTAGATTTTGATAGGAAGGTTTGGAGTTAGTTTGATAAACTTAAACAATTAGCAAACCATCTACAATATACCTCCAAGAAGGCCTTCATATAGTATCAGCAGGATCTCTTGTTCGTTGATCCTCTTTTAGCCTCATTTAGCCATACCGCTGCTTCTACACCATCTATTTCCTTTCCTAGAAAAACACCTTCAATACCAACACTTCCTATTGTACCTACAAATTTACCTCCTAGAAAAACCATGGATAGATTTTCTCCATTGGTTTTGCCAGGCCAGCTTACTGACTTACCGCAGAATTATGGACAAAGAATTTATCTCTTTGATGGAACCACTGATGTTACAGCGAGGCAACACATTGATAAGATTACTAATTTCATTGATTTAGAAGAAGAAGACAACGATGATTCCAAGATGAGAATCCTTGCTCAAAGTTTCTCAGGGGAAGTAAAGAAATGGTTTAGAGCTTTGGAAGTTGGTTCAGTGCAGAATTCACAGCAGTTGATGAATATTTTCCTCGCTAAGTGGGAGGAAAAGAAAAATCCACTCCAGATTTTGGCCGAGTATAATTCAATGAAGAGACAGGCTAATGAGTCAATCCACGACTATACCACTTTCTTCAACAAGGTATACAACTCCATTCCCATTAATATCAAACCTCCACCGGATTTGGCCTTGTTGCACTATCCATATGCCTTTGACACAGACATGGCATATCAGCTCAGAGAAAGGAACCCTACTTCATTGGAGGAGATGCAGAAAAAATCACTCCGTGCAAAGCTAATCTTCTGATTAAGAAGTCAAATAGTAAAGTGGAGAAGAGAGTTACAATAAAAGAAGAGCCATCAAGTTCATCTGAAACAAAGCTAGATAGTTTGATAAGAACTGTAGAGAATATGGTGGATAGAATGTCAATTTCGGAAGGACAACAAGATAATCAACCCAAGAATCCTAACTTCCGAGGACAACAAAAACAACCACAGTTTTAGATCATAGGAGAGAGAACAGAGAGCTCCATATCAGCAAGCTCAACAACAAATCTAGACTCCATTACAACAGAACTATGCTCAAGCACCAAAAGAATATGATGATATTGTTGAAGATAATCTTCTCTTTTCAAAAGATCAGGGACTTATTTACCTTACAGAGGATGATGAGTATATCGAAGAAAATTATGTGCCAGATGATCATGAAATTGTCGTTGCAAATGATGATGGGTTGGAAATCCAATCTGATGACTATCAAAGGGGGTATCTAAATTCTCTTAGCGCACAACAGAGACAATACACATTGAGAAGACGAGATGTTCCTTTTACTCCATCTCAAAAGAGGAAAACTCAGAAAAAAGATACTCAGCCCAAACAAAATCCTCAAGCTAGTCAAAACAAGGAAAATGAGCCTACTGCCATAAATCAGAGCAAGAACAATGAGGCATATATAATTACATAAAATAAGGATAAAGAAGTGCAAAGGAAGGAAAGTCCAACAAAAGAGCAGCCTGAAAAGTGGGATAACATCGTGAAAGAGGTAGAAAAACAATCCAACTTGTTTAGCTTAGAGAGTGAAATTTCTAAGTTAAAGGTGTCCATTCCTCTCACTGAACTTGTTAAAAATGATAGATATAAATCTCAGATTGCTAAGTTATTTAAAGTAGACCACATGTCATACATGGTCAATGTTAGTGATGACCATCCGAACTTCTTTTTGGTCCAGCGATAGATGGAAACCTTGAAGATAGTGAAGTCCCTAATTTTTATCTTAGTTTGAGAGTCCATGATTACATTCTCCATAATTCCATGCTATATTTTGGGGCTTCACATAATTTAATGCCAAAATTTATCATGGATAAGTTGGGGCTAGACATAACCCGACCATATCATGACCTCTATTCCTTTGATTCTGGTAGAGTCCATTGCCTTGGTCTTATCAAAGATTTTGTTGTTTCCTTGGATCAAATTCCCACTAAAAATTTGTTGATGGATGTTGTAGTTGCTGACATACATCTAAGGTATGGCATTTTGCTTTCACAGTTTTGGGGAGCCAAATTGAGAGGTACTTTACAGCTTGATTTTTTATATGCAACAATTCTGGTATTTGGTTGGCTTAGGAAGCTATATAGAGAGGTGAAAATTAAGTACATGATTACTAGTAAGGATAAGCCTAAGAATCACCCAATTCACTCTGTACATACTGATTTAGAATCATTTATATTGTATAATGATAGTGGTACTAATGATTTAGATATTTAACTTGTAGAAGGTGAAGACATTTCAGAGTTAACAAATAGTGTACAAGTAGCCTTGAAAGAAGAAAATGGAAATTAGAATTAAAAAAACTTGCAACAAAACACTTCGAAGAAAAATACATAAGAGTCACATCAGGGATCAGTTGATCCATATAATTATAAAGATCATATTGAGACAACCAATAAAAAATAATAAGAATTTCAGCCCGCAGAATTTCAGTTTCCCAATGATGAGCAAGGTCTTTGGACCATGGATTTTGATGGTGCTTTGGGGAAATATGGAGCTGGCATCATAATATGAATATGTAGCCCTATACATCAGTTAGAAAAATTCCTAAGGAATGTAATATTATTTTCCTACAAGCTAGCCCTTGATTTCTCTAACAATGAAGAAGAATTTGAGGCCTTGATCATCGGTCTCCGAATTTTAAAAAGGCTAGGTGCGAAAAGAATCATAATATATGGCGACTTCGAGTTGGTAATAAAGCAGATAAAGGGGAGTACCAAGCCAAACATCCTTGGATGAGAGCTTATCGAAATATTGTTCTTGATGTTTTGAAATTTTTTCTAGAATATAATTTGTCTTTGATTCCTAGAAGCCAAAATTTCATGGTTGATTCTCCTGCCACAACGGCTAGTGATTTTAAGATTCCAATTCATTCCACTAAGAATTTTGAAATTCATGTGAAGATTGCCCAAATTTCCCTGAAAATCTCAGATATTGGCAAGTATTTTGGGATGACAAACAAATTAATAATTTGCTGCAGATGGAAGAGGAGTTTGCTAACTCCCACATGGATGAAGTGTACAGTGAAGATGATCAAGTAATTGAGGTTGTCGTAGTTGAAGGAAAACAACATTCCACGAGGTTTAGTGCCTTTGGAGGAGTTTTTTGATCATGATGATGTGGCCAAAAATCCCACGATGGTCCCCATAGAAACATGTGTCGAAGATGTGAACATTGATATAATGGAGAAACCCAATATGGTCAAGCTATTAAGATCGTTGTCCCCTGAGTTGAAAGGTAAATACACAGCTCTCTTGAAATAATTTTCTGATGTGTTTTCTTGGGAATATTTAGATCTTAAGGTGTACGACAAATATATCATCCAACACACGATTCCAACCAAGATGGATCAAAAGCCTTTCCACCAAAAGTTGAGGAGAATCAATCCCAAGTTGTTTCCATTGATTGAAAAAGAGTCAAAAATACTTTACAAGGCATGTATCATAGTTCCTATTCCATTTTCAGATTGGATGTCTAATTTTGTGATGGTTATAAAGAATACAAGAGAGATTTGTCTCTGCATTGATTTCAAAAATCTCAACAAGGTGTCATTAAAAGAAAATTATCCTTTGCCAAAGATGGATCACATCTTGGAGAGGGTTGTTGGAGCTTCAAGGATCTCACTTCTTGATGGATATTTAGGATACAATTAGATCTTGGTTCATGAATATGACCAAGAGAATATAACATTCACCACGCCATGGGGTACCTTCATGTATTCCAAGATGCCATTTGGGCTCAAGAATGCAATGGCTACTTTTCAGCGGGCTATGGACATCACTTTCTCGAATGAGAAGGATGTGTTTCTTGTAGTTTACCTTTATGACATCACGATATTTTCAAAGTTAGATGATGAAAATTTGCACCATTTGAGGATAGTATTTCAGAAATGCAGAAAATTCAACATCTCCTTGAATTCAAAGAAAAGTTTATTTGCCATGGAGGAAGGTAAATTACTTGGGCATATTATTTCAAAGGATGGTATTCACATTTATCCCTCTAGGATCAAAGAAATTAAACAATAATATTTCCCACGGAACAAGAAGGAGATTCAATCTTTGAATGGAAAGATAAATTTTTTGAGGAGATTCATTCCCAATCTCACTGAGCACCTAAGAGATATGACTGACATGTTTAAGAAGGACAGAGGTAACATGGTCAGAACATGCTAATGAGTCATTTAATTCAATGAAATTTTCTTTAACACGTGCTCCCACACTGATCAACCCTGATTATAATTTAGATTTCATAATCTTTTAATTCTCTTTCGAGCACTCATTGGCTATTGTACTAATGCAGAAAAAATATTCCAAGATGGAACAACCAATTGCATTTTTCAGCCAGACCGTTAGAGATGAAGCGCTAAGATATAATGTAATTGAGAAGAAAGCCATAGCCTTGGTGAAAGCACTGAAAGATTTCTGGGTATTCATTTTACATTCTCACATCCTAGCCTATGTTCCAAATGCAGCGGTAAAATATGTGTTGATGCAAACAAATCCAGAAGGGAGGCGAGGAAAATGGATTGCAGCCATGCTTGAGTATGATTTGGAGATTAAGCCGAAGAAGTTGATCAAGGGGCAGTGTTTGGCAAAGCTGATGGCGGAATCAAATCTGCATGTGCTAGATATAAATCTGATTTATGCACTTTCTGATGAAGAAGTTGGTGAATTGATGACACGAGTATCTCAAATTTTCCTCTCATCACCTTGGTATGTTGATATAGTTTATGTTTTGCAACATTTAAATCCTCTGGTTGGTGTGTATAAAAGCAAAGGTATATCATTGAAATTAAAATCTTCGAAGCATTGTATTTTAGACAGTGTGTTGTATTGGAAATACCTGGGAGGTGTCTTGTTGAATTGTCTCATCGAAAGTGAAGTGAAGGAAGTGATGATTGATTTCCACAAGGGTGATTGTGGCAACTATTTATATTGGAAGACCACAAAAAACAAAATCTTAAGGGTTGGTTTCTATTGGACCACTCTTTTTTCTTATGTGTACAAGACCGTGATGATCTGTCACGAATGTCAAGTTTTCCAAGGAAAGAGGAAGTTTCTCTTGCTTCCTTTGCAACCCATATCAGTCCAGGCACCATTTCAACAATGGGGTCTTGATTTCATCGATGAGATCAATCCTTCATCATTCACCTATCACAAGTGGATTCTAACGGCTACAAATTATTTTACGAAGTGGATTGAAGAAATCCCAACCAAGAAAGCAATTGATTTGGTTATTATTCAATTTTTGGAGTCTAATATCTTGTCCAGATTTGGTTGTTCGTAGAAAATTATCATAGATAACACAGTTGCATTAAAATCCAAAAAGATGGTCGAATTTTGTGAGAAGTACAATATAAGTTTGGGACATTCGATGACATACTACCCACAAGGTAATGGTTTGGCCGAGTCTTCAAATAAATATTTTGTCAACATTATCAACAAGATGCTAGAGGTAAATAAGAAACATTGGCATAAGAAGCTCATTAATTCCTTAGGGGCAGAAAGAGTAAGCAACAAGAAGTCCATAGGCATGTCACCTTTTGAGTTTGTCTATGGGATTGATACAATATTTCCTACTTCTCTCACTATTCCAGTCATGAAGATGTTGCAGGAAATTGGCAGCGATCCAAATGATGTTCAGCGGCAGATAAATCAAATGATCCATTTACAACAAACTAGGGAGGAGGTGTTTCAAAAAACTTCCAAGCTTCAGGAAAGAATCAAGAAAGTGTATGATCGCAAGAAAAAGGTAGATGGATTCAACATTGCTGATGTAGTCCTTCATTGGGATGCAAGAAATGAAGATGAAGGGAAGCACGGTAAGTTCAAGAATTTATCGAAATGACCATACAATATTTCAGCTTCAAGAGGAAAACATGCTTACCTATTAGAAGAAATGAATGGACAAGATTGTGGAGGAGGACTAGTCAATGGTAGGATTCTCAAGCACTACCTATTTTGATCAAAATTATGAAATTTTCACTATCATTGTACATATCAGTTTACTTTTCCTGCCAAAGTGTGAAGGAGTTAATCATCAAAGTTTGGAGCTCGAGTTGAAGGCCATAAATTTTCTATGATTGACGGTTGATTTCTAAGTACAATAAGTTTTTATTTATTTATTTATTATTTATTATTTTTATTATTTTATTTTATTTTATTTTTATTTTTATTTTTGATTTTTATTTATTTATTTATTTATTTATTTTTATTTTTTTTCTGTCAGAGTGAGTTCAGTTTTTCGGATAGTTTTCCTTTTTGGGTTTAGTCTTTGGATTTTGACTCCATGCCCAATGATTAGGCTACTTGGTCTACAGTGTTCTTGACACCTCCAAGGAGTTTCCATCCCCAGTTGGAGATAATGTTAGTGTCAATCAGTTCTGCTTATCACCAGTGATCAAATGAGCTCTTTCAAAAAATTTATTAGGGTGTCGATTCAAATTTGTATGGTTTCAGTAGGTCTTCAAACAAAAAAAAATTCACTGGCTAGTGGTGTCTAGGAATATTACTGCTTCTTCAAAAAAATTTCACCTGAAGTCATTACCATCTCTCAGTTGGATGAGTCGTCATTTCAAGGTCTCCATATTCATTTCAGTCATGCTATCATGGTCTTCATTCAACTTAGTGTCTTCATTAGGTCATTAGCGTTTCAGTCATCAAAATCAGTCATTTCATGCATAAATATGGAAAATGAACGATTAGAAATAGGGAGATTTCTCAATAAATTTTGTTTAAAGTATAATTTTTATTAAACATGATGTAATAAGTTCTAAAAGTTCCAAATCTGCATAGAAAGTTTCAAAGCTACATAGTGTTCAAAGTAAAAGTGAAAAACATGCAGTGGGTCATCCCAGTACTATGAAGAAAACTGACTACCACAAGCCATAAAAGAGCATTTCAACTCATTCACCTCATTGATAAAGAGCTCTCACTCATCAGAAAATACTTCCTCAGAAATTTCAGGGTCAAAATACACTCCAAAAATTGATGCCATACATCCACACTGTGTTTGCTAACCTACACACTGTGTTTTCCTCTACACATTGTGTTTTCAGTCCAGAGGCATCAAACCTATTTTCAAAGGTTCTCAAAGGCCATCCAAGTGTCCATCGCCATTCTACAAGTAATTTACGGGTCCTTGACCCCTCCAATCAACTCAATTTTCTTGTTTCTATAGTGAAAATCCTCCATTTGTCCCCACACTTTGTTTTGGTGGGTGACCCTTCTTTTAAAGTTTTCAACGTAAACACGCCTATCCCATAGAGCTTTTACCCTCCCTCACACTCAAAAGCAACTCCCATAGCCTTCACACCCCCTCACTCTCATTTCTTAAGCTCCAAAACCTAAACCCTACCCTAACGCTATGTTTTTGGTAGATTTCCTAGCTAGGACTGTGTTAAAAATTCCCTAGCCTAATTCCCATACCCAATTTATCCCATTCCACTTCCCTAAATGTTCCCACTCCCATTTCCCTTCCCTAACCCCTTCAACCTATCGCCTCACTCAATTCCCCTATTTTTTCCCACTAGGGTTTTCTCCTTGCAAACTATCAACATGGAGGAGAAGAAGCCCTATAACAAAGGAGGCCACATTTCTAGGTATGAACCACTAAAAAAAAATGAAATAATGTCTTCCCCACTTGCCAAAAAATGTTTTCAAAATGTTGGGTGCATGAAGTTTTGTGAGCAAATTGAAAGGGTCAAATACCATGCCAAGCTCACTAGTTTTTTTTCCACTCACTTAAAAGGAGATAAAGTCACAATTACAGGGGTGAACTTCACAATCACAACTGAAGCCATAGCTATAGAAATAAGGATACAAAGCAATGGTGAAAATTGGTTCAAAAACCTAGATTTGGATATGCAAAATTATAGACCTTACATCAAAGCTCATTACAAATATGACATCAAGAAAGTTTTTCCTTTTGATCATCTTCTTGACAGGTTTTCTCCATTGATGAGGGTCCTTATGAGGTACTTTACATGCGAGGGTATATTTTATATTTTTTACAAGTATCATGTCATATTTCTCATGCACTTCACAGGGATAAACCTCTTAACCTATCGTATTATCTCCACAAGAGCTTGGCTAAGATAGCAGGGAAGGTGCAACATAGAAAATGTAATCAACAAGCGAGTCTCTTTCACCATGCCCTCATCAAAATCATTGTTTTGCACCAGCTTGAGGAGAAGAACATCACTTGCGAGACATTAATTCAGTCTCATGACTTTTTTCCTTTTGTTAGTCAAACAACTAGCCAAGATATATCATCAACTACACCATCAACACCATCCAAACAAGTGGAGATTGGTTCATCTAGCAGAGTTTCAATGAAGAAACCCTTGAGGATTGAGGTGAAGAAAACCTATCAGAGAGGTAGGAGGCTTGTGTTTCATCCAAAAATTGTGGAAGGGCCTAAGGCTACATCAGCAACACAGAGATCACCAACACATCATGAGCCACTTTTGCAAGATGAAGGACCATCCCATCTTGACATTGACATGGCAGATTTGGAGAGGGATGAAGAGAAAAAATCCACAAAGCAGGTAATTATGGAGAAAGATAATGAGATTATAGAGCTTCAGGATAGCTTGTCCAGGGCCAACTTCATGATTTCAATCCTTGAGCAGGAAAACATGCAATTGAAGTTAAACCAACTAATTTTGAATAGACATAAGGTTGATGCTAGTGAAGAGGTAGCAAAAGGAAAAGAAATAGTTCATATTGATGATCCAGATGAGCATGAAAGATAGGTTATAAGGAAGTGGCCAAGAACTAGAGGCCTAAAGAGGTCACTTCAGCAACAAAAAGAGGCATTTCCACCAAAGGCACATATGACAGTGGATGAGCTTATACTAGCAGATATTGAGAAAGAAAGAGAGTATTGGCTAGGTAGAGTCAATGGACATCTGGAAAAGCTCTTAAATTGGGTGAAAAGAGACAAAAAATTGCAAAGACACATGGTTTCTCGTTACTTTACAAGGAATCAAGTCTCCAAGATCAAGGTTAAACATTTGAAAGAAAAACTCAAGGAAACCCTAATCAAGCAAAAAGAGAAGACAAAGTTGGATCTACTTTCTGATGCTTCCCTAATTTCTTGACATACCATATTAGGTATTCATGGAGCAATCCTAGACCAATTTTAAGGAAATTTGAAGAAATTTTCGTGAAAATTTAGTTTTTGAGAATTTTGACAATTTTGTGAAACAGTCACCCTATAAAAAATGCAGTGTGGGCCACGCTGCGTTTTTTATGGAGGCCTCCAAATGACATGAGGTCTACACCATTAGATTCATTTTTACCTCTACATCAATCCTAGCAAACTACAACTCCATTTCAACCTCTTCTCACAAGTCAATAAGTCAAAAAACCACCAAAAAATGACATTTCTGTCTCCTTTTTGAAGAGCACGCTGTGTTTCTAGAGTGTATGTGGGAGAATGAACTTTTGAGGGAATAAATTCAATCAATTTCAGTACTTTAAGACTCCATCATGTAGCCAACTCGAAGATCTATTTGCAACAATTTTCAAATCAGAATTTTGACTCCGGGAAGGGCTCCAAAACTAAGTTTGCCCTCACACGCTACATTTTCTCCTGGCACGCTACGTTTTCAGTAGAATTCGATGCATTTTCTCGTGAGAGCCATTTTTTGCAGTTGAATTGGTCCAATTTCACTTTTTCTCATGTAATTTATCGATCATGATAATCTAATGATGTTTTGAGATGTAATTAAGATGGTTAAAGGTAAATATGAGGTAGATACATGCTTGTAAAGGTCATAAATGGTCAAAAGAATAAGTTTTTATATCTTAGGGTGAGTCTTGTTCACCTCCCTAGTATTTAGGTTTTAGGTCAAAGGATCATGTGGTCAGTTCCTTCACTCATGAATTCAACCCCTAAGAGAGGGGAAATGATATTTTGTCTATATGTATGATTTTCTTAGTCATTTGACTGGTTGGACATCAGAGGTTTGAGACCATTGTAGCTTGTGCTTCAGCTTTAATTCAAAAATTCAGAGGAACAATTGCATCTATTATCTAGGAATTCAAGTGTAGTGAGTTTTTTATGTTGTTTTTTCTCGGTTATATTATTTTATGAATGATATATATATTCTCTCTCCATGCCTTACTTTCCTTAGTGATATTCCTAAAAGTTTGATAAGCAAAATTCTTTCGTGGCTCTATTTTGTTTAGGAAAATCATTTCATGTTTATTTCCTTCAGTTTTAATGAATTCATGATGCATGCTCATTAAGATCCTCTCCACTCTTTTAAAACCCTACAGTACACCGACAAAATATTAATCCATCACTAAAGCATTGTTACCTTTCTCCTTTATATATTTGAAATTGTAACCCTTTGATACATTTGACCCAGCTACCTTGTTTTCTTCCCTGATCCAACATTAAAAAAATCAAATTTTCAAAACCCTAGAGCTGACCTAACTAGCCTAAAATATACTCCTCATATAGTCAAATCCTTTGGTTGTGATCTTATAGAGAGAGCCCTCTCTGGTTTGGTAGGGCTAGCTACCAAACTGAAAGCTTGGTTTTAGGTTACCTCCGTCGACATCCATTCATCATCCTTGGGATGTTGTGGAGGCTAACAATGGGTAGAACCGTTGTCCAATTATCGGCGGTTTGTCCCTATATAACTGTTGTTGTGAAGCGTTTGGACCATTGACCGAAAAATTGCGGTGTATTGAAGAACTTTTTGAGCCCTGTGTATTGTGTGACAAAGAGCTTCTGCACTCTTGTGTGGGAGGTATAATGAACAGAGCTAGCTGGCTACAGACTTACATGTTCTCCCATAAGAATTTGTGTTATGGTTTTATTATATTTTTGGAAAAGATGTCGAGGATTTGATGGATCGTGATGCATCCTTGATAATTTTGTAATTCATGATGTAGAGGATGTGAGTGGTCCAACAATAGTGTGAAGATTCAGAGCACATTATGGTGCATTGGATTTTTGTAATTCGAAGGAGAAATTCATGGATTTAGAGATACTACAATGTGTGGTTTGTTTCAAATAGCTCATCCAAATGGACTTGTGTGTGGAGAAAAGGAAGGTGTTGTTAAAATCGATGATTATGTTGAAAACATCATAATTGGATCAAGACTGAAAGTATGTCTGTAGTTGATAATGGAGTAGCATGTGATAGTAAGAAAACTCTTTGTGATGAAGTATTTAATTATGAATGTGCAATATGCTTATGAGCTACTATATGATGATGAAAAATTTTCAAGCGAAGGTTGGTTACAGAAGTTGTAGGAGAAGAAACTTGTGGATGATTTTTTAAGTGGAAGAGTAACTCTTCTTACAAATCAATTGGAAGATCCAAATGAATCTGAGTATAAATATTTGGCAGAAGAATACAAAGATAAATTTGGAAAGAACCCAAATTATGACAAATTTTTAAATATCACTAATGTCTACCAATGTGTCGGTATTGGTAGTAGCTAGGATGAAGCAACAGGAAAATAAGAATATAACCTTAGTGACAAAAAGTGGTGTCACTAAGGTTCAATTAAGAAAATTGTCAGAAATTTTTAAAAATGATATTCTTGACATTATCAATTTTCAAATTAATACTTTTCAATTTACAAACAAGAAATAATATTAAAATTTAACTCTTTTTATTTTTTTTCTTAAATGTCAAAAAAATAGCCACTAAGAGAATGTCCTATAAAGAGTATTGAAATTTGTGTTATTTTTGTTGGGGAAAATTCAATGGAGAATTTTCCCTCCTTACCTAGTATCAAGGTGTTTTTTCAAGGAAGAAGCAAACAACAGGGAAAATGTGTGCACTCAAACCAAAAAAACCTTGGAAACCCAGAGCATCAGGTATGCCTTTACACCCTACATCTCAATTTACTCCATATTATTTTGGTAAGCAATACTCAACACAAATTCTAAATTCTATTATGCCTTGGAAAGCATGTCCTCCATAATAGGTCCAAAGTTATCCTTCAAAATAAGGATGGAGAGGAACCAAATATGGTGACAGACGTACTTATCCTTACCCTATGACATCACAAAAATCATAGCCCACACAATCACCACAACAATCAAATACCCCACAATTTCAACAACCATATCCTAGAAAAACACAAGCTCAACAAATACAACTTCCATAGCCTCATAAATTAAAAATTATACCCATTCAACCTCTAATACCAACATAATTTATCATTACTAGCTTTTAATCTAGACTACACTCTCTAATGGCTACCAACCTGACCAAATAAAAAACCTTTCATCCCCAAATAGATTGAAAAATAGAAGTGGTCAATAAGATGATTTTTCATATATTTCACATGTACAACTCCAAGTGTTCAAATATGTGGGATGAAATCCTTCCATATGTTTAGCATATCTATAATAGGGCTCTCCACATATCTATTGGCCACAGTCCTTTTAAAGTGCTTATGGGGTTCCAACCATTGGCCCAAATTTTTGTAGCACTTTCCATTGCATATTCATCAACAAAGTCCTCCTATTCCCAAACTAATACAAATAGAGAAGCCAATTTTTTTAATAGATCCAATACATTCAAAAACAAGTTCATGATATCCTACAAAAATATAGTGCCAAGTATAAGCAAAATCATGAATAACATCAAGTTCCACAAATTTTTTTGGTTGATGATAAGGTGTGGTTGTATTTTCATAAAGAGAAACTCAAATGGACCAATAGGAATATTATACCACTCTACTATGGGTGTTACATAATCACAAATGATGTGGGTGAAAATGGTTTTGAATTGGGTGTTTCCCCTTTCCTTGGCTTGCACTTGGTGTTTAATGTGGATCTGCTTCAACTATATTTTCCACAACTTATTACACTTCATAGGTAGCCAAGGAATTGGAATCCATAGAACTAAATAAAAATTTCATTAAATAGGCTACAACTGATCAAGTTATGCACACCAAGATGACCGATACTTTCCAGCAAAACATACAACTCTATCGAGTTGTCAAAGCAATGATGCTTCTTCCCAACGAAAGTGGTTTAATAAGATCTAAATTCAGAAGAAGTGTCCAAATCTGATGAGGGAGCGTGTTGTGATGGATACCCTTGCTTACTAATATTGGAGGATTGATCCATCTGGATATTAGTGAATCACCATGGTTAATAATTTTTTTCTACCATTGGTGGTTTACAGGCCAGTGGTTTTGGTAAACCATGGTATCTACCCATGGTATTTGAAACAATACAATTAGATTTTACCATATAAAACCATTCATTAATTTTTACGATATTTATTTATGCTATTCACCCATGATATTTACCAATGGTATTAAAAATATAATGAAAGTGCATGACTCTTTTTCACAAAGGAAAAAATCATAATTTTATTAGTAAAAACAAAATTACATGTTACACTTTGCAGTATTTCAAGTATCGGCAATAAGTTGCATCAAGAAGCTATAATACAATGGGGAGTATTTAAAATTTTCTCCCTTTTTTCTTTTCAACCTTTCACCATGGACCTGGTGATGGCGAGGTGGTAATAATTGTGAGTTGGTTCTCAATTATAATTGCTCCATTGTCCTTATCCGAATATGAAGTGTCTGAGTTATGTTGTCTTTTGTGTCCTTCACTTTCTTGGGCCCCTTGTTCCAATGATGCGTGAGCCGTGTTGTATGGCTCTTGCATCTCTTGTTCTTGTGTCTCAGCTTCAGTTGTTGTCTGATTTTTTTTCTTTTGGGATGGGTTCCTCCTCATCTTCTTCCATCTCCTGTTCTGGTTCATCTGATGGAAAATGCCAGCCCTTAGTTTTTCCTGTCTTTTTCTTTTTTCTATTATCTCTTTTAGCTTATGAACATGTGTTTTTTAAATTCCCTATATTCCTGCATATTCTGCATCTAAATGCAGTTTTTTCATAATCAAGATGCTGCGTCCATTTTTTTTGTTTATGAGATAGTAGGATGCACTCAGGAAGCCCCTTGCTGAGATCCACTTCCACACAAATGCATGCAAAGGTAAAGACTCTCTCCTCCATGCGTTTGGTATCAGTTTTTATGTAGCTCCCAATGATGTTGCCAATGCCAACGAGTACATATTCATTCCAGAACTGAAGTGGGAGGTTGTAAAGCGGCACCCAAACTGGTATTTTGGTGACCTCCATTGTATTTGCATCAAAATCTAGAAAAAATGGTGTGGTGAATAGTATGGTAGTCCCCCAGAACCACGGTCCAGCCTTGAGAATGTTTTCTCAGGCTTCCGAGGATAAGAAAGTGACAATGAAGAACCCCTTTGAACAGAGACGTATTTCACATTCCATTGTCCAGTTTGTGAAAATCCAATGAAATAGCTGCATTGGTTTTGGCCAAAAGAAGTTAAATATGCAAATAAGTGCTTGTGATTCAAAGATGGATCGATGTTCATCAATCTCAGTTATTTCCATCTGCAGTTCTGGAATCTGAATAAGTTGTTCCACAATGTACGGTTTTGGGGCATTTGCTGCCTGTGCTATTGGAGCAACAGATATGTATTTCCCATTTAGTATGTTCTTGTAGGATGGTCCTTTGGGGTGTTCATTACAGGTTGTGTTGGTTCCTCGAGTCCCTTGTGTTCTGTTCTGTCTAGCAGCACCACCTCTCAATCATAGATTGAGATAAATGGTGGAAGCAAGGTAAATGCCATAATCTCTGAGTGTGTAGGAATCCTGTAGAGATCTCCCATAATGGATGAGAGACTGTTCATGGATAGGATAGCCAGTGGTATCCAAAATGGTTTGCTTCAGGCGTGCAACCTGATCAGAATCTTGTATCCAAATCAATAAACTGTTGCCCATAGGATTTTTAAGAAAAATCTGGAAACAATTTGTACTTACCCGTTTTTCCTTCGTTGTGGTGTAGTTATCGGCCTCTGGCTTTTTTTTATTTGTCTGTTTCGGTGGTGGCCTAACAGAAACGGGTTCCTGTTCTCGCTGGTGTTGATGGCTTGTAGCTCTTGTGTAGCCCATATGTAAGGAACCCCAAGCGCTTGGTACTCTGCCTTCATAATGTTGTGCATTGGGCACAGTGGAGTGAGGGGCGTAGTGATTCTTTCTCATTGGCCGTCAACCTCCGCCCCATCCCCAAGACCATGGAAAGCGGGCACTATTTTGGTAGTGATGCACAACAACTGGTAGTAAATTTAGAGCCAGTCGCCTGAAACCCATTCTTCAGTCTATGCAGAAACAGGGGACCCGATATACAACCGCCATGGGTATAGCGCATCTCCAATCCCGTGGTAACTTCACCCCTGTCTCAAAGTCGCGAATGGTGGAGGTGTAGAGTCGGCGCTCAGCAGATGCATCGCCATGGGAGGCAGCAGTCGATGTTCTGTGTCCAAATCCATAAGCCCTAACACTGTTGTTTGCCACCATCACTCCTCTCTCTTCCCCATATATTGCCAATGAAAGTGCATGAATCTAGGTGAAAAGGCACTCATAAATAATATGAATATGATTCCTCACCATTATAAAAGACACAATTCTCATGATGTAGTATTATGAAATTTTTTAACATTTAATGAAAATAATTATTCTCTTTTCATAGTATTTTTTTCCTGTACATTATTTCTTTCACGCACTTGTGATGTTTTATATTATCAATATTTATTCTCATTCCTCATATAGATGGATCATTCCTAAACCCTCATACTCTCTCATCTAACTCAATTTTTAGAACTGGTTTATTTTTTATTAGTATCAATGTGATTACATATTTACATATCTACATCATTGATTACATATTTACATAGCTATACCCCCTATCAATTTAGCGCATAGGTTCACCAACCTAAAATCACACAATTAATCAAACTAGTCTCAAAACATATAAATGTAGGCATGAAATCCCCAAAATATAATCGTAATATGTACAATTTACACAGGGATTATATTGGGGGTGTTACACTATATAGCTATATGTAGACCCTATGGAAGAAAATAGTGCTAGTGTGGAGAGTTTGTGTAATATGATCTTGGTGTATATCCTAAGGAAAAATTGTCAACATTGATGCCAACATGTCGAGGATGTTTGGTGAAGTGACCATGTCTGTTTAGGACTAATTCCCTAGCATGAGGAGTTGGCAACAAGGGATTTCTTATGGTTCCCCTAACTAAGGTTTGGAGAACTTATATTGCACCATATTTGTAATAAAGTTGTTATATATATATATATATATATATATATATATATGGTTTTTCTCTATCCAATTATTATGTACTTGCATACTTGATTTTTTTGTTTATGTTTTCTTAATGGATATGTACATTTTAGCCCTTGTTGTCAATAATTTTGCATAAAATTTCATTGAATAAATTAAGTCATATCTTGAATATAAAATAAAATAATCAATATTTTCATATTCCATTGTAATAAGACAAATTATATCTATTATATTTTTATGGAAAATTTTAGGGGCTAATATTCGCATGTGGGCTAATTTTCCATGGTTTTTCCAAAAAAAAGATTGGCTAATTTCCATATTTTTATAAAAATGATTCGCCCAAATTTTACAAGATAAAATTATTTTACGTTAAAAATCGCCAAAATTATATAGACAATATATATAATATCATTATAAATTTGAATAATTTACAAATAAACCAATAAACATTTTATAGTTTGCATATTAGGGACTAGTGAGATTCGCCCATTTTTTAAACTTCAAGATATTTTTCTATCCTTCAAATTTTCCCTATATATTTCTTAAAAAGTGTGCCATTGAGAGTGTAACATTCTGGTTTTAAATTACACTCATATGGTATTTATTTTCTTAGACTATACGGTGAAATTATGTTGAAAGGAAGTGAAATAGTATTGTTGTAACTTAATATCAAATCAACTAGAATATATTTAGGAAACCTCAAGTTTGAGGTGAAATTTTAAAAGTTGAACTAATTATTTATAATATTAGAGGGAATATATCGAGGGGATGATATGTATTGTCTTCTAAATGGATCCCATGTTCAATATTAAGGGTTTGGGGAGGTGTAATGGTGGAGGGTGGTTTGTGTAATGACTTATCTCCATGGTCCCTAATTTAGATTAAGGGGATGTTGAAAATCTAGGTGTCATATTTAATTTATGTTGTAAATTTACAACATATCACTATAATATTTATAGGTTTGGCTAAGACTAACTTTGTACATTCAAGCATAAAATAATAATAGATAAAGTTCCAAACCTTTGAGTTGGGTATTTATACACAAAAGCTCATTTACATTTTTCATTTAAGTGGTTTATTCATTCTTGATACACGTGCTTTTCTTAAGAACATCATTAAGCACACACTCTCTTGGGCATGGGTTTGTTTATTTTCCTAGTGAATTTAGTATTAGGTCTTTTATCTCTATAGGTTTGTGCCCCTCTTGTGTGACATATATCCCAAAGTTTTGTTCTTCCTAATGTTGATTTATGTTTCTTTTTATTATAGCATTTGGGTTTGCGTTGGTTTATTTTGTATTTTTTGATGTTTCATGGGAATATCAACAAGAAGGGGGTTTGAAATTTTGTTGGAAGGTTTTAACACTTTGCCCAATTTTTTGCGACAAAGTTCATTTTGTAACATATATGTTCATCAAAAAACAATAAATTTATTTTGGCTAGTTCTTAATACATGGGCTTATCTTAGAATCTAGAATTTTTCTAGTTGTTGTAGTTTCTACAATCAAAGTGACAAATTGAACCATCATTTTTTCTATGAATTCATCTTTACAAATCAGGTTTGTGCATTGATTTATTCATTTTTGGTTGCAAAGGAGATTTGGGATTTGAATGATTCATTTTTAGTATTATTTTTAACTTAGCGTGGCCTACTATAGATTTGGATTTGAAGTAATGGGTTAGAGGAACATCAAAATAGAAAATTATTTCTTCTTTGTTCCTTTTTGTTACATGGTCATTATGTGTCTTTAGGAAATATATTTTCTTTAATTTTTTTAATAGTTAATCACAAAATATCCTTTATTATTTTCTATAAAACTAAAATAAGTATTGCAATGCAAGACTATTCATGGGTAGCTGATAAATGTGTGTCACCCAAATAAATTTTTGATCCATATTGGATCATCATACCATTTCATATCTATTTTCATATTTCATTGTTAGAAAAAATTAAAGGATAAGCTTGCATTTACATTTTACTAGAATATCCTAGTTTGGATAATTGGCATCCAAAACCTTTTAGGGACATTTGGAGGCATTAAATGACATTCTAGGGGTTGTGAGTTTTAAAGCTTCTTGCCATAGACATATTATTGATCTACACATTGAGATATTCCCAACTATGAAAAAATTGTCTCAGTTAAAGTTGACCTACCTTGCTGACCACCATGGTATGCATGGATACCACATCATCTCTCATTTGTCAAACATGTGGTGTGGTGATTGTTGGGTCTCAGAATTGTCCTTAAAAGGACATACACTTTCACCTCCATTTCACCACCATGTCACTACATTCATCTCACTTTCATCATCATTTGGGTTACCCTTGTGTTTTCCAAACATTATTAATTTCTAGTGTTTTTAAGTGAATTTATGATAAAAAATTAGGAAATAATATGCATATGCTTATACCTTAAAAGTGGAAAGAGTTTTGTGACATGAGTAGGTTCATTGGAAGCTTCGAAGGCACCCTTATGTGGCCTCCCATGATCAAATTCGAATTCCCTCATGAATATTTGAAGATATGCCACATGGAGAAGATCATGCAAGATAAGGTGATGTGTCTTATTGGTTGAGACACTTGTAGATATATGGAGAAAATAGTGGGTCTCCATTATTGAGTTTGTTTCTCAAAGCTTGTATAAATAGGAGTACTTTCTCCTATAAGAAGAAGAAGATGAAGGAAGGAAGGAATCATAGAATGTTTTGTAAACAAGGCTTGAGATGGAAGGGGATGTAAAGTGAAGATCTATTGATGTAATAAGATTAGGAGTGTAGATCTCCATTGTGTAAAGTTGTGAGCTTATAAATAAAGAAGGTTATTTTCTGTGATTGTGTTTTAGAATGTGAGTTTGTGAGTTGGAATGCTATTGGACAATGGAAGGGCCCCCATCAACCATGTGCATCAATTACGCAAAGTGTGCTTCCCATCATAAAAAGTATTTTAATCATTATATTAGATTTATTTTACTAATCCCTAGTGCAAGTACACCTCACACTTTACAAACTTCCTGGTTGACAATTTATGTGGGAAATAAAAGACCACTATTTCACCCAACATTTTGGCATCGTTGCTGGAGAGGCGTACATAAAGATTAATGCTAGTTTAGAATGTCATTTCATTTGTTATAATAGTTTTAATTCCACTGAAATTTCATTTTTTTTATTGCATATCACTTGCAATTAGGTTTTTATTATTATTATGTAATTTCATTTTTACACAATTTTATTCTTTTCATACCATTTCAATTTTCATTACTAAATTAGTTTTTCGTTCTTTTAGAAATTAGAGATAATTAATTTTTCTGGTATTTAAAAAAAAAAAATACAAACATATAAAATAAAACATAAAAAAAATTAATAAATAAAAAACAAAGAATAAAATCTAAAATTAAAAACAAACCATGAATAAAGAACTAAAAACCCAAAACAATTATAAATAAAACAAACCATGCAAACTAATGAATTGATAGAAGCTTAACATAATAAAAAGGATGAATGAAACTAAATTGAGAGACAAACTTTAAATAAACAACGAAATTAGGAGGCTCTGAACTAACAGTGCGTAGAAGGAAGAGCGAATCAACACTTTTTTTTCAACTTGGCTTCTTTAAACCCGCAATAGAAATTTTTAACATACATTTTCTGCCCAATACTATCATTACCTCGATGTTGGTGGAAAGCCGACGGTTGAATGGTTGCGTGAAACAAACCCAATGCCATCACATGAAATTGAATGACAGTGCTGACGACTCGCAAGCTTGGTATTCGATTTTTATTTCTGCTTGAGTTCTTTCAACTAGAAAATAAAATAAGAATTTTATCATTCAGCCTTCGACCTCATATAATACCTGCAAATACAAAAAATTAACCACATTTTGTCAAACTCTGCGCTCCTCATATCTTAATCTGGTAAATTGACATTTGATTCAGATAAAGATTGTGTTTTAGGTGGTGGAAGAATGCAAGATGAAACAAAATGCATCAGTGGCAAGCTAAAGGTTTGATGTGCTAAATTGTTTAAAACATTGATTATAGGCCGAAATCCCCTAAAATATGACAGAAATTTCGATCCATGAGCAATTGATTTTATTGCTAGATCGGAAGCCATAAAACGCAGCAGTTTTAACACGTCATTTTAAAACACTTTTTCTGATCAATTTGAACTGAATTTCAAAAAACTAAAACATCCTGAAAATTAAGTAACCCATGAGCAATTTCCTCAATGTCGTAGCCATTTGATAAAATTTCTGGGTTTAGAGCCTCATTTTCCAGATTGCATGAGAAAATCAGTTTTTAATTAATGCACAGTGAACTGTTTCAGTTGCGGCCATGATCTCATTTCTCTGGAGGAGGAGGATCCCCCAAGATCCGATCTCCCTGTTCTACAAGAGGCATGTTAGCTCCTTTTCCTCCAGCGCATAATGCTTTGAGAGATAAATTGTAGAAGATGCGTTGCTGAGATCGTGAAGGTACTTGCAGAAGTTTGTGTTCAGATCTACTTCAGTAGAGATTAGATCTGTGATTGTGAGAAGTGTGGAGTCGTTTCTATTATGGAAGCCATAATTCCGCCATTTGTTTCATTGTTGGAGTTGCCTATTTGGCTCAAATCTAGTGTAGATATTGGAAGTATCAAGATCTGGAAATGTTGGCCAATCTGCTGGAGAAATCTCACTCAGCTCAAAACAAATTTTTGAGATCGTGATCTGTGCTATTTAGAAGTCAAAAGATATTTTAGGGTCAACTCTTAGATCATGACCATAAGCCGTGTCATTATCATTAAAGAAAGATTTTTGGTAAATCTCACAAATTCTAGCTCTTATTTATGCTTGATTCATTCTGCATCCAACAACTCTTTGAATTATTTCCATTTGATTTTTTTTTTCGGCAAGGACAGAAAAGTATGTCGTGATTATCATAATCTTGAGAGCAACAAAAAAATCTCTCTATCATTGTTCAAACATTAAAAAAAAAACTGTTTTTTTAATAAAATTTGTTCACTGCATTTTCTAATAAATAAATAATAAAACAAGTAGGGTATTTAATCATTTTTTCTGGAGGAGGTAATGATTAATTCAAATATGGACTAATCATGAAAAATGCATAGTTGTGTATACTTAAATTTCTGTTCAAGATTTTTAGCTATAGAAACTACGCAATTCTGGAGCTGACAACAATCTTGAGAAATTTCATGACAATCTTCATTGTTTCACCCAAATTTCAAATCAGCCTAAACTTCTCATACGACATCGGATTTTGACGATTCAAGCGTCATTGGAAATATCTTGACAATATGTACACAATGAGAAAGCTATCATAAGAGTTTGAATAGTAAATAATGAATAAATGGCTAACATGACACAAGAGGTAACTAGAGGCACTAGTTTTGACACATGTATAAATTCTTTTAGTTTTCCTTCGTGAACTTGTTTTATTAGTACCAATTCTTAGTTTTTTTGTAAATGTAATAACTAGAGAGATTGATCACCTCTGTTGGGCCAGAATTTTGAATTATGGATAAAATACCCTTTCTTAAACAGATGACAATCTAGAACAACAGATTAAAGACTATACGACTACCTTTCCTAACTCAGAGTAGACACATAGAAAGGATTAGAGACTTACTTGTAATCCAAGCACTTCTAAATGGCTCCTTCTGTCACTTTCGTTGTAGCTTCAAATTCAAGCGGTTTGTGGGCAAAATGATCCCTATAATAAAGAATACTAAAACAACAAAAGATAGCAATGATACATATGTCTATTCAAGTTAGTTAGATAAATCAGTAAGGCATAAACAATATACATCAACTATGATCTTGAAATATGGAAAATCAAAGCCAATATAGATGCATATAGGGAAAAGTAAGTTGTATTATATATTGATGATAGAAGGAGAGGTTACAACCAAATTACTAATTTGAAGTGACCATTATAGCAACGATCCTTAGCCCCATCACAGTATAAATCTCTCCAGCAGCTGTTACGCAAATCTAACTCTCAATTGAAAATCATCCAACATTTCTCTACTCAAATTCTTCCTTCTCAAACACTCAGATCTGTGCTCAATTTATAGATGAACTAAAGGTAATTTTGCAATGAATAACTTTCCAATAATAGGCAAGACATGTTCCCAGTCGCGTAGATGTCAAATGGACACTTGGATTCGAAGCTTGACACATGTGAACTCTTCCAGAAGGCACTAGCCAAGTGGAGATTTTAGAACAATGAGAATTTCGCTTCCAATGTGACCAACGCACCCATAGATGTCGGGAAGTGCTTTGCACAGCAACCTTGCATGGGGCTACCTGCATATGCAACGCACGTATTCCCCTTAGAGGCAGCATCGGTGAGCTCCCATATGCTATATAATAAACTTCAAACCTTGGAAACCTTTCTTGATGAAATTCATGCTTGATTTGTCTTGTTCTTGCTTTAGGGCATGTAGCAACATGAAATGATAGCGAATGATAGACCCTTAGTCATTGGTCATGGAGATGATGCCCAGTTAACCAGGTCATTGGGAATGATGCCCAAATTAACCTATAACAATTTCCCCCTAAAGAATGAGGTCAAAATAATAAAAACATTTGATTGAGATGCTTTACACTGTGATGGGCTGGAGATGAAGCAGAGTGGACACCTGCATCAATCTTACAATACATTACATCATTATATATCCTCTTTGATCATAATTGCTAAGGGTAGGCATTCCCATGTTCAACACATAAACAATCTAATAACATGTACATAATTCAGAAAGTTGTCGACATTGGAATGTTGCCCAATGCAGACATGCCTACAGATATAGGTCCATGTTCAGATGACAATCTGTATGTAAGGTCACCGTACACATGATGTGTACAACAATCCTGAAATCACAGCCCAGATGGCTGAAACTAGATCCGGGGTCTTCTTATCTCATTCACTCGATCATTGAGGTACAAGTCTAGCCATGCGAATATATGATTTGTCGTCGAACAATGAAAGACATCGTTTGATTACCAGCCAATTATGTGAGCTATTAACAAACGCGAGAGAGCCACCATTAATGAAAATGGCCGTCAAGGTACTGCAGTACATTTTTTAAGGCGTGAATAGATGATTTGATGTCGAACGCCAAACAAAATATTTCAGTCAAAGGTTCGGATGCCAGGATCTTGTCGATGTTGTAACAAGCCTCATGGTACTGGAATATGATGTTTCTAAGTGAACTTCCTAGATATTGATTTGTTTTTTTTAGGAAGTCACCTTATTTCAAAATGGGAGTTACTAATTTTGGAGACAAGGGTATGACTTGATATAGCAATTTTCAGGGATGATGGTCATGAGAATAAAGGTTTACAAGTATTGCAGAAGGATGAGTTTATTCACTGGGTGACTTCTCTTGAACATATCAGTGACACTGTGATGAGTTGGTAGCATTGACTCAAAATTGAAGTGAAGGTATGATGAACCATAGGTGTGAATGAACCGTCAAGATGATTACCTGACACAAACAGTCACAAACATGGAGTGAAGGAAGTGTCATGTTCAAGAAAAACTTGCTACCATAAAGAAATTTTTCTCACTTTGCCCAAATTTTCCCCGGTCATTTGTCAACCAATACCTCTTTATTTTTTAACAAGCTTGAGGAGGATAACATTTGCTTGATCTATAATTCAATCCTTCAGGCGAATAAAGTATCACTATTTAATAATTTAACGAGTATAGCGATGAATGAAACTCGATTCTTGCCATGATCGATAAGCCCGTCGCTATTTTATGTTTAATGAGCTTAACGACAGTGAGAGCCCGATCCTTTTTCATATTTAGAGAGTTTGAAAAAGTGGATGAAAGAAAACTCCATAAGTACTTTTTCATAAATTTGTCACTCAGATCCGAAAAAGTGTAAAATAATATTTGAGAGAAGCTCTTTGGTCATGTTTAACCAAGGTATTCCTTTTTTGTAAATAATCTATCTCAGTCTAGAAAAGGGTTAAACTTATACTGAGTAGATATCAATTCATTTACTTTTACGAGCTCTAAAACACAAGTGCTCAGCAATCTTTTCACATTATCAAATTTTGAAAAGAGCTGAACGAAAACTCCAGGGGTTCCTTTTTCGCTATTATCAAAGCTCAAAAAAGAGATAAAAGTGCGCTTCAAATACTTTTTTGTTTTTAACAAAGCTCGAAAAATAAGGAGGAAAAGTACGCTTTGTGGTCAAGTCATTCTTTGAAATAAATGTGCACGACTAATCTGTTCTTTAGTTGTATTTCCTATTCATAACAACATCAAATGGATTAAAAATACCTGTTTAATGATAAAAAGATAATAAAACTATAGTCATAGCAATAAATTTAACTTGCAAATAATTAAATGACTATTTAAAAGTAGTTTCATTATTCATTTTTACCATTCCATAGTTACCATTTGTATTTTGGAGCTTTGAACTTGATTTTTCCCTCGAACTTCAGCTGCTGATTGCGATCGTTTATGTGGACAAATTTCGTCGTTGTTTGATCCAGGTTAGTTCCATGAACCTCCTCTTCCCTTTGGTATTCATTTCATTTCCAATTTCTGCAATTTTTTAGGGTTTTAAGACCCCTAGGGTAAATTATGCCAAAAATGAGGGCAACGCACCCCTGAATGTCGAAATCTGCGTTGCATAGCAGGTACAATGAAGTTTACTTGCATGTGAAACACATTGTATCTTGTCAGGGAGTGCGTTGGGCACAATTTAAGTTTTTTATTTTCTTACTATGCCCAAAATTGACATAGTTTTTTGCAATAAATGGAATCTAATGGATCTTATGGTTGTGTTTCAGGTTTCGATCAGATTATAATGAAAATTACATGGAGGGAAAGAGAACATGAAGAACAAGATATGATTGCCTTGAATGATCTGGGTACTGTAAGAGCCCTAAGATATTGTGGACTGCTTAAGTACTTCAAACATTATGAGATGAGGCAAAAAATAGAACTCTTGGAGTTCTTAGTTCGAGCATGAGATCCGACGATAGAGGCATTTCATATTAAGAACCAAGTGGTTCCTATAACATTTGAGGATGTGTATTTTCTCACAGGTCTATCGAGGAGAGGTTCTCCCATTTCTCTCTCAGGGTCTACCATTGGAGGAGAGACAATGAGGGATTATATTCTGCAGTATTGCTATCTAGGGGCATAACCTAGCAAAGATGGAAAAATAAAAATCCGGGATGTCAGATATTTTCCTTTGAGAACTATCCTTTTCACAATCTCTAAACTTGTCGGCACCGTTACACTACATGTAGCGAACATATCATATATGCAGTATGCACTAGAGTGTATGGAGCCAAAAGTTTTCAACTGGTTTGAAGCTGTTCTATCTCAGATAAAGGAACAACTGAACAAAGCAAAGGGAGGAAGGAAGAATAATTTCAGTTATGTTTCTATCCTTATATCCTTCACCTTGGAACGAATTCCACTGATGCAGCCACAACATGTGACACTAGATATAGCTAGTCCTAGAGATCCTCAGATGCAGAGATGGGTAGAAATCATGGGTCGGCATGCTGGCCAATTAACTTTTGTGTTCTCTACTACATTCTTTGCCTAGTTCCATCGACATATTGTTGCCATCGATGAGGATGCATATGCAGGCATCGATTTTTGAGGATATCCAGATTTAGCACTACTAGAAGGCGCTTAGTGGGGTGCAACAAGTAAGAATGTTTTGACCATGATTTTTTTTATTTTTATAAGGTTTATACAATGTTTTTGTGTTTTGATTTCTTTCCAAGACTAAACTAAATGTTTGATGTAATGCAGATATTGTTCGTGTTCAACCAATAGTGGAATTGGAGCGGGAATCAGATGTGCCAGCAGAGAGGGCTATCGGGAGAGTAGTCCTTTAGGATCTTGATCTGGTTGAGACTTCGACTGAGCTTCAGCAACACATAGAAGGCTTGACCTTTGGGATTCTAGATTTTCGGATCGAAGAGCTTCCTATGCGACTGCATCGACACACTATTTGGGTTCCAAACCATTGGATGCGCTTACTTCGTAGGATAGCTAGATCTATAGCATGTTACCACGAGCACCACTAGTTTACTTATGACATTTTGCATACATTTTGAGGTCAGATGAACAATGTGTCTTGGGCACAAATTTTGTAAAAACCTATAACTATCTATCTATATGATTTCAGATTTTTTCCTATGTTTAATGCGCAATCGTATTCAATGATGTGAATGTTTTCTTTACATATGTTGCAAATGTCTATCTGAAACTTGATTAGCTAATGAATCAGTTAATGTGTTTAAATTTCTAGAAATGTGTTGATATCGAATAAAATCAAATTGTCTTTCCAAAAGTCGAATTCTTAGGAACAATCTAAGAAGTGTTGGATTTATAATAGTATAAAAACTAGTAAGTTGTAATACCACAAGTTATGAGTCTAACCTTATGATTATGCAGTTAATACCAAATGAAATGGCATTAGAGAGAAGTTCAATCAACGCGCTATACTCAGCAATATTGTTCGTCGATCTACCAATACAAATCCCTTGAAAACTCGCTAACTCACCGTTCAGAGATAAAATGGCCCACACTGTAGAGGATAGATTCTACGTACTATGACTAGCACCATCAGCATATCCAACAAATGGTTCCGAAGATTTAGACATCTGCGATGAAATGTAAAGCGGATTACTAATGTCAAGAAAAATCTAAAAACAAATTAATATAGTGAATGCAAATCAACAACATATATAGAATATAATACAAAAAATTATTACGCTCATGATTAAGCATAGTAACGTTTCAAATACAACCCATTTCTAGGCCGCGCCAATGGAATTCCATCGTAATCAACTAACTCATAGGCACCCTTAGCAAGAACTCTTTTGAAAATATAGGGGTCATGCCATAACGGTTCAAATTTCCCTGTACCTATTACCTTAGCTTCTTGATCATAGAGAAGGACCAAGTCGCCCTTTGAGAAAATGAGAGGCTGGAAATTTTTGTCATATTTCGCCTTTATACGTCTCTTATGTGCTTCGTTGGCTAATTTGGCTTCACGACACATTTCATCAAGATGGATGAGGTTAAGGAGACACACTTCTTCTTCTGAGGTGTCAGGTAACAAGTCTATTGTGAGTTTTAACGATGATATTTCACATTGGATTGGTAAGATAGCTTCCAGACCATACACCAATTGAAAGGGAGTAAATCCAGTTGCGTTTCTTATCGAGGTTCGATACACCCACAAGGTGGAGTACAGGATCAAATTCCAGTTTATTTTATGAACTCCTATCATTCGTTTAAGAATTTTGTTAATAGCCTCAACTTGTCCATTTGATTGTGGACAATAAGGAGTAGAATTATCATGTGACAATCCTAACTTGGCAGTCAATTTAGACATCATATGGTTGCGAAAATGCTTTCCATGATCTGTAACTATAGCCTGTGGGACCCCAAACCATGCAATAACATGGTTAAAGAAAAATAATGCAGTTGTTTGTCCTGTGTTGTTGAATGTAGGCATCGCTTCGGCCCATTTGGTAAAATAGTCGACTGCGACAATAATATAACCGTGCCCCCTGGACAAAGGAGGGTTACAAGTCATGAAGTCAATACCCCATTTCGTAAATGGTCTAGCAGAGACAACATGATGCATTGGCGCTGGCAGTTTGCGGATTTTACAATTAAAAAATCTCGCATGCATGACAACTTCTGACCATGAGGATGCAGTCTCGAAAAATAGTAGGCCAAAAGTAACCAGCATGGAGTATCTTTTGCGTGGTAGCATATCCAGATAAATTTCCACCACAAGCCCCAGCATGACAATCATTTAACACTTATTTGGCCTCCTCATGGGTGAGGCACCTCATTAAAATGGTATCGACACCACAACGATAAAGTGTATCGCCGATGATCAGATAATATTTTGCTTGGTATCAAATACGTTGTTGTTCAGAGCGAGAGGTATTAGGTCGAAAATTTTGGGTTTGGAGATAAAGATGAAATACCCATACCAAGGATAAGATGATCCGATCAGAAATAGAGACTCATCTGGAATTGATGGTTCTGACGTAGTTTTAGTACTATTAGAAGGAAGGTCATAGAGAAGCTCAGCCAAAAATAAATACTTCTTTGACTTGGATTTGATAAATTCCAAATCAAATTCCTGCAAAATGACAATCCATTTTGAATATTTTCCCCCCAGCAATTGACGTGATAAGATGTAAGTCATGGGGTTTCAATCTAAAACTATTGTTGTTTTTCAAAGCAGGATATAATGGCGAAATCTTTGGAAAGCTTAAACAACTGCCAAGGAAAGCTTTTCTATGTATGAGTACTTAACTTCCGTATCATTGAGATTACGACTCAAATAATAGATCGGATGTTCAATTCCGTCTTCTACTTGGACCAATACCATAGCAATGGTTGTTACGGCCGCGACGATATATAGGAAAAAATCATTTTGATAATTAGGAGGATACATTAATAATGCTCGGACAAGAGTGTCCTTGACAGCATCAAAAGAAGCTTGTGCAACTTGGTCCGAATGGAAGGGAACTCCCTTTTTCAAGATTCGAGTAAATCCTTTATCCATTTCGGCATAATTTTGAATGAACCTTCTTAGGAAGTTAGCCTTTCCTTCAAGTTTCTGTGTCTGAAGTAAGTTTGACGGTGCAGGAAAATCAAGAATATCCTGAACCTTCAAAGGTTCGATTCAAATCCCTTATTTTGAGACTACGAATCCAAGCAAATTACCAGAACCAACAAAAAACACACATTTATGTGGATTGAGGTGTATTTTGTAGTGTCGGCAGTGTAAGAAAATGGCTCTCAAATGTATCAAGTGATCAGCCCGATTTCATGAATGCACTGGTAAATCATCTAAGTAAGGTTGAACAATGTGCTTGATTTCCTTGAAAGCATAATCCATTGCTCTCTGAAAAGTTGTCCCAGCATTCTTTAAACCAAATGGAAGTTTCCTATAAGAGAATGTGCCCCATGGACATATGAACATTGTCTTGTGTTGATCATCTGGGTGGATATTGATTTGATTGTAGCTAGAAAATTCATCCATGAATGATAATATTTCACATCCAGCACAATCGTCAATAATATGGTCGATAAAGGGAGTAGGATAGTTATCTTTTGGACAAGCATGATTAATATCCCGATAATCGACACACACTCTAATGGTTCCTTTCTTTTTCATGACAGGAAAGATATTGGAAACCCACTCAGTTAGCGGAATAGGGTAAATGAAACCAACACGTAAAAGTTTTTGAACTTTTGTTTTAATGGCAACGACTTTCTTCGGATGAACAGGACGAAGTCGTTGACGCACCGGTTTGACATCAGGATACATATTAATAGTGTGTTCAACTATACTAGTATCTATGCCTGACATTTCCTCATAAAACCAAGCAAATACATCACAAAATTCATGAAAAAGAGAGCGATATGATTCAAGTTCTGATGCAGAACAAGATATACCAGCATGAATATTCTCTACAACGCCAGGTTTGGTTGAAATATCGATAGAAATCATTTCTTCTATATTTTAAAGATTTCTCTCGAAATAGATTACATTAATAGGAAAAGAATTCTAAAAGAAATTTTTGATGGATGGGTGATATAGTTCATTAAGATTATTTTCTTCATAATCAGGAATATGGGAATGATGATGATAATCTTCCCATGGTTCTCCCTTTGACATCATAGCTTCCAAAATATTATCATCTGTCAAGAACGTTGAGGAAAATGGATCAGATGGGGTACCAAAATCTAATGAACGATCAACCCAAACACTCGGCGACGCTGATTTCGGATTTTCTGCCCAAGCTAGATAGATTGATTGCTATGCTAGCTCAATAGGGCTGGGCGGCAGAAACTCATCCAATGTAGAAATATCAGAATCACCCATACTCTTCCTTAAGCCAGATAGAGTGGAATAGATCATGTAGCAAGTCTCTATGCTTGTAATTTCTACTGACGTTGTTGATGGCGGCAATGCAAAGGTTCCCATTAAAGTGGAATCCTTTAAGAGTCCTACACCAATGTTTTGAAGTTCTAGTTGGGGTATGTGAATGAACGAAACGCTTCCAGTTACCTTCAAAGCAGAGGGAAAGAAGGATAGTTGATTAATGACTGTAATTCTACCTTTATGTGGAAAGGCAATCATTCTAAAATATGTAGAAACAATAGCAGTCATCGCATATACCCATGGCCTTCCAAGTAAAATATTATAGTCAAGGGGTTTGTCAACAACCTCAACATCAATATTCATTGTTTTCCCCCTAGTTCAACATGTAGGTTATTAATAATACCACAAGGTTTATATGTACATCCATCAAATGCCTTCAATGTCATTGATGATTGTGATAAGCACGGCGAGCCAAGTGACTTCCAACAGTTTAGAGACATAATGCATGTAGATTCTCCCTCATCAATAATAGTGTGATGAACAAGGTGATTGATAACATTTACTTGTATGGAGAATGCCAATTCTGCTGGTAGTTGCGGCACATAACCCGTATGATTAAAGACGACAAGATTAGAATCAGTCGGATCAATTCCACCAATAGTTAAAAATAAAGCCTGTTTTTGGGAGGGACAATTTTATAAAACCTCAAGAGTAGACATAGCTAAAGGTGATTGAGCCAAATCTTCAACTATATTATTATTTTGTGTAGCTCTTGCTCAAGGATTATATGCCGATTTATGAATTACTCCCTTTGGTGGCTTGATTGTCAATTCAGGAATAACAGTAGGTGGTACTGATTCTGTAGATGGATTCATTATCGAGGAAGTAGGTTCATCAGTGTCCGGATTACCATAATATTTATTTTGCATTGAAACCAAAATAACATTAACACTTGGGAACTAGGAGCTGGATCCGTAGCAACCATATTTGTGTTTGGATTTGGAAATGGGTCTGTCAACACAAGTGACACATTGGAAGTCTTGATGATTTTTGAGACTTCAGCACGGTGGGTAAAATCCCTAAAAAAGTGTTCCTCATTACATATTATGCATGGATAATGAGGTTTCCAAGGTCTAGGCGGTTGATCAGATGATCTTTCCTGCGGGTAAGAAGTTTTCTTTTTCTTTGATTTCCCCTTTTTCTTACTTCCTGGTTTCTTGTCACATTTTCCTTTGTCAAATGACACAGCATTAATTTCGTAAGTAGGAGCAAGATTATATGTAGTAGTGTGGTGTGTGTTTGCAGTGCCTATCAAGCTGTCTCTGGCATGAGAGTCCTTTAATTGAGGAGGAACATTGAAATTAGATCTCGGCACATTAGGAATTTTTTCATAAAGCGTGCCAGACTGAGTGTATATCAAGTCTAAAAATTTTGCATGAGAAATAACTTGCTCTTCTGTGATGACGTCTCCCTTAGCCACATCCTTAGTTATAGATGGTAACAGAGACTTAATGAACCATTCAGCAAGGAGCTGATCCGAAACAAATGTCTTAACCATTCGTCGACGATGACACCACTCCTGAATATGATCAGAAATGTGAGTAGCATTAGTCTATTTGAAATTAGTCAAGAGTTTCGTTCCAGTTTCATATCTAATGGGTAACTAGAAATGAGTAAAAAATATGGTAGCTAGGGCTGTGAAATTATCAAAAGAAGCTCTAGATAATTAGATGTACCATTTTGCAGCAAAAAATGTGAGCGTACGCTGAAAAAGATGTAGTTGAACAGAATCATCATTCAGGGAATTTGATTAACACCATAAACGATAAGTCATAACATGAGTCGACAGATATTCTCCAGGGTTTCCATTGAACTTAGGAATATCCGAGGGTAATTTATGAGGTATCATCGGCCACCAAGGAGCATAGTTGATTGGATCATTGGTTAACCGATTTAAATATGGTATCTCTAAAGTTGCAACAATGAGAAACTCTCTATTAAGGTCAGGTTAAGCATAGCCAGGGTAAGATGGAATTGCTTGAGCAACAGGCCTTTGAGAACCAGCATAAGGAATCTGTTGTTGTTAACCGAGATAGGGGTTGTTTTGCATAGCAAACTCTTGAGGATTCTATTGACCAAAACCTGGATATGATAATTGTTGAAAAGAGGTTTGAGGAATTTGCGCCTATGGTTGCCAAGGGGTCTGTCCACTAATGTTATAACCCAAATTAACATGACTTGGATTCGGTTGATATGTATAAATCGGTTGCGGTTGTGACATACCATAAAATGGCAGACCAGCTTGTGAATAAATAATTCATGATACAGGTTGTTGTAAATTAATCAAAGGATTTGGAGTCTGTGGAGCCAACATTTGATGATATTGAGTTGAAGGACCTGCCTGATAAGGTTGATGATGTAAAAAATTTAGATTCTGTAACATGGTTATAGATGTATTAAAAAGTGGTAATGAAGTGTGTGTAACTGGTTGAACTGGTTGATACGAGTGTACAACCGTTTGTGGTTGGATAGGCAGAGTGGGCTACCATTGAAAAAATTCGTTTCAACATTAGATTGACAAAAAAGTGACGGAGTAATGTCATATTGGGTGACCAAAGGCTGCCCCCCAGCATGAGGAGGATAATAAGATGAAAAATATTGCTCTCCAAATGCTGGGAGTCCAGTTGATATGGTACTTGAAGGAATAGACCTAGATGGACTAGCTTGATATTTCCCTAATGATGTGTTTAATGAATCAAGTAATTCAGTACTTACGATATAATTACCAATTAAAATACCGGATGATGACATTGGTAAAGACCATGGATTTGAGTATGCACCATAGAAAATTCCATATAATGATTTGTAACCTGATGGGACCATAGGGCCACCATGAAAATATGAATCTAGTGAAGTGGTAAACATTGACGGAGTAGCGAGGGTAGGAGCTGACGTAATTGGAACAGCAGGCCCAACCGAAGATGTTGGTTCAGACATGGTTGTTTGACCAAATGTATACCCTTTTGAATCGACGAGAATTTGAAAAGGAGAAAGATCAACAAAAGCAGAGGGTGTCAATTTTGAAAAAGACTCATATAGGTAAAGGTCCTCCCCAAAATGGGTTGGAGTTAAAGGTTTATTGTCTTGTGGGATTTATTCAATCGAAATCAAACCAGGTGGAAGAATTTCACCTTCAGGCCCAACGTATATTTCAGGTGGTTGAATGTGTGATATGGGAGATTCAATAGCTACATAACATTGTGAGATGACCAAGGTAGGAACAACTTCCGTTTGTTCGACTTCAGGATTCAGATGTTTTGGCAAAGAAGAGATAGGATCAGGATCAATTTGTGGTTGAACAACATCAGGTCCAGGAGGCATGGTCTCACTGATTGGATGGATCGTGACCATGGGTAGTTATGAAGACTTTGTTTCGACAACAGTAGATGAACGGGGATGTATAGAAACAACTTGAGCTAACTCTGGTTTACGGGAAAATGATGTTTCACCATAGGTACGAATTGTACTTGAATCGGTAGATCGTGATCGTCTTCGCCTACTAGAAGTAACTTCTGGCGGTAAAGGTGGTTTTAAAGCTAATATATGTGAACAACAGGGGGAAAGGATTTTGTTCTTCCATGGTTACTGATTAATTTTAACCAAAAAAAAAATAAAGGGTAATGCTAGGCAAAATGGTTTACCAAGAAACTGTGAATTGCAAAATACCTCCTGGCGAAACAAGAAGTACGGGCAGGCAATCTCCCCGAATGTTGTGTTCGATGTATCACAATTTACAAGGCAGTCGACTCAGTTCACTATGGATGGATAACGCCTAAAGGTTGTCCTCCCAAATATACCTAAAGGTACATGGAGGCCCAAGTCCGTATTATCACTGTCTGATGTGAAACCACACAATGAGAGCACCCCTTTATACTTATCATACTATAACACCACCCGATATACTTGAAAGTACATGGACAAGATACGATATACTTATGTACGTGGAGTGAGGTATCACACTCGGAATGTATCACAGACAAGTTAATGACAGCTGCTATGTTTTACGATGCCAGAACACGTCTCTAGCCTAGACCTTCTAAATGTTATCGTTATGGTTCCAATGCTTTGTTAGGTAAATTGAGATTATGTTGATCTTGCTTACAATTTTCCTTTCAAAGGTTCACCACGATGATGTATTGGAAAATTCCTAAAATGCAACTAAAAATGATAAACAATCTTTCACTTTCAGTTTCTTCAATGAAAAACCTAGCTACTAAGGGAAGAGAGCAAATAATTTGTGAGCAAACAAATCAATGAGAAAAACAAATCAATGATCACAAACTAAATGCCGATTTCCTAATGTTCCTTTTTTCGAAACACACAAAAATCCTACATGCAAATGCAATTTTTTATTTTCAGTTTCCTTAATGTTATGAATGCAGAAAAGAAACTAGGTGCACTAAATCAAAAATTCAAATGCCTTTTACTTTCGAGAAATGAATAATACAAACAAAAATTTCTCTTTTGAAGGAAAAATGAGGATTTCAACAACAATTTCTCCTATCAAGGAAATGAAGATTTTACGACAATTTCTTATTTCGAAAGCAAATGATTCTTAATACGACCATAAAAAATACTTTGAAATCAACTTGTCAATGATAATGAAAATCATTTTTAAACAAACATTGAACAAATTTTCAGTCAAAGGAGGAATAAGTATATAGATTTACTGGTCAATATGAGGATCAAACTTTTCAAAACATAGAAGAAAACAAACTGAAGCAAATTGCAAAGGCAAATTCAAAGGAATCTGGGTGGTTTTAGGAGTCAACGCAGTCTCCAAGGGGAGACAGTGCTCTACAACGCAGGCTTGAAAGGGAGACGGTGCTATGCAAATCACTGTGTCCTGTCTAAGGGTGCGTTCGGCGCAGTGTATAAGGAAAAACACTACTGTTTAACTCACTGTCTTTGCAAATTTGGCTTTGAAAAAGTTTAATCTTTGAACAACTACTGGGTGGATAAAAAAAGAAAATCAAAGGCTAAGTCACCTAGATATAAGATAAATTCTCCCCAGTGGAGTCGCCAATTTGTTGGGCCGGAATTGTGAATTGCGGATAAAACACGCTTCCCTAGACAGATGACAGTCTAGAACAACAGATTAAAGACTATATGACTACCTTTCCTAACTCAAAGTAGACAGAGAGAAAGGATTAGAGGCTTACTTGTAATCCAAGCACTTCTAAATGGCTCCTTATGTCACTTCCGTTGTAGCTTCAAATTCAAGTGGTTTGTGGGCAAAATGCTTCCTGCAAGAAACAACACTAAAACAACAGAAGATAGCAATAATATAGATGTCTATTCAAGTTAGTTAGCTAAATCAGTAAAGCATAAACAATATACATCAACTAAGATCTTGAAATATGGAAAATCAAAGCCAATACAGATGCATATAGGGAAAATTAAGTTGTATTCTTTATTGATGATAGAAGGAGAGGTTACAACCAAATGACTGATTTGAAGTGACCCTTCTAGAAATGATCCTTAGCCCCATCACACTATAAATCTCTCCAGCAGCTGTTACACAATCTAACTCTCAATTGAAAATCCTCCAACATTTCTCTACTCAAATTCTTCCTTCTCAAACACTCAGATTTGTGCTCAATTTATAGATGAACTGAAGGTATTTTTGCAATGAATGACTTTCCAATAATAGGCAAGACATGTTCCCAGTCATGTAGATGTCAAATGGACACTTGGATTCGAAGCTTGACACATGTGAACTCTTCTAGAAGGCACTGGCCAACTAGAGATTCTGAAACAATGAGAATTTCATTCCCAATGTGACCAATGCACCCATAGATGTCGGGAATTGCTTTAGAGCAGCCTTGCATGGGTTGCATATGCAACGCACTTAGTCCCCTTAGAGGCAGCGTTGGTGAGCTCCCATATGCTATATAATAAGCTTCAAACCTTGGAAACCTTTTCTTGATGAAATTCATGCTTGATTTGTCTTGTTCTTGCCTTAGGGCATGTAGAAACTTGAAATGATAGGGAATGATAGAGCCTTAGTCATTGGTCCTGGAGATGATGCCCAGTTAACCAGGTCACTGCGAATGATGCCCAAATTGAACTATGACAACCTCTCTCTTTCGATAGTCTTACATTCCATTGTAGAAGAAGTACTAGTTTTTTTGTAGGTTCCATGAGGAAGGAAAAGATGACCATAAGAGAACAATGTATCTCTCAAAGACCACATTTATTTTACAAGAAAATGATCAAAACATCAACAAAGATAAAACATCAATGCATGAGCACATGCTAATGCAGATCATATCCAACACTTGAAAGCCTTTCAGATGCCAGTGTCTCCATTGCATCCATGCTTCTTGAATCAATAAAACATTCACATAATTTCCCTTTACATTTTCCATTACATTTCTACTTAGTCAATTAATAAAATCCTTGTCTCACGTTCCTTCACTGCTCATTTTTCTTCATAGTTATTATATTTTCATGCCTTTCTTTGACTAACCTGTAACCCAGCAATAAAAACAATCAGCTCACTACATGTTGATTAACTCCATTACCTTTTTCCTTTTCCTTTCCCAAATAAATCTTTCTTCAAAGAAAACTGTATATCTATAGTCCTTTTTTAGTCTTAAAAATATTTTCAAAAAATTACCTTGAGGCTTGCATGCCTTAATGGCAAGTTCTCTTGCCGAAAAACAGTGGGAATACATTAATGTCCCTTGTTTGAAAGATTTTCTAGGTGACTCGACATTAGCAAATTTATTCGTACCTAGCAAGACATGCTTAGGCATCTTGAATCTCATTGTCATCAATGGTGAGAGGTCTCGTGTGGATTAGTGGCATACATTAATGACCACTAATTCAACAATTTCTTACTATGTTTGACATCAACAAATTCATTCACATAGATAAGAATTTTTCCAATGTGTGATAATGACATGAAGACTATCAGATCCATCAATTATTCAGCGTTTGTAGCAGATGTAGCAGATTCAAAAAATTCAGTAGCAGCAATAAAGACTCACTTTCAAAACTTCATCCACTATTTGCACGAACAATTGAAGAAGCATCAGATTAGATTTTTGCAGCAGCTACATATGCACGGTGTATCCATTTCATAAGTAAGTGAAGGTATGCTATTTTGTAACTTTTTATAATGCAATTCCTTAAATGCTAAAGTTATCATTTTTGGAAAAACACTCCACAATATTCCTTTTCTCACTTCATAAAATTGCAAATACTATCAGTTGGGGGGAAGGGATATCACTTTATATATTTACATATTATGTCATATGCCACATCACTTTCATATAACCAACATAAAACTACTATTGCATTAAGATTCAAAAATATTATATGTTTTGCAAATCATAAAATTGATGAGCTTATTAGATAGCTAATTGAAAAGATAAATTCTCAATGTTTTCAAGATATTTGGATGCAAGAACCAATACTCATCAAATTTGGTTTTCACACAAAAACCAACCATAAAAAAATCAATTTTGGTTGTCACACAAGAACCAACCATAAAGATGAATGCTGCGATCCAATTTATTTCAAAGAAAATGATCATGCAAAGTTAAAAGGAGAATTAATACAAGCCAAAGCTCATTCAAAATAAAGACAATTCAAAGGGATCAAATGAATCAATGTAATAGGTTGCATGAGGACATGCAATAACTTCAGTTGTGGGGTATGTTGGGTCTCAAAATTGTCCTTAAAATGACATCAACTTTCACCATCATGTCGATCATCTCACTTTCATCATCATTTGGGTTACCCTTGTGTTTTCCATACATTATTAATTTATGTGTTTTTAAGTGAATTTTTGATCAAAAGTTAGGAAATAATATGCATATGTTTAAATATTAAAAGTGGAAAGAGTTTTGTGACATGTGCAAGTTCATTGGAAGCTTCTAAGGCACCCTTATGTGGCCTCCCATGATCAAATTTAAATTCCCTCATGAAGATTTGAAGATATGCCACATGGAAAATATCATGCAAGATAAGGTGATGTGTCTAATTGGTTGAGACACTTGTAGATATATGGAGAAAATAATGGATCTCCATTATTGATTTTGTTTCTCAAATCTTGTATAAATATGACTACTTTCTCCTATTAGAAAAAAAAGAAGAAGAAGAAAGAAGGAATCATAGAATGTTTTGTAAACAAGGCTTGAGATGGAAGGGGATGTAAAGTGAAAATCTATTGATGTAATGAGATTAGGAGTGTAGATTTCCATTGTGTAAAGTTGTGAGATTATAAATAAAGAAGGTTCTTTTCTATCATTGTGTTTTAGAATGTGAGTTTTGTGAGTTGGAATGCTACTGGACAATGGAAGGGCCCCCATCAACCATGTGCATACCTTTGTATATCTGTAAGTTTAATTAGTTTGTTTTACTTTGATTCATGCAAATAGTTTAGTTTTCCATTGCAAATGTTATTTTAATTTTTTTAGTGTAGATTAGTTAGTTTTCATTGCAAGTGATATTTCAATTATGTAGACATAGATTAAGATTTCAATTACGCAAAGTGTGTTTAGATTATATTTAAATTACGCAAAGTGTATTTAGATTAGATTTCAATTACGCAGTATGTTTCCCTTTACGAAAAATAGTTTAATCATTAGATTATATTTATTTTACTAATCCCTAGTGCAGGTGCACCTCATAGTTTACGAACTTTCTGGTTGACAATTTATGTGGGAAATAAAAGACGACTATTTCACCCAACAATGATGTTTTGTACTTTTAAGGATATTTTATAAGGTCCAAAATTTTTTCATGATTGAGGATTTAGGAAGTCAAAAACTAACCCTGGACGATAATAGAAAAAATTCCAATATTGAGATACTAGGAGGAAAAGGAGTTTCATTCTATGTCATTATATTTTTTACATAGTTGGTGATAACAACTATGATTGGTAAGTTATAGAGTATAATAGAGGGGGTTAAGATTATGTAGTATCCCTATAGGCCACAATGTCTCAAGTAACTCTATAGAGAGTACCTTTATCTTTGTATTTTCATATTTCCATACTAAAGAGATATTAGATCGAATTCACCTTCTAGTTAGGTTTTATCCCATAATGGATTTCCTAGGGTAAATCTTGTTTATTTTTTTAAGGATGGTGTGTGATTATTTTTATAGTATCTATTTATTTTCATTCTAGCTACTTCATACATTTAAATAGAAGGAAGAAAAAAGATTAAATAATTTGAGATTAAAGGAAAATAAACCTCACAGTGAATATTTCAATATCTCGTCATATGTGTTGTGATGAACTATCTAGTGGAATATCCACAATATTTTATAGATAAATTTCAAATCACATTTACCTTTGTGTTGAATTCAAGCAACATTCCTAGTATTTAATGGAAGTAAAAGTGACCATGATGCATAGTCATAGGCATAAAGCTGACAAATTATTAGTTAGATTCCCAATGGAAACCAATGACTAGTGATGATGTGGACCTAGTTGACATGGTCAGCTATGATCAATGGACTATAAGAGGCTTAGATCCTATAAAATTACCATTCAAATCAATTTTAACGTAGCATTTAATAGGCCAATAATTGGTAACATTCGATAGGTTGACATGCCTTATTAGGGTGGAAAACAAAACGTGGATTATACAATTGAAGATGAGAGGGAGGAGGGTTCTCCTAAAGAGGTTCGCAAATTAGCTACATATGGTAAGGATAAGATGACTAAAATGTCAAAAAATATAGAGGACATGTAATGTATATTTTCGTAGGAGAGTAGACCCATGAAGAGCATAAAAAGGGTTATGAGAGTAGCCGACTAAAAGCAAAGTAATCTAAAGACGAGGGAAATCTTTGTTTTGAGGTAAGTATCTAGTGAAGTGAACTAGATATAATAGAAACCTCCATGTTGAGGTTTATAGTGTAAAATAAATATCATGTGATTGCATGCAATGCAAGATAAATGGTGAGGAACTTTCAACAAAATTTGTGTACATGATTTTGTAGGAAATTAGAGTTGAAGAGAAAACACCATCTGAAGATTATAATATGATTTGTGTTAATTCCTTGTAAACATGGAACACAAAATATGATGTAAAACATACATGGATATGTTAAAAAAACCAAAGATAAAAATATTAGTGATTAACAAAAAGCTAAATGTGTTTTAACAAGGTTACATGATTCTTACATATAATTTATTCACAAATTTTGAGATTATGAAACATGTAAAGCCTACAATGTTTGAAAAAACAATGTATTGTATTCATGGATTGATTTTGGTACCTAAGAAGAAGACGTGGAAAAAGCATACCACAAAATAATACAACTATTAATATATGATGATTAACTTGTGATAGGTATGAATGTTTCCAAAACCATAAAATAATTGTTTTGGATGAAGTAAAATGGTCATTACCAAAGAACAAGTGTTTCCCACATTTGATTAGTTTACGTAAAGTGGGATTATAAAGAAGAGAATTCATGTAATAGAGGTTACAAAGAGGATGTTACTGCTAAGAGAAGTAATTAGTATTTAGTTCATAAGCACAAATAAAATGATGGTACTATGAATATGGTTCAAATATTAAGTGCAACTAGGATTTTTAAGACTTGTGTAGACCATCAACATATTAGATTAACATATTACTCTGTAAGAAAATGAATAAAATATAAGCCTAAAAATAGGTGGAAAAATAACAAATATATCTTCCAAAAACACAAAATGAACAAATTAAACCCAAATGATTCGTGACTAAAAATGTGATGTAGGCCTATTAACATGGTCAAAGTGAGGTTATATAAAGATAATATGGATCCAGACAACATGGTCTACTCTACTTAAAAAAGGAAAAAATGTTAAAAGCCTATGAAGGATCATTTGGGTAGCCTATTGGATGGGTGGAATGAAATTTGTCATTAGGGACCATCCCAATTCATTTAATGGAAATTGTGGGTAGATTAACATTTGGAAATGTGGGATAGTTGAAGGAGGAGGTTTCGACAACTATGGAGCTGTAGTAAGCTCGATAACCTAGAGAGTGTGGAGAATCAGGTGGGAAATCTGAGGGCTTAACATTTATCAGTGAAGATATCTTGAGGGTGAGCCTTCAACAACTATGGATATATAGTAACTTGATAATGTGGGGAGTTTTGGAAATTAAGACAACATATCGGAATTCTTATCTAGACAAATTGAAGATTAGATGACAACATATCTAGTTGGGTGAAATTTGATGGATGTTGACCGTTGTTTGGCATGGTTGGGTGAATTTTTATGTATGTTGACCATTGGTTGAAATAAACCATGATTGGCCTATTTTTTTTAATTATTTGTTTTGAATTTGGTATTTCTTTTGATAACAACTTCCTCTAGAACAATTATAATGGAAGATATAGGTTATGGGAAAGGCTTATATCTTGGGCCATTGACCCATTAATGTGGGGCGGAAGTACATGTTATCCATTGAATTATGAAAAGTACATAATCCAATGGGTGGCATGTTAGGTCCCTATATTACTAGTGTAGTCCCTTATTGTGTTAGTGTATCCCCCTTATTGTTATTGTTGTACCCCTGTAGCCCCCGTATTTTTATTATTATGCCCCATTAAAGACACTATTGTTATTGTTGTGCCCTTACATTATTATTGTTAGGTTGGTTAGGATTATATTGTGACCCCATGGACTCCCATATATAGAAATGAGGTTATGTCATTTGTATCATCCAAGAATTGTTCATTCATGTTGTTAGCCACCTATAAATTTGTTAATACCAAAAGGTGGCTAAATCATTTTTTGGAGCCTTCAAGGAACAAATTTTATTGCAAAAAAGTGTTGGCTCTTGAAGACTCTTGAAGGCCTCATGCCTCTGTCCAAAATCTTGATTTTATTTTTCCATTTTATACCCTGTAATTTCTGCTAGATTCCAAGAGAAAGACTGCTATAAAACCATCATTCTCCCCCCCCCTCTTCCAAAAATAACCTTCATCTTGCTCCCCTTTTTCTCCATAAAAACCCCTTTATTTTCATGGTTCCTCTTCTCCCTTCGTGAAAATCCTCTTTACATAGTTTAAAACTCATTTTTTAAACTATATCGAAACCCCCAAATCATTGAAAAACTTGAAAAAATCATAAAAATACACCTTTTTTGTATTATGAACTTAAGCCCTCTTGGGTTAAGTCCTAAACCACTTCCCCACCATACGCTTTGGGGCTGGAACCAAGCACTAACCCTTTCAGCGCTTATCGCATCGCAAAATTCCAATGGGTTGATTGAAAAGCCCGAGCCCGAGGCTCTGATTGCAATTAGCTCTTTGTTGTATACACCCCGGGCCCATCATGTTTCATATAACTAAAGGCCCCGCAAATGGGCGCCTAACCATTATATATATATATACTCCCGCACATACCAAAACCTTGCTTTATTGAAATTCTTTTTGGTTTTATATGTTATAAGGGTTTTCGCCGGCTCGTTCTAAAACTAATCTCCACCGTTGATCATAAGCCGATCAACCCACAGCTTCTAATCGCATCACATTTTTCAATCGCGCATTTTTTTGTTCCTCCCGATCGACTAACTTTCCGACTATTTTCAATTACTGATCCGATCCCTCGCATCAATGTATCCAAGCATCACATCTAAATTTCTCTACCTGCTTGTTTGTCAACTCCGTCATTGATCTCCCTCGATTTAATATCCACCGTCGATCTCTGGGGGTCTAATCGCATCCGACGGCTCATATTTATCCCGAAACCCATTTCCCTCTGCTCTCCTTTTTAAACCTCTTCCGCGCAGATCCCCACCGTTGGATGCTGCCATCCAACGGCTACTCTCCTCCCACGCCTTCTGAAGCACTTTTTCCCAATTACGCAGGATTTTATAATATTTTCTGTGTTTTGTAGGTGTTTGATGGGTTTTCCATTATATAAAGGCCGAAGGCCTGGGATGACGATTCCTGTGCCTTCGATTTATCAAAAGGGAACCATTCGCGGGCTCTACTCCATGTCTCGTCATTGCTTCATGAAGCAGTGATGCCATATAAACCCAGCGTGGCCCTGCACATCGACAAGACACTTTGTTATTAAAACACAATTTAAAGAGTATCAGTGTTGAAGACAGAGCACAGCAGAACAGAAGATTGAAGACCGATTTACGGGGATCACGGCTAAGATGGATTATCAAAAGCTTAATCCCCCAAATTAAAACACAGTCAAAAGAAAATCATAAGTGTTTAACAGACAGAAAGGCCTCCAATGCCTCATTTGAGGCGAATTGATTCCTCAGCTACCATAAGTGCCACCTGTGCCTCAAAGCATTCAAAACAGAGGCCGAAGTTATTGATCAAATGAAGATATTAGCCTCAGCGTAGCCAGAGAGTTACTTCTGCAAGGAACTTAAATGCTAAAAATATCTGCAGAGTTACTCCAAACATGACACAGAGCCTTAAAGTCAATAAAAGCTCCCACCGAGCTTAAATTCATAAATTTAAAATAGTTAATAGAGACAGAATGTTCGTAAAATTCTCCATCGAGCCCCTCAAAGGCCGAGAAGTCATTAATTTGTATTAATTTTCTTGGGAGATATTTTATCAGGTCTCACCTCCTCATTCTTCTATAAATACTTCTGTAGAAGATGAGAAACTGTTGGTTGGTTGTTGGTTGATCACTAGTTGTAATACTGAAACTCTCTGAAATAATACATAGTCTGTTGAAGTTGAAGATGATATTGAAGTCTTGGAAGCCCTGATGATGTTGTTGCATGCTTGTTATTGAGAAGGCTCTATCATTGGATCCATGAGCTTGGCTATTGGTGAAGTATTTTGAACTGTTTAATGTTTTCTCCTGTTTTCATTCTGTTCCATAATTTATTACTATAGTAGGTCGAAAGTTTTAGGCTAAGAAATGACTCTTGGAAGCACCTTAGACCTGTTCATCCTTCACTGTTTTATGTTTTCTTCTGCTGAGGTATTTTCGAGTCTTCAATCTCTCTCTTTAGTCCTCATGCTTGTTTATTTCTATAATAGCTCAAATAGTTGATTTCAGCATGATTTATGGTTCTCCCTGCTTGTCTGCTATCACTTGAAAGCTCTTATTGAAGTCTCCCTTTGAAGTACCATTGTTTTAAGTTAGTCAAAGAGGTATGTTTCGATCTTGCCCTTTGTCATTGCTTGAACAATTGTTTTGAAGGTCTTTTATAGTTGTAATCATAGATGTATTAGGTGTTCCCTCTTCTATGACTGCAATTATCAGTGAATCTTTTATGTTTTCTAAGTCATTTGAAATAAAATCTTTGAGGAAATAGGGTGTTCCCTGAATCTTAGATTTAATTTTGAAAGTTGTCTTGAAGTCATTATTTTCTTAAAGAATGTTTGTAGGATTTATGGTTAGCCTCGTCTATCAAATATTTATTTATTGTTCAAGTTATGTTTTCAAGTTCCCTTCGTTGAGAATTAAACTTCTCTTTCCAAATCATTGATGTCCATCTCATTCCAAAACCAAAGGATCCTGTGGCCAAGTTAGATTTGCCCTCTGATATCCCATATCCATTGATGAGTATGTTATGACCTCTTTTTGACTCCATTGCCCAATGAACCAGATGTTCCTTCATTCTATATATCTTTCCTAGGCCTTTTATGTTATGTTGTATCAATCCAACCAAACAAACAAACAAACACATGCACTTAATAAGTAGTCTAAAATCCATACTCTAAGCACACAAGATAAACCTTTGCAAACAAACATTCGAGAGATCCCTCTCTGAGAACAGGAGGACTAGATCCTGGGACTCTAAAGATTGGTTCTGATTTTGCCTTGTCTTTTGATTTTCCAAACTATCAAAACACGGGAAACCAACATAATGGCGATCACGGTGGGACGAGTTCATAGTTTCCTAGCAAGCTCTTATAGACTCATTAGTCTTTCAAACAACCATAGAAACTCAGAAAAACCCAAACATATTTCAGTTTGGCTTCATAATAAACATGGTGGTGGAACCATAAAACATTTTACCTTTACAAAAGCTAAAATTTTTCCACCTGGTGACTCCACTGACCTCCAAAAGGCCTATTACCCTTCCAGTCCTTGTAGAATCCCTTGGGAATGCATTGAGCAAACCCAATCATGTTGTTGGTGGATATAAAATTTCAAAATCTTCCACCTGGCGACTCCACAATCCCAAAAGACCTAATAACTCCACTGGCAGAAGACTCTGAACTGGTTGAAAAGATACAGTGACCTCTTATTACAAACATGGATCCAAGTACGGACAGAGAAGCTAAACTAAATACATTATTGGACCTAATTGGAAAAATAATGTACATACTTGATAAAATATTGGATAGGCATGAGGTTGATACTGATGTTGATTATCCAGAGCAACCTATGTTTTTTCCTGACCAAATACAAACTCAACCACTACAAGACCTAGACAATGAGCAACATGTAGATGATAATCAAGACTTTATAGAAGAAGGTGATCAAGATTATAGAGAAAACAATAAAGAAAAATTACTGATCATGATGGAGAAAATGGTGTACATGCTTGGGAAAATATTTGAAAGGTATGAGGCCAATTTAAATATTGATGATCTAGATCAGCCCATGCTCCTTTCAAATCAAGAACAAACCCAAAAGCTACAAGATATGTATGATGAACAAGATTACAAAGAGAGCAATGAAGAAGGTTTTCAGGAAATTCCTGATTACCTACCTATATCTTGTACGAGGCTATTAAGAGAACTTCATGAGCAAATTACAAATACTTTTAGTGAGGAGTGCCCTGAGGAAAACATAAGCAATATTGAACTCACAAAATCTGAAATGGGAGAAGAGAAAACCCAACCAGAGTCTCTGCCATTATGTCATGACTCATTTCAGATTATTAAAGAAGAATGGCATCCTGAAAATATACTTGAAACAACTCATGAACCTTATAGTCAAAGTTACTGCCATGAAAATCATGAGGAGTTGTTTGAAATTGAGATAGATCAGGAAAAGGAAGAGAATCCTCAAAATTCCCCTACAAGAACAAGTAATGATTCCCTAGAAGAGGCTCAAGAAGACATCCAGCCTCAAAACCAGTTAACACAAGAGGGAGAGGACTGTTGTTCTTCTATCTGTTAGCCACCTATAATATTTTGTTATACCAAAAGGTGGCTAAGATCTTTTTTGAGCCTCCAAGGAACAAATTTTATCACTAAAAAATTGTTGGCTCTTGAAGTCTCTTTAAGGCCTCATGCCTTTGTCCCAAATCCTCATTTACTGTCCCATTTTTTATACTCAGGAATTTCTGCTGACTCCAACTGAAAGACTACTGAAATATCGCCATTTCTCCTCTTCTCAAAACCTTTCATCTGCTCCCCTTTTTCTCCATCAAAACTACCTTGTTTTCATAAGTCCTCTTCTTTCCATTTATGAAAATTTCCCCTTTCATAGTTAAAAACTCACTTTTTAACTATTTCGGAACCCCAAAATCCATTAAAATCCTTGAAAATTCTCATAAAAAATCAAAGTTTCATTGCTATAGACCTAAGCCCCTTGAGCTAAGCCCTAAACCACTTCCCCACCATACGCTTTGGGTCTGGAACCACTTGCTAATACGATAAAGTGCTAATCGCATCGGAAAGAATCAAAGACGCAAGTCTTTGCCATTACTCCAAAAGTTTCGATTGCGATTAGCCTTGCTGCTTAAGACCCCCGATCATATTATTTTCATATAACCCTGAGCCCGCCCCCAGCGCTTAAACCTTGTGAATATTTTATTTCCGACCCTTTTTCCTTTGTAAATTACAAAAACCCTCTTTTCCAAAGTTTTGATGTAATGAGCCAAAGTCACATGTTAAAAATAAAATGGTTAGATCAAAAAGACCGATCGCGCAATCATAATCGGCGAAATTTCAATGGGTTGATCGGAAAGAACATGCCCGCAGTTCCGATTGCGATTAGGCCCTTATTATATATAAAGCCCCGGGCCCATCAATTTTCATATATCCGAAGGCCCCGCAGTCGGGCGCCTGTCCGCTTTGTATATATATTCTTCCGCCCGACCCATAAAAACCTTTGTTTATTTCAAAAAGTTCGGGTTTTTATATAAAATACAAGGGTTTCTCCCCGATTCAATCCCGACCGTTGATCTTGTTCTCAGATCGACGGCCTGCGCTCAATCGCAAGTTCCCTCCGATCACAATCGCAAACCTTCCCGTCTCACTCCCGATTGCGATCCGCCGATTCCATCGCAGCCGTCCATATGTTTCGTGATCCGACGACCGTCGCACACCCGCTCCAATCGCAATCGGAACTTTCGATCGCACCATCCTTCTGCGTATTGCGATTGCGATCCCCCGATTACATCCCGTCCATTCATCTCCCGCTGATCCAATGGCCATCGCGCACCCTTGCGATCCCTCCGATTTGTTTCCCACCGTTGATCTGATCTACAGATCAACGGCCAGCGCTCAATCGCAAAGGGCTCAATCGCATGTTGTTGTGTGACCCCCCCGATTGAGATCCTCCGATTAGATCTGGACCGTCCACGTGTCCAGATCGGACGGTCCAAAACCACCCTGCCTTATTTTCTTCTCCCCACTCTCATTTTTCTGATTTGCGCCGATATCCACCGTTAGATATTTTTATCCGACGACTACGCTCCTCCCTCGCCATCTGAAGCAGTTTAAACCTATTTCCACGGGATTTCTTAACTAATTTTGTGTTTTGCAGGTGTTTTAATAATTTTCCATTATAGATTGAAGGAGAGCCGAGGGTTGGGAAAGACGTTTCCTGTGCCTTTGGGCTTTCTTAAAAGAACCGTTCACGGGCTCTGTATCAAATAATTTATCGATGTTTCATGGGCATTGATAACCTAAAGAGCCCTGCGCGGCCCTGCACATCAACAAGACACTGTTTTACTTCAAACACAGTTAAAGAGTATCAATTTTGAATACAGAGCACAGCAGATGAAGATTGAAGACAATTTTTATGGGGATTACGGCTAAGACAGTTATCAAAAGCCTAATCCCCAATCTAAAACACAGTTTAAAGGAAAACCTAAAGTGTTTTATCAGACAGAAAGGTTTCCACCGCTTCAACTGAGGCGAATTTATTCCTCAGCTACTACAAAGAGCCACCTGTCGCCTCAAACCATTCAGAACAGAGGCCGAAGTTATTGCTCGAAGAAATATCTGCCTCCAGCATCGCCAAGAAGTTATTTCTGCAAGGAAACCAATGAATAAATATCTGCAGAGTTACTCCAAAACATACACAAAGCCTCAAAGTCAAACAAAGCTTCCACCGAGCTTTGATATTTATTGTGAAACAGTTAATGTAGCGATCCACCTGTAAATTTCTCCCTCGAGCCTCTCAAAGGGCCGAGAAGTCTTCACTCTGCATTAATTGTCCTTGAGATATTTTGTTAAAATCTCACCTCCTCATCCTTCTATAAATACCTCAGAAGAAGATGAGAAATTTTTGGTTGCAGAACTTTGAAATACACTTGAGCTCAAGACTTCTATTTGTACATAGTGTTGACTGGCCCTTGAAGCTCTGTTTGTGCTAGAGTAGTTAGGTTGAATAGTGAAGATGATTGCTGAACTGAAACATTGGACTTGAAGATTGTAACTGGTTTGACATCAATATAAAAGCTGTTTCTTGGGATCCTGGTCTTTATCACTGGTGAAGTGCTTCTTTCTTTGTTAATCGTTTTCCTACTATGTATGCCATATTGTTCATTTTCCCTCTATAAAGAACAGTTTAAACAAGGTTAGGATTTTCTGTATAGCAGTAACCTTCTCTGGCTGAGAAATATTTATCTTAATGTTTTCTTCAGATTTGTTTATTTAAGAATGATTCAATACAGTTTAAACAGTTAGGAATGTTGGCGTTCCCTCGTCCTTCTATTTGCTCAAACATTGTTCTCGAATGTTATTTCCATTATTTGCTATTAAAGTTAGACTAGAGAAGATATGGTTTGCCCTGATTCCTAGATTCTTTTCTCCAAAGGCAGATTCTTAAAGTTTCCCTTGGTGTTGACTGAAAGCAGACTAGGTTTAAAAGTACTTTATCTGATCTTAAGTTACACTCTGTTTTTCTTATGTGTTTTCATACTTTCTGAAGGTAATTATGTGGATTACTGGATTGTTTGTCAATTAAGTTGCTTTAATAAGAACTTGCCCAAGAAGTCTATGGTTAGCCCTATCCTTGGTTGGTTTTAAAACAGTTACTTAAGAGGCTTTTCTTGTTTGGACTGACTATAAATCCTCTGATAAATTATTATCAATTTCCACCCCTCCAACATTTTAATGTTTCCATTTCATCATTTTAATCTCAATAATCTTGTGGTATAGATGACTTGCCCCTTGGATCACACTTGATGTTGTTGTTCAATTAAAGCCCAGATATGACTCCATAGCCCAATGGACTAAAAACCAGCGTTATATCTATCTATCTGTCAAAACTGTTCTATTTGCTTGCAACTTCTCACTTTTGAAACTTTTGCACTTAGGACTTTCCCCTCAAGTAACATTCCATGCTCAACCATCCAAAACAAAACAAAACCCATGGCCTTCATAACTAGCCTAATATCATTACCCTAAACTTCAAAGACAATATCCATCTTTGTACATATTGGAGAGATCCCTCTCCGGATTCAGGAGGGCTAGATCCTAGAATCCCAAAGTTGGTTGAAATGATGTTAACTTTGTGATTGGACTCTCCCAATATTGCTAATAAATTACAGAGACCTAACATTTCTGGCGACTCCACTGGGGAAAAACTCAGAATCTTTCA